>CM056376.1:64360811-64701040 GCA_029718625.1 Synaphobranchus kaupii | reverse complement strand
GAAAAGGAGAAACAACAGACAAACCATTCCGATGGGTGTTTTGATGCCCTAATAACAAAAATTTTATTAAAATGGGCATACAGTTAAATTTGATGGGTGTTTTGATGCCCTAATAAAAAAAATTAAATGGGGAAAAAGTATGTGTTGTAAATATATGCAGAGAATAAATACAACCTGTGAAGAAAATATGATTGTATTGCACTTTTTCTAACAAATTTTAGGCATTCATTTGTATATGATATATGAAAGAAGTAACACATTCTCAGCCTAGATGACTAAACACATAGTTTCAAGGTATGCTTACTTCAAAATGGAATTCTTACAGCCAGGAAAAATATCCTTCAGCAAAATCCATTACAGTATCATGAAACTGACTGACTAAATATTGACTAAAACAAAACAAACAAAAAGACTAAAATGTGACTTTAAACAAATTACCATTTTCAGTAAGCGGCTAAGACTAAAACAAAATTAAAAATTCTTGTCAAAATTAACACTGCTTGTCGATATGGCGAATTTCTGTGGTCATTCATCTGTCATGACAGTGCGTCTCCGAACAAGCCTCTGTTAAATAAATCCCGTTAGTGACGACTATGTAGCCTACTGACTTTATTTTCTGGCCATGCTGTGGAGGTGTGCCATAGATGAGTGAAGTTATGGGAAGCACTGCAATGTTAGCCAGAACTCAAAATATTAACTAGTTAGCTAGCTAGCTATGGTGAGACTATAATTACGAATGTTTTTAGGATTTTGACTTATTTTCACGTCATGGGAGTATTGATTTGGCAATACGTTTTGCATGTTCAGTTTACCTTTTCTTCAGGCTCCTATTGGCACACCTGCGCTTCCTAGCTAGCCCGTTTAGTAAAGGGCAAAAGATAACGTTTTGTAAAGGCAACAGAGGTGAAAGCAATGGCTTTAACGTTAGTAAAGTTGATGTTACATTTGCCACCCGTGACCAGCTGACTGAGCGTGAGGGACCGCTGCACCGTGAAATAGGTCCTAAAGATGGCGCCATGTTTATACTGTCATTGTGATAGAAACCTATGATGAATACGGTCAAAGCGCCTAACGTTAGTTATATTAGGGAGGTCAAACCCGTTTTTCGGGATTTTTCAGAGAACATATTTAGCCAGCTTATTTCTCATGTATATTGTCCTAAATGATACAATATGATCAAATAACAATATACAAACCACTAGCTTGCCAGAAAAAGGACGTTTGTTTGCTTTAAAATGATTTTTAAAATTAGCCCATGCACTTCTGTGTAATCACTCTCGTTGGACGGAAACACATCATCATCTGTGCTGCTTTTAGGATACGGTTATCCTTATTTTGTCAACAAGATCCGATATTTTGTGGTATTGCGACAGGAAAAACGAATATACTCTACACATTTACTCGTATATATTGTCATAGGATGTGACATTTAATGAAACGTGTACTCCCAAAACGCCATACTTGCCAAATGTCTCAATTTCAAACTTAGCGGGTCCGGCGGCTTCAGAATTCCATTGTATTCACAACCTTCTTGTAGCCTATTCAGTGTTGCCAGATGTACGATAATTATCGTATTTGTACGATAATTTTAACAACTGTACGATATACGATCAATAATTCCAAAAAAGCCCGAATGTATGATAATTTTGCCATTTCAATAAACCCACAACGAAACCTTGTTTGTGATTTGAGAGCAACCAATCATACCAATTTGGCAGGCATGAGCTGCAGGCGTGATCAGATCGGCAGTGCCAATCACATCAGCACCACTGATCACGCCTGCAGCCAATAACAGCTCTGGCACACGCCAAGCACAGGCATAAGGCACGTGAACTTAGCTACTGCTAGCTACACAACTGCTTCAGTCAGCGGCACACGCAGCGCAGTAGTTGTAGTTGAACTTTAGCAGACAGTTAGCATTTTGATAGTTAGTTCATTCATTCAGTTAACGTTAAGTGTAAATATGAGTTCGGGAGGACGGAGGAGAAGCTACCAAAAAACGTAAAGAGCATGGCAGCACGGCCACGGACACAGATGGGCGTAAGACGAAACATCATCGAGTGCAGCTTTACCGCTCTGTGTGGGAGTTGGAGCCCATTTTCAAGGGATGGCTAAAACCTGTTGCTGGGAACGAGACAAAGGCCTTCTGTCGCTGTTGCAATGTCCAGATGGTGTCTGAAATCACGGTTCTTAAGTACCATGCCAAGGGGACCAAACACATGGAAAAGGTAAAATGTCTGGCTCCAAATCAAGTATCCATTGTCCAGTGTCTACAACAAACGAAAGAAAAAGAAAAGCTGGAAACCGCGGTGAAAACAGCCGAAATTAAGCTAGCGGGGTTTTTAGCCGAGCACAATATTGCCATGAGATCAGCCGATCATTTGGTGGAAGTAATAAAAGACATTTTCAAAGACTCTAAAACAGCTCAGGGCTTGAATCTTGGTCGCACAAAGGCAACCGCGATCACTAAGCATGTTATTGGAGATTGCTATTTTGAGGACATGTCAGAGATATTGAAAAAGAAGAAATTCAGCGTGCTCATTGACGAGTCAACAGACATTGGCACAGTGAAAACACTTTGCATTGTTGTTCGTTTCTTTGATGATGGATCCAAATCTGTCCAGACCCGTTTCTGGAAATTGGCTCAAGTATTTTCTGCTGAGAACAGGGAGTTTGTCACTTTGGGGGCTTCGCAGAAAGGCTGTATACCGAAATGATAAAGTCCTTCACAGACGCCAATGTCCCACTGAAGAACATTGTGGGATTTGCCTCGGATGGGTGCAACACCATGATGGGTAAAAACAACTCTGTCTCAAGTCGACTGAAAAATGACCTGCCGGGGATAAACAGTGCAATGATGCATCTGTCACTCATTGCATCTCTGCGCAAGCGCGGCCTGCAAACAGCTTCCCCGAATGTGTGAGGATTTAGCCAGGGATGTGTATGGCTATTTCAAAAACAGCGCCAAGCGTGTGGCACAGCTAAAAGAATTTCAGGAATTCTGTCCTATTGAGCCTCATAAACTTCTGAAGCCATCTCAGACCCGCTGGCTCTCTCTCCACCAAGTTGTCAAGCGGATGTGCACACAGTGGGATGCTCTGAGGCTTTCCTTCACCGACCAGTGGCTGGAAGCGAGATTAAATGCAGCAGAAAACATATTCAATGCGCTGAACAATGAATCACTGAGACTGTATTTCCACTTTTTGGATTGGGTTCTGCCAAAGTTCACAGGCCTTAACGAGCATTTTCAAAGTGAGAAGGTGGTGATCACAACCCTGAGGAACAAGATGTGTGAAACGTATAAGGACCTCCTTTTGTCTTTCATGGACAGGGACTATGTTCTCCACAACAACATCGCCCCGGATTGACCCGACAGACACTGCAAGGACCCTACCACTTAATGCAATGTATTTGGGTGTCAGTGTGATGCAACGCCTCAACACTACGCAGCAGCTTCCGCCTGCTGCTGTCACAGACTTTCGCATGCAATGTCAAATGTTTGTCAAAGTTGCGTGCCAAGAAATACAGAAACGTTTCAACTTTGATGACCCAATCCTAACCCAAATCGAGTGCCTCTCTCCTGCCATCACGATTGATGCACACTCACGAGCACTGTACCCGTCCCTGTTCCCTTTGATGCAAACAGTGCCACGAATATTGGATATGAATGACACTGACCGTGTTCAGGCAATTGATGACGAGTGGAGAAAGATGCCCCTAATGAACCTGCCTGCCAGCTCCAAAGAAATGGATGTGGATGCATTCTGGTATAATGCCTTACAAATGAAAGACTTGGGGGGTGAACAAGTGTTTAAACACTTGGCGTCATTTGTGCTTGATGTACTTGTTTTCCCCCACTCAAACGCCTCATGTGAGTGTGTTTTCTCAAAAGTGAACTTACTCAAAACAAAGCCTCGGAACAGACTTATCACGGACACTCTCAATGGACTCATGCACACATCAGAATGTGTAAAGATAGCCGGTGGATGCTCAAAATTCACACCAACAGAAACAATGCTGCGTTCAGTGACTGCATCCAATCTTTACAAAAAGAAAGGACCTTCAACCTCAGCTGCACCCGATGCTTCAGTGACAGACAGCGATTCGGAGCCGGAGGTCGAATTCGACTATTAGGTAAGTTTAGCAATATAATTATTCTATAGTATGGGTGGCATTACTTTGAGCTCTTCTTTGTGTTCGCAATTAATCCCCTTAATATATACTCCGGGAGTAGTGTCAATATTCATATAATATATATTGTAAGCTATTTTTATTGAGTTGCCTCTTAGCTTAAGGCTCTGAGTGAGTTTAAGTTCCCTCTGGTAAAGCAGTGTGTAGATCTGGGGCTTTTATTTTGAAGGGTAAGAACGGAAGGAGTGATTGTGTAATGGGCTGCGATTGACTCTGTGTGTGAAGCGATAAACAGTTGCCGTCTTGTTCAGATGACGGAGCCTCCGTGTTATTACATTAATATGGTGCACATGGCATAGTTTTGCCATTCAATGTAGTATCCTGGCCCCTTCCCAGGTTGTTTCAGTATACGATAGTTTTTGTTAAAATACGATAATTTTAAAGTCGCAGTACGATATTGCTGTATTTTCCATCTGGCAACACTGAGCCTATTGCTCATCTATTTTGACGTTTGCTTGTGATGTTGGGATGTGTTGCTAGCTCCCATTTAGTGATGGTACTTATGTAAATTGTTAACCAATTATTTGTGGAGCCAACATAACGTTAACATGTAAAATGTCCGTGAATTTAATGTATTTTTTTACCAAAGTAATCGTTTTAGCTAATTGTGTATTTCAGTTAGAATATGGTAGTTATTCTGTAGGCCTATATTCTCCAACTATTCATGTCTTTTATTAAGCATTGTACTAGGTAGGAAAATAACGTTACGTTATTTCCTTATCCTTGCTGACGTTTACTCATTAAAAACACTATACACTATCTCCACACTCACTATTTGTTGTCTGGGTACCACGCTTGCTACCTGTCAATGCCAAACACCTAATTTTCCCATTTACCTACTGTTATTGGCTTGGTGTAACAGACTAAGATGAAAGTCACAAAATAACTAATTTACGACATGAAAGCTTGCATCCTATATCACTACACTCAGTAAACCCCTCTACTATATCTGGCAAAAGGTTGGCTCTGCATTCTGTATTTCATTAAACTTTTCTGCACTGGCTGAAACTAGAATGTTTTTCTCACAAAACTCGGCATTCAACCCTCCGCTACCGCTGCTAACTATATCCTGAATCATTTGTCTGTGTTAGAAGGGCTGAGCTGGACGGCTGCCCTCTCATCCCTAAATGTAGCCTAGTGCCATCTTTTAAATATACACATGCAGTACCGTATTTATCTATACTTACAAGTAGCATCAGTATAGAGGGTGATGTCGTTTTCTGTCAGAAAAGCATCATGCACATGCTGCAGTGCCACCTGTTGTGCCTCCAAGACAATGCAATTACAAAAAGTGGCATTTGGCAACCTCTCTAGCTGTGTGCCAGAAAGCTTCTCTAAAATGACTGGCTACCTCTGTGTCTTTATTTGCACTTACCCCCCCCCCCCCCCCCCCCTAGATGTCACCAAATCCATGTACACCTTCCTAACATCATCAGAATATTTGCAGTGTTCAAATGTAGATATTCCAGCATGCCCCTGTACAAGCCTATCCAATTCCTCCTTCACTGCCAAATGTTCCCCACTCCACAATTCAACTTGCTGGTTTAAAACCTGGCCTGCCTTCCTTTGGTAGTAATTACTACAGAGGGAGTCCCTTCTCTAAGTTTATCTTTTCTAAATTCTCAGAGGTCTGTTCTCTGGCTGCACTATTGCCTGATATAGACTCCTGTTCCTAAGTCTAAGCTCCTCAGTCGCTTGTACTTTATCTAACTTATCCCCCCAGCACTTCAGCTTTTTTGTAAATTCTTGTGGTGATGCTGATAGGGCCTATCAGTATACTTGGCTAACTTAGACTGTAGGCCTGTAAACTTAACCTAAGCTTAATAGTTTTCTATTCATAGCTTTCTTTTCTTTATCCTATCCCTCTCTGCACAAAAGCATAACCTCTTTTTTATGTTATTTTGATTGGAAGCTGTTGTATATTTTATAGCACCAATTATACAGCAGCTAATGTGGCTGGTGCCTTTGATTTGTACAGTTTGGCCAACCATGGGAAAATATTCCTGTGTCCTATACAGCTTATTAGTCATAGGCAAATGCCAAGCACACATCAATGCCACCTGCACATAAAATTCTTTACAGAAAAGCCACATTCAACAGGCTATTGAGTGTGAGAACATATACAGCATGGCAAAAATGAAGAGACCACATAAATCTTTCAGTTTCACAGTTCATGGGTATGTGTCTTTATAAAATCTAACCTTTGATATTTTTTCATAAACTAGTGACTAGGAATTTTTAATTCCAAACAATTAGTTAATTCTGAACATCTTCGCAGACAATGACAACTCGTCAAAGCACAATACACAGTGTTGCTATACACTGAATAATGCAAACTAAACACGTTTATACTCATACATAAATAATGAAAATAACAATGTCTTTGCTCAGGAAGGGTTCAGCGATAAATATTGTGCGAGTAACCCCGATATTTCAATAAAATATTGGGTGGTCTCAATTTTTTCCATGGCTGTAGCTATATTGGTGGTGGTTGAGGCGAGGTTCCTCCTCATCATTGTAAAGTGCTTTGAATGTGAGAAAGGCACTATATAAATGTCAGGCATTATTATTATACGTTACTGTAGTGACCCAAAATCCCTTGTTTTGGCCCCTCATGACACAAAGACCAGCTTAGCAAGCTTAAGCTTGCACCTAACTATGGTGAAAAGGTAAAAATAAATAAATAAAGTTAAGATTCTAACTTAATATTCAAAATTTTAGCTAGATAGTCATCTAACATGAAAAATTATGCCATTTTGCAGATTGAAGTTACACCAGTGTTTAAAGCACAAACGCAAGCAATGCCACCTGCCATTCTAGCAGTCGTTTGACTCGGAATCAGTAGGATGCATGTTCCCTTTTCACGTTAATTTTAAAAAAACACCCATTCACAATATTAAAATGCTTTATACCATACTGTAGACGAGATTTTGATGAAGATCTACATGTAAAAATCGCGTTGTTCATCTGGAGTTTACTGACCTAGCTACTCCAGAAAACATTTCAGAGCACCTCTTTGCCAGCATATCTTGGACCAATCAGATTTTAACAAGCGGCATGATGTCAAGACGGGTTCGCCACAATTTGAATAACATTTAATTTCACTATTACAAAATCCCTTCTGGGGTTATTTCGAATAAGGTGGCGAGCGCCTTATTTTTTTGGTGCCATTTTGCTTCTGAAGTGGCTGTAGAATTCTGTCCCGCAGGACGCGCAGCACATGTAACGTTTTCAGGACACCTAAATAGAGGAAAGTATCGATACATACCGATCTATTAACACCTAAAACATTTCACAGTGAGTTTTTCTTGTAATAAAATGTGTATTAACGACTTCAATGTGGTTGGATGTTTTATAATGACCCCATTGATTTTGGTACAGCGCTAAGTAGGCTATAGGCACAAATGCTCGTAAACAGAGTCAAATTAGCATAATAATTTCTGGCTTCTAAAGTAAAAGAATAACATTGTTGTAGGGAGATATGTAAGTGTAAGTACACTTCTGAAACAAATTAATAGCTTCATCTACTCTCGTTTAGTAGATTTCCTTGTTAAATTACATGTTGAAATGAGCCCAGATGTCAATTTTGTTTTTTGTTTGTGTGTGGAATGCCCATTGTGATTAGCTACATTGCGGGCAGAACGTTCGACCTCCCTAGTTATATGATGAGATGGGATGGGAGCCAGCATAAATAGCTACTTCCTGGACACTTGCTAAATTGACAAAAATATTACACATATACACACCAAACTGCTTAGCTAGCTCAGTGTTGATGTAACAAAGATATTCAAAGTTAAACAAGTGTCCTTCATCATCCATTTCAGCTTCTGCAATTACAAGTTGATGTTGATTTCTTTTGAAATATTGAATATTCTGCCCCAGCATTGTGTGCACCTCTGTGCAGCTGTGCACCATATGGAAAAAGTGGCGTCGGTTGTTGGTAACCGTGCTTAGCTACACACAAACACCGCAAAATCAGTAGCCTACCTTACTCTGCCTATTTACGCCACTTCTCCCGGGGATATAATGATGGGAATTCAGGATGGGATTTCGAAAACAGGACCGTGTGAGACTGATGCTGTCCTATCCGTTCATTCGGCTCCTTCAGATTCAGCTAGAGTGTGAAACGTGAAATCGTATGGTAAGTGATTGCTACTAGCTAACTATCAATTAATGAAATAACGTTGCTTGCTGTGAGGTTAGGTAGCTAGTTAGCTAAACTGAATGATCAATTAGCCGTCATGCCTAGCTACTGTTAGCATCAAGCAGTATTTCCCCATACGTTTGGAGCGACGTGGGCGTTCATCTGTCATGACAGTGCGTCTCTGAACAAGCCTCTGCTAAATAAATCCCGTTACTGACGACTATGTAGCCTAATGACTTTATTTGTGGCCATGCTGTGGAGGTGTGCCACAGATGAGTCAAGTTAGGGGAAGCACTGCAACGTTAGCCAGAAGTCAAGATATTGTAAACTAGTAGGCTAGCTAGCTATGGTGAGACTTTATAATTACTAATATTTAGGATTTTTGACTGTTATTTTCATGTGATGTCATGGGAGTAATGATTTGGTATTTCAATACAGAAATATCCTTTCATGTCAGTGGGCAAAATGCCACATGGTGGCGGTCTAAAACCAGAAATGGTAAATGAGGTTCAAAAGATTGGTCAGCCCATGCTTTCACATGCATCCTATGTAGCTACCGTAGACAGCTAGCAAAAATAGTAATATTGACTTTTGCCAAATAATATTTTAGCTTTGCATCAAATCAGCGCCATTGACCATCTATAGGACTCCATTATACCGTTTGTAGCAGGATAGCAGCCACTCTTACTTATTGCCATGTAAGCAATCCGGGAATTGCATAGTAATTAGAGTGAAGTTCATGTTAAATTTGCTAAACTGAATTTACCATCAGCTAACTTAGCAGAGAAATCACGCACCTCACTGCTGATGAAAACAAATATTACACATATTTACACCAGACTGAAGTTAAACAAGTGTCCTTCATCATCCATTTCAGCTTCTGCAATTACAAGTTGATGTTGATTTCTTTTGAAATATTGAATATTCTGCCACAGCATTGTGTGCACCTCAACTGTGATGTTACCGATCAGCTGTGCACATATGAAATAATGTTTGCTAACAGTAGCTAGCTGGCTAACCCCATAACAGTAATGCTCTTTTATTAGGCCACTTTTGCTTAGTAATAAACAAGCTTCACCAGACAAGCCAAAAATCATTAGCCAAACCGTTGCTAACGTTAGCTAGACATGCCACGAAACCGAAAGATACAAGTTAGCTATCCATTCCAGAATGCAACCACGACTTCCAAGACCAAACCGCGGTGGCAACTTCGGCGCTGTACGCACATCGTATACGGAGTAGGCTAACAGACGAGAGAGGTGAGCTATCTTACTTTCATTTAATTTTACGTTAGTTCGGTGGGGCAGAGTGGTGCACCTAACAAAGCTGCAATGAACATAGGCTATAGCCTGTGCATCTTCCACAAACCATTTTAGCGTATTCACCAAAATGTATTATTGAGTGGTAACGTTACAGCAAACGTAGATGGCTAGCTAACATTAGCAATTCAGTGCGGGGCAAAATGTTGAATTAACGTTATCATAGGCTACATCTTCCACGAGCTATTAACAGTAGTTGAGTGTTATGAACTCATGTTTGGAAGAGCTAGTTACTGTTACTTAAACAAACTATCTGCCAGGGGGGTAAGATATTTTTACTCATTTCAAGATTTGCCAATGGAATAAGATAATTTCACTTGTCAAGTAAAAAGTTACTTAAAATCATATTTTTTCCCCTAATAAGTGGAAAATATTAGCTTGTTTTAAGTCTCATTACAAGACTAAAACACTTGTTAAGACTAAAACACTTGTTAAGACAGACATTTTTGCAGTGTTGATCCAGTACTCAAACGTTTGCTTAAAGGAGCACAGTCAGGCATATGCATGTTTTCTGCATTCTAATCCACTATTAAATGTTTAATATTTTCCAAAAAATCATAAAGATTGGATTTGTGGTTTTTGAGATATGGGCGCTCAAGAACAGCTCCATCTCCAGAGCAGCTCCAGCCTTATTTACCACATTTCCCATATCTCCCTGCGCACGCTTAGGTTTGGTGTACATGAATATGTAATAGGGGGCGTACACGCCACTGCTGCGAGCACGGTGACGACCTAACTGTTCAAGTCAAGATACCGCAGAAACTTCTTTTGCGTGTCTGCCAAAAATGCCATTGTGCGCCGTACGTGGGTGCAATATTAAGTCAGGATACCGTTTGCCCAAAAATGAGACGAGATGCATCCAGTGGCTGGCAGCAATTAACAACCCAATCTATCTGTTAAATTTGCCAAAAAAAGATTACGACAAAGTTTGTGTTTGTTCAAAACACTTCAAGCCAGAGGACTTCCAATGTGACTATAGTGCCGAATTACTGGGAACTAAATCTAAAACTAGAACTAAAACAAGAATTTGCTTGTTCAGAAATCCAACATATTGACCATCGGGAGCAGGGTATCTTTGACGTACTGCAGAAACTACACACGATGGCAGCACAACTCTTACACCTCTCCCCAGTCGTTCGCCATGGAGTACCCATTCCAATAGCCAACGATAAGCGGTCAGTCTGAATTGCCTTATGTTAAATAAAGTGGTGACAGAAAAAACTGGTTATAGTAATGTAATATCTGTTGTTGCACAAAGGATGCGCTAAATGAGCTGCTAGATAGCCATCTAGGTATAGCCCACAAGCGACTGATTCCGACAGTAGCCTAACTGACGTTACATGGAATGTCCGAATCTTGGTGTCATGCTGGCAAGCACAGCATATCGACTTTAACATAAGTTTAGCAAACGTTAGCTAAATTACAAGATTTTGATACAGCTTGTTAGCTCGATATTTACTCACTCGTCGCTTAGTTGCCCTCCTGGACCCCTTGGTTGTGGATACTTCTTCCAATTAATCCTCCTATTGCTGCATGAGAAGTTGGTAAGTACTGCAGGATGTAGCAAGAGTTCGAAGTTATTATTGGCAGTGATGCAAACTCCGTGTTCGGTTTCTGCCAACAGCCGTTGCCCTCGATCCCATTCGCGGCAGCAAAGGCTCTCCGTCTCGGTAGGCATGGGTTCACAGTTCCCACACTGGCACCAATTTATGTTCCCACTTCTCTGCTCTCTGTTAGCTTCGGCTGCCTCGTCCTCCGCTCTGTGTCTCTCTTGCTCACGCAATTCTTCCTCTGTAAATTCCGGTTCAAAACTGTAAGGTTGTATTTCTTCGTCAAAATCGAAAAGCTCGTCCTCTAACTCGGCGAACTCAGAGCTGTCCGCCATATCTCTCAGGCTATCGTCGTCGGCCAAGATAGGCCACGTGATATTTGTACGCTAACATTACCATATTTTCGTGGGAGTGTCATGTGATCGCCTGGATGGGTGCCCGCCCATAAACCAGTCTCTGCGTTCAAGGGTGGAGTTTGAGCACCGGTTACCTTCTGGGAAACACTGGCTGGAGATTCAAGCCAAACACGTCTATTGACGTCACTGGACGTGTTTTCCCTTTGAAGTTTTGCCGCCGTATTTCCCATAAATAGGAAACGGCTGCACTGACGGTGATTTTAAAAAGGCCTATACACAGAATTTAAGCATTTAATCCAAATATTCTCAACTGAAACAAGCGTGACCGTGCTCCTTTAACTTCTTATTCCTTATTCAGCTGGAGACATTTAGTAATTTAGCCACATGGTGCTAGCTATTGTTAGCGATTTAATAACAAGTCTGATTAAGAACCTATTTGCCGGTGTCCGTATATATCAGGGCATATTATTATAATCACGAAGCTATGCGCACATCTACTATGACATTGCTAAGCAACCGGTCTATTTACCCAACAGCAACAGCAATGTCATCGCGCATCTACTATCGAGAGCCGAAGTGTGACGTCACTTTCGCTGAGTTCAGTTCCGGAAGTAAATTTCCAGAATGGGGTTTCCCCATTGGGATTTAAACAATCTGAGATTATAAGGATCCTGTTTTCAGTACAAATACAGGACTTCAATATGTTGCACCTATATGACCATTCTCTCAATCATGGCATTCCTGTGCAGTTTGGTTTGAAATTGCACAAATTACATTAATTTATATAACGTTGTCCGCTAACGAACTACATTTCCCCACACAGTATGGAGTGTCAGCGTGTCGCCTGATTTTGCGTCACTGCCCCTTGCCCTTTGAACGTGAACCGGTCGGTGTCAGAAATTAAGCTCACTACCAAGAACAACAAACTTCAAAATTCTTAGCGAACTTTTATGTAATAGGCTATGGCAGCGTCATATACAGTCAAGCCGGAAAGTCTGACACCCCTTTCACCTTCTCCACGTTTTATTACGTTACAGACATATTCTACAATAGATTGAGTTCATTTTTTGTCTCAAAATTCTACACAAAATAGCCGATAATTACAAAGTGAAAACTGGTTTTTAGACATTTGTGCTAATTTATTAAAAATCTAAATGTAAAATATCATATGTACACAAGTGTGCACACCCTTTGATATGACACCCAAAAGTGAGCTGAGGTGCATTTTGTTTCCACTGATACTGCTTGAGATGTTTCTACAACTTAATTGGAGTCTACCTGTGATACATTCAATTGATTGGACTTGATTGGGGATTGCCAACACCTGCCTATATAAGGTCCCACAGTTGACAGTGCATGTCAGAGCAAACTCCAAGCCATGGGGTCAAAGGAATTATCTGCAGACCTCGGAAACAGGATTGTGTCAAGGCATAGATCTGCAGAAGGGTACGGAAAAATCTCTGCAGCTTTACAGGTCCCAAAGAGCACAGTGGCCACCATCATTCGTAAATGGAAGAAGTTTGGAACCACCAAGAATCTTCCTAGACCTGGCCGCCCGGTCAAACGGAGCAATCGGGGAAGACGGGCCTTGGCCAGGGAGGTGAACAGGAACCCGAGGGTCACTCTGACAGAGCTCCAGCGTATCCTTGTGGAGATGGGAGAACCTTTCAGAAGATCAACCATCCAGGCAGCACTCCACCAATCAGGCCTTTATGGTAGAGTGGCCAGACGGAAGCCCCTCCTTAGTAAAAGGCACATCACAGCCCGCTTGGAGTTTGCCAAAAGGCACCTAGAGGACTCTCAAACCATGAGAATCAAGATTCTCTGGTCTGATGAAACCAAAATTTAACTTTTTGGCCTGAATACCAAGCGTCACGTCTGGAGGAAACCAGGCACCACTCATCACCTGGCTAATACCATCCCTACAGTGAAGCATGACGGTGGCAGCATCATGATGTGGGGATGTTTTTCAGCAGCGGGAACGGGGCGACTAGTCCTGATAGAGGGAAAGATGAATGCAGCTAAGTACACTGAGATCCTTGAAGAAAACCTGCTCCAGAGCGCTCTGGACCTTAGACTGAGGCGAAGGTTTACCTTCCAACATGACAATGACCCGAAGCACACAGCCAAGAGAACAAAGGAGTGGCTTCGGAGAAAGTCTGTGCATGTCCTTGAGTGGCCCAGCCAGAGCCCAGACCTGAATCCAATTGAACATCTGTGGAAAGAGCTGAAAATGGCTGTGTACCGACGCTCCCCATCCAACCTGACGGAGCTTGCAAGGATATGCGAAGAGGAATGGGCAAAAATGTCCAGAAACAAGTGTGCCAAGCTCGTAGCTTCTTTCCCAAGACGCCTTGAAGCTGTAATCGCTGCCAAAGGTGCAGCAACCAAGTATTAGGCTAAGGGTGTGTACAGATATGTAACCCCTAAATAACCTATTTTTGTCAGTAAAATAAAATTGCATATTTTCTAAAAACCTGTTTTCACTTCGTCATTATTGGCTATTGTGTGTAGATGTTTGAGGCAAAAAATGAACTCAATCTATTGTAGTATAAGTCTGTAACGTAATAAAACATGGAGAAGGTGAAAGGGGTGTGCAGACTTTCCGGCTTGACTATGTTCTAAACTAGCTATAACTATCCTATGCCTGGCTTTTCTTTTAAATGTGCATCAAGCTACTATTGGCGTATTATCAACAGTCTTTTGTGATAGCCTGTCATTTCTACGCCTCTGACTGCTACTGCAAGCTAACAAAGTTACCTTTCATTTAGCATAACCACAGAACTGTACGGTTCTGAGAGCATAATTTAGCAGTCATTGCTAGCTAACGTTATACATGTCTATGGTCGCAAGAGGTTCCTGCTTTCTGGGAGGGTGGGCTAATATGTTGACTAATAAGCCTGCTTTGTTCAACATAGCTTCGAACAAGATAACGACGAGTATAGTGAATGCTAACCAAACAGCTTGTTCATAATGTAGTTAGCGAACAACATAGATATTAAACATTTTTAGTAACGTTAACTATTTGCGGCTCATTTATATGAATTTGCAGTAACGTTAGGCTGAGGCGATTTTAACAAGAAGCCTCTACATTAGCCTTCACTACCTTCATTACATTCACTTCTCTACATTAACTATCACCATAGTTCATTCTATCAGTCTAACATCGACATTCCGGGGAGGCTATAGCCCACCTGTAAAATAGGCTACGTTCGTTCATTCGTTCGTGTAGAGCTACACCGGCAATTGGGACATCAGCCAGGAAGTGGTATCATCGTCCAGTTCAGTAAGGCCGCTGACTCCATGTGGTGGTTTGAAGATTGAGCACTCATTGATGATGTGTTCAACAGTCTGTGGCTTTCCGCATTCACAAAGAGCAGTAGCAGAAGCTCCAATCTTAAATAGGTATTGTTGGGTCTTGGATACTCCTGAGCGAAGTCTGTTGAAGTTGACCCAGGCATTCCGTGGTAGGTCGCACCCAGGAGGCTTGCTAGAGGGAGAGACTATGAACTTTCTCAGTGTGGATGTTGAGGTGGACCATCGCTTGTCCCATGAATCAAGGACCCAACCAGGGTGAGGAGGGCATGTGTTGAGGAGTCTCTTAGCTTCAGTGGAGAAGTGTCTGCGGTTGAGTCTCTGGTGGGTAACATTAACAGGTGGGGGGATCAGGCTTGTTGACTGATTGGTGTTCTTATGGGCCAGCTTCATGGTCAGAAAGTTTCGGCGGAGCTCTGCAGGTGGAATGCCAGATAGTATGGGGAGGTAACTCAACGGGAGTTGATGGTAGGACTCCACTGATTAGCTTCATGGTGGTGTTGAGCACAACATCGATTGCGGCTGTATGGCAGCTGTGACTCCATGTTGGTGCAGCATAGTCAGCAGTGGAGTATGCAAGGGCAAGGGTGGAGGTGCGTAAAGTGGTGAAGTTTGCAGGCTACGTAATAGGTTATCACTGTGGCCATTTCCATCAAGATTTCTCATTAGTCAGGCAACACTCCACGCTATTATTAGCCGGGCAAGGACCGCTGGTTCATGGAAAGCTTGAAAAAGCAGTTGGGATCACCGACTGCAATACCACAGATGGTAAATAAACAAACAGGTGCAACAATCATTATTTAAGTATGTGAATGTAATCATAGCATAGACATATTCAATAATTTATCTATGTATTTTTTGTTTTGATTTTCACATAACATCGATTGTTCTCACAAAACCCACTCCGCGGTGGCTCTGGTCGTGGCTCTAGATTTACAGCGGCAGCCATTACTCTCTGCAAAAAGGGCAAAATGACCACCTTCACGTGACATATCATGTTGGCCAATCAGAGAAAAAACTTTGGGCCGTGGAAAATGTGCCGTTTTGAGAAGGCAGTTTCCTTTATAGTTCTTATAGAGTTCTGTGGAATCCACATTTAAACCAGCAACAGAATGGATCCTGAGTAGGGTTGCCTCATTCAATCAAAAAATCTAATCAGTAGTGTTGGAGAGTCAGTAGTGCTACTGAATGTCAAGTCTGGTTTTTTGGATCATTAGGTCCCTATTGTTTAAATGGTTCTCTTACAGTGTGCCTCCAGGACAATCTGTTTTTCGGAAGGGAAACACCCAAGTTATAATTACTCATTTTGAAACAGAGCAGGTTACCAGTGTGTTTATGTGTACTATTGTCAACTCCGTCAGATGAATTGTTATTTTCAAGAAATATATGTTTTTAATTATTTACAAAATTTGTTCATACCAATAAGACGTTGTGATGGTGCACCTAATGTCTGTTAACTGTGTGATAATTTATATTATATGTCTTTTATCACAAAGACAAAGTACATTATCAATAGAAATTATCTATTGAATTAAGTGGGCAACATTACAACTGTATTTCTTTCTGTCAGATACTTTTTGATTATAGTAATAAAATAATCTAGTATTTAATACTCCAAATAAAATATAAATCATCACCTCTCCATCACTATATGGAAAAATAGAAGGTGCAAGTTCACTAAAATTTTCCTGCCTGGTTTCACGAAGGAAGTCAATGGAGAAATCTGCGGGAAAATGTTACTGAACTTGTACATTTTCGCATATAGTGCGTTTTATTTGAATTCCCAGGGACTTGTCTAAAATGCCATCCATGAGTGAAAAATATCACATATACAAGTATAATGACGCAAAAGGGCTGAATACTTAAGGAATTGTTTGTTTTCGGTTTTATATTTGCAAATAATTTGGAAGAAATTGTAGATTCTACTTTTCACATTGACAGAGTTTGTGTTGAATAGCAGCAAAAAAAACCTGATTGAATCAATTTTCTGTTCGGACACAAGAAAATATGAAAAAGTGGAAGGGGGCTGAATACTTGTTCAACCCACTGTATATTCAGAATTTTGTTGAAATTTTAGCAAAACCACTGAGTTGATTTTGTCATGTGGGCCACAACTGAAAATTGTATGTTTAAAGAATCATAACTCCTGTCCCATTTGACTAAGAGGCATGAAATCAATGTCATTAGATGCCCTTGCCCACAAGGAACCACTTTCCTAATTAAACAAAAACAGAGCCATGTTAGATTTATTCCCATTTAACTTTTTTTTTTTTTAAACTTCCCAAGCCAGATTATTCATTAATTTATACCCAAAATGTTAGTACAGGACAGCAGAGGTCATGAACTTACCCTACTTTGTGTTCTGTCTCCAATAAGTTGCCAAGTGTGGTAGGCTGACAGACCCAAAAGTAAAATGTAGGTGAAGAGTCCCATGTACTTCACTCTGTAGGAAGCAGACACAGTAGAACATCAGAGACATCAACTTCAGCGTTACGCATTGCTTGAGCTGCATTCAACAAAGCATATATGTT
The DNA here is from genome assembly GCA_029718625.1 of Synaphobranchus kaupii. NCBI lineage: Eukaryota > Metazoa > Chordata > Actinopteri > Anguilliformes > Synaphobranchidae > Synaphobranchus > Synaphobranchus kaupii. Next base: position 64,683,634 of record CM056376.1, on the reverse strand, counting down.
TGTTGCTAATGGTGGTGTGTCACGCATGGGTAGGTATAGTTGCAGGTCAGACTGGTTGGGGGATTGCTTGTTAAATGGACTAGCTACGTGACAATAGTGGCACTTAGAAACTCGGTATTCAGCAGAGTTCTTACAAATCATGTACTAATGAAGATAGAACATGGAATTTGTGGTTTCCACTCATAGTTTGGTTGCAGGAGCAATTCATTTCTGAGGTGAGCAATCATGGCCCCAGCGCAATAGCCACTAGGAGTGCGTGAAGGGGTTAAGGCTGTAGCAGACAAAATGAAAGATGCTGCGTTCAGTCAAACCTCAAAACAAAGTAGACATAGGCAGAGTTGTAGTGTGATTTTTTAGAAGTGAGTGAGGGAGGGAGACTCGGAGGGCTTGAGCCCCATATGACCACCAATTTCCCCACATACGGCTAAATGTGTTTGAAAAGTGACTATTTTTAACCTGCTAGGTTAAACCCGGGTAAAACTTTAGCTAAATCTTTAGCTAAATTAGGATTGAATTAAATTGACAAGTCTGTCAAACTAGATTTACACCCCTCTCGAAGATGAGCTATGATAATTGCATATAACCTTACGTTATGCTCAACAGGCCATGTGATTTAGAAAGCGGATCTGCGCCATTTTCTAGTTAACGTTAGCGACAATGAACAATTAACCTGTTGCCTACCTAGCTTCCCTACATATTATAGCTGGGTCTACAACAAACGGTAGTTAACGTTGTTGTAACGATTGTTTATCTATAGCTTTTAGCATATTACATTACATTTGCATATGCCAGCTATAACTGCCATGTCCTACACAAATGATTTGATTGTTGGATAGGTCACGGGTCGGCTATGGCACAAGCTAGCTGCAGAGTTATGTGAACATTAGCTAGCTAGGTAATTACACTTAAGCCCTATTCGGACAGGATAAGTTTTCAGGACAATGTCTGTAAAGTAATTAGTGATGTGCAGTTCACGAACAAATCGGTATTTTTGAATGACTCTTTATGCTGAGTCGACTCGATAGTTCGAGGGAATCGTGCTTACCCACGGCTCTGGCTCTCGACTCTGCCTGCTTTCTACTATAGCCGGGAGCCGGTGTCACTAGTTATAACCTAGGTTGAGCAGCAGTAGTGATGCGCCCAACATAATAAAATAGGTTGCACAAATCTGTTTACGTGCAACCTATTTACGAATTTACGAATAAATTTTTATTTGATCTTACAATATTGCACACATTTTTGTGAATTAGATAATCGCCCCAGCTCATTCCAAAGTGATTATTAGGCTACTAGCTACTGCTAACGGTTAAAAGATACAGGCTCCCTACAGTCGCCTACTAGCCTACCCAACTCTCATCAGCACGAAATCAACTCGACTCAGCGTCGTGAACCACGGCAATATCCCACGGTTCCAGAGCCGTGACACAAACCAAAGTCCTTTAGAGTTTTAATAGAGAGCAAATGCTGTAGCCAGATCGCGTGACACCTTTCAATGGGGGCAGTGTCATGGTGTGGGGCGGTATCTCTCTCACAGGCAAAACAGAACTTGTCATCATTGAAGGCAATCTCAATGCAGTGAGATATCGGAATGAGATTCTGGAGCCAGTGGCAATCCCATATCTCCAGAATCTGGGACCTAACTCCATCCTCCAGGATGACAACGCTCGCCCCCACAGAGCCAGGATCATCACAGAGTACCTCCAGAATTTGGGAGTGGAGAGGATGGAATGGCCTGCCATGAGTCCAGACCTCAACCCAATTGAACACCTGTGGGATCAGCTTGGGCGTGCTGTACGTGCCAGAGTGACCAACGCAACCATGTTGGCTGACTTGCGGCAAATCCTGGTTGAGGAATGGGATGCCATTCCACAGCAGTGTTTGACCAGGCTGGTGACCAGCATGAGGAGGAGGTGCCAAGCTGTTGTGACTGCGTATGGATCTTCCACATGCTACTGAGGTCCCTGACAGTGTAAAATGAATAAAGTGTAAAAATGGCCAATATGTGTTGTTTTTTCCTTATTACTGTGGGAGAGTGCAATCATCCAATCCACCAAGCAACTCAAAACGAGAGTGAATACCAACAGAAGAATATTGCAGGGGATTTTGGCACATTTCTTTGGGCCGCTACCCACACGGTTAGCTGTGTTGCTCATTCCACGAATGCATGATCCTTAGAAGTTGTACCTCGTTGTAAAGGTGACTAATCAGGCTTTCCAGCGATATAAAATACAATACCAATTGGTATTATTAAAGGGGAGGAATAATCGACCGAAATAACGTTTCCGAACTTTTTTTGAGGAGTTTATATATATATATATATATATATATATATATATATTAGGGGTGTCACGATACCGATTCGAAATCGAAAATCGATCGAAATGAGCGTTCGATTTCGAACTTCGAAATCACAAGCTGGTTCGCGATTCTCCAAGTTTTTTTTTTCTCTCCACCCCGCCCCCCGCGCGCTCTTCTTAGCCTTTCATGTGATGGGTAAAATGTAAAAAAAGTAGCCTACTTGGCTATCTCTAATGTAAGCGTTTCCGACAAAACGAAACTTGACGCCTTCCACTGCATTTTGTTCGTCCACGCAGGCTCGCGTCTGAAGAAAAAAAACAACGATATTCAGTGTTTCCCCTAGTTTTTTTTCAGGCCGGGCGGTGAAAGTGCGCCATTTTGCGTAGAGGCGGAAACTATAATTACACCCTCATAATATCAGCGCTGCCATTGAAAATTTTAATTAGGCCTAACGGGAAACCGAAGCTGTTTTGGGTTTTTCCAGATGCTATTTTGATCATTCCCGCATTATGCGGTAAGGGAAATATTGCAGCTACATAAAAAAAAGATTATATAAAAAAAAAAAATAGAATAATATAAATTTTTTTTTTTTTCCATTAAAATTATTTATTTTCCCTCTTGTCCAAGCCGGGCGGCAGGTGAGCGCCCGGCCAAGATAATGGTAGGGGAAACACTGATATTTCAAAGAAGACACAGCTGCTAGTTAACGTTAGCTTACCGGTAGCCTGCATTACTTTTCGACACACCATGGCCACTGCCGGAGTCGGAGATGGAGAAACAGAACTGGAAAATCCTCCTGCTTCCCTCAAGTCACCGGTGTGGCAACAGTTTGCCTTCCCCGTGAGTTATATAAACAACGAACGCGTCATTGACAAAATAACGAGTTTGTCGGCTATGCTACACGCGAGTACCATACGCCACCTCAGGCAACACGTCAAATATGGCAGGACACATTCGCAGGCATCACAAAGAAATAGATTTGACTGAAAAAAACATTGACACAGGCAACTCAAATGACAACCCAAATGACAGTCAGGGCATGAAAAAAAACGTGTAAATAGTTAATAGCGTGGTACATGTTCAACTGTTTATTATTTCAGATATTAGTTTGTTAAAGCTCTCAACTGTTCAAAGAATGTGAACACACTCATCTTTTTAAAGAAGAATTTGAAAATGTAAATGACCGTTGTCAGGGCATAAAACCAATGTGTAAATTGTTAATAGCGTGGTAAATGTTCAACTGTTTATTCTAGAGTCTAGTTTTGATAAAGCTCTTAACTGTTTAGGTGTGTTTAAATATTCTCATATTTTTGTTATTATTTATAATTGTTATTATTCAAGTAAAAGTTACTTATTGAGAAACAAGTATTTTTCTTTACAAATCAAGACTCGATAGTCTAACAATGGCATAGCCATTAGTTAGACTATAGTGCTGGAAAAGAAATTGTGCTGGAAAAAAATCGAAAATCGAAAATCGAATCGTGACCTTAAAATCGAAAGTCAAATCGAATCGCGGATTTGGACACCCCTAATATATATATATATACACTACTCACAAAAAGTTAGGGATATTTGGCTTTCGGGTGAAATTTATGGAAAATGTAAGTTCACGCTACAGTGATATTATACGTATCATGAAAGTAGGGCATTTAAGTAGAAGCATGCAATGGTGATTTCCTCATCTCAAACAATTTATTGAAACAAAAGCCAACAACAGTGGTGGGTATACCACAACAAAAATGTCAATGTCTCAATAACTTGTCATGTGCCCTTGAGCATCAATTACAGCTTGACAACGACGTCTCATGCTGTTCACAAGTCGACTTATTGTCTGCTGAGGCATGGCATCCCACTCTTCTTGAAGGGCAGCCCTCAGGTCATTGAGGTTCTGGGGTACAAGCCTCTACACGGTGAGTCAGCTGATCCCATAGGTTTTCTATGGGATTCAGGTCTGGAGAAAGTGCAGGCCACTCCATTTGAGGTACCCCAGTCTCCAGCAGCCTTTCCCTAATGATGCGACCTCGATGAGCTGGAGCATTGTCGTCCATGAAGATGAAATTAGGCCTGTGTTGTTCATGCAGGGGCACAATGACTGGATTAATGATGTTATTCAGGTAGTATGGGCTTGTCACTGTACCATTCACAAAGTGTAGGGCAGTTCTGTATTGACTAGACACACCTGCCCACACTGTAACACCGCCACCACCAAAGGGTCGTCTGGTGACAACAGTGGCTGATGCATAGCGCTCTCCTTGACGTCTCCAACATCGTTGGCGGCCATCATTTCTGCTCAACGTGAATCGACTTTCATCAGAGAACAGCACTGAGGCCCACTGGTCCCTCGTCCAGCGTAAATGCTCCCTGGCCCATGCAAGACGATGACGCCTGTACCTGGTGGTGTGGTCAGGTACCCTTGCAGGTCGTCTAGCACGCAGACCACGCTGATGTAAACGGTTTCGAATGGTCTGACGTGACACTTGGGTGCCTCTCACCTCCCTTAAATGTGCCTGGAGTTGAGTGGCATTCATCATCCGGTTCCGCAGGGCACTGTTCACAATGAAGCGGTCATCAGTGTGGGATGTGGCCAAAGGACGTCCACTTCTATGCCTTTCTGTGACTCTTCCAGTCTCTCTGTATCTCTGTTGCAACCTGCTGATGACACTCTGTGACACTCTAAGCTCAGTGGCCACTTCCCTCTGAGAACATCCTGTTTGAAGCCTCGCAATGGCGAGGTACTGTTGATCAGTTGTTAGGTGTCGTCTTGGTCTCATGATGTCAAAATGTGAACAGCATGATGAAGAGGACTGTTTAAATACCAATTCTAATTGAACCAGGAAATTTATTGGTCGATTCATGGATCAAACACCTGTTGTGAATTTTGCCGTTCAGCTCCTTGTTAGAGAACAGCAAGTTGTGCAAAAAGTACTGAAACATTGAATAGTTGGACATGTGCATTCAAAAGTTTAGAGAAGGTCAAATTAATTTCACCTGTAAAGGTTATAGTGCATTTTAGGTTCATCCTGAAATTTCACCCGAAAGCCGAATATCCCTAACTTTTTGTGAGTAGTGTATATATATATATGTATGGATGTGTATATATATATGTATCACTACAGACCACTGTATGGCCAGAGTAAAGGCCCTGTTCTGATTTTATGTAAGCGTGATATTCTGTGCCGGGCATCGCCTTGACCGGCTTACACGCTTGCATAAAGATGGTATTCTGTATAGGGGGGTTTGGGCCAGTTGCAAAACAAGTCTAAACCAGAACCAACACACACACACACACACACCAATATACTCACACATAGGCCTCTCACCATCAAAGACACATGGGCAGACCTACACACACCGGAATCAGGGGCCCAACCACATTTTAATTGATGTTGGACGGGAAGACTCTCTCAACCTTCCAGAAAGATCAGCCTAGCTTATCAAGCTGAAGTGAAAAAGATATATATTCACACAATTGTGCTCATTAAAATTACAAAAACGGCCTTCAGTTTCCTAGCCTGGGCCCACCCTAATCTAGATTATGTCAAAATGAGATATGGGGCCCTATCTTACACCCGGCGCAAAGCAGCGCTAACCCAAACGCAAGTGTCTTTGCTATCTTACACCCGGCGGAAGGTTTATTATAACGCCTAACGCTCACGCCGTTTAACTAGCATGTACTCTTGCGCCGTTTGGGCGTGTTGGTCTTAAGATGAGGAGTGGCCAGGATTCTTTTTGGCGTATTGCTATCTTGAGCCAGCAGAAAGCGCTTGCGGTAGAACCACCACTAACCTGGTCTAAAGTCATGTCGCAGTTGTATACATCTTATTTTAACGGCGCATATAAGTGCGTCTACAAAGGCGTGTGCACAATGCGCGTACCCTCCTGTCTGTTACACACAGGGGCACGCACAAGCATGATTAAAATATCAAGATTACAATGTGAAATAGTATTATTGTGTAGCCTATATCAAAAAATACATAATAATGAAAGGGTCCATAGCCTACCTTTCCCTCAGCGAAGGGGAATGCCATGCACATTAAATTGCTTTCAGCCCACTCCATCAACATCCAGGCGATGTGCGATAGTACGGAACAATGGCTATCCATTAAAAAGCAGCTGATGACACCTATATCAAGCCTAATGCACGAATTGTCATTTACACCTAATGCGTGAATTGTCATTCAATGGAAAACTCGCGCACGGCAATAGACGGACATTTAAGTTCTGAAAATGCGCTTCAGATGTCATTACAATACAGCTCTGTTTATCTATGAATACAGCCTGTAAGTAAATAGAATGGTTTGTGACTGAAAAAAGTTCAAAACCTTGTCCAGTGAATATTGCATTTATTGTTTTTCAAATAGCCTAGGCTACAGCGGATTCGCTGTGCGTAAGGTTTTTTTCGATAGCCTATGGTTAAAAAACGGAGATAAATGTCACCATGTTAACTAAATTGTAACCTTAGCTATTCTTCGTCCTTCATATTTTTTTAATTACAATGACCAGGTTTCCATACTCTCACCGTTTAAAACCCAGCTGATTTCACCCGTTATTCCATAACTGAACAAAACGATTTTAAAGAGAACTAAGCGTCTAATTAGAAACTAAAACAAGTTTGCAGGACGTTACACAATTAATTCACAATTAATTTAAATGCCATTCTCTGGACGTGCGCTGCATGTTCTCTGTTTCCCCTGCTGTAAGTCGCACGTTTCACGGTCTTCCTGGGAAAGTGGATTGTTTTAAAGGATTACGCTACGAGTAAAACAGGTTGGTCACATTTCCATAAACAGGACATTATTAAACAAGGGGAAATATGCGTGAACATATGGGTTGCGAACCTGACAGCTTTATTGTAGGCTATTTAGTGCATAATCACGAAACGAAATTCGCTGAACAAGCAGGCTAATTTGGCGTTTTCTAAGGTGAGACTGAAGCCATTGATAGCTTATTCTCAGCTGTTGCAGGTCCTTTTAACGAAATTTAACCGCATATATTTTGTAAAATAACAGCCCTGTCTGGAATTACCGGGAACTCATAGGCTAATGGTTAGTCCAAATAATATTGATCATACTCCATTTAGCCTATTCCTTGATCACACTAAACACGCACAAGCATGTCTGTTTCGCCATCAAGCAATCCGCCAAGGTGGAAAAGCAGGCTTTTAAAGGGAATGGGATATGACATTTTGATTGGTTTATATCACGCCCAAGACACACCTATAATTAATGAAGCGACTAGGTTCAGCCCAGTTGCACCTTGCGCCGTGCTTAGCGCCAAAAAAACACGCCGTTAAAATAGCAAAAGTGGACTTGGACACGCCCAAAATGGACGTTACGCCATGCGCTTAGACTAAGCGCCAAGATCGCCAAGATAGGGCCCATAGTCACAAGTATGCGCTCATCTTCAAGCAAAGGACCAGTCAGATGCATTTACAGGTATTTTTCTGCTTTAAAATAGAGGGACATGAACACACACATAGGAAAAATGAACACACACACACTTCTTTAAGTCAAATGCTTCTGGCTGCAGGCCTCCCGAAAGGCCAGGAGGCCCGGCTTGGGGTTTTTGTCTGATATGTTCAAGGATGAGAGGAAAAAGTTTAAAATTAGTGTATGTGAACATTCAAGGATTATATTAGAGAAAATGTTGGCTTATATTTCTTAACACATTCACACGTACACGGTGGTCTGTGGAAATAAAACATATAGTTTGTCTCGAGTTTATCAGATTGAGGGGAGCAATAAGTATTCATTTATATCTGTGAGGGCAACAGAGCTATTCAGTGTGTCCTCACAGTAGTTGACTGCCTGATGTTCTTTTCACAAACTGATCACTGATTGCCACCATAGGCTGTATGTAAATACAGTAACTACAACACAGCACAAGTACTATATATCATATTTTGTGAACATTGTTAGATGAATATAAACAGGTAAAAGTTTGCATTAGGCAGGGGATTAGGCACCCCGAACCTAGTGCAAAACAGGCGGCGGCGGAATTGCAAAGTTCCGAGGGCACGTTAAAAATTTCATATAGTGCAGGGGAGAAAACTGAAGGCCCCCGTGTCTGATGAAGTGTGAATTGACATACTGCCGTGGTACTGTGTAGTCGGCGTAGTTGTCGCATGTAAGTATGCAGGCACTGCGTGGTACGTGGATGACAGTCCACACTTAGCAGAGCGGCGTAAGAGACGACCTCTGTGAACAGGCAAGGCTGGTGAAAACGGTCAAAGTTTCTATACCCATAGCAAGGTGGGATAGGGATCAGACCGTCGGTTCCCAACCGGGTGGCTGGTTACCACTACGGGGCTTGGTGTTTAGACGCTGGGCTGGGGATCGCTATCGACTGGGTCACCGGCCGGTCGGGTCGCAGAGAGCAGTAAGACCATGGAGCACATGGCCACCGCGCTCGGCTCAATGTACAGTCAGGCCACTGTAAGCTGAAACCGAATGCGTTAGTAAGCGAGCAGTGCTTTCTGTGATCAGGGTTTCTGAAAAGGAGACACCTGGGAAGCAGAGAGGCTGAGGGTCCTTCACTCAGAGGAGTCGGGTGGAAGGAACTCAGCGGAAAGGGATCCAGCCTGGAGCTGCGCCCGAGAGAGGGAGGCTCGAAGGATCAAAGTGAACAAGTAAATTATATCAAAAGGTCTCAAAATTGGTAGATGAAAAGTAACCGCAATATGATCTGGTCCACAGTTGGTCTCTTCAATTTCACTTTACTGTTCACATGTGCAGTAGAAACATTTCCCTAAACTAATATTAAGGAACTCATTAAGTGTTTTCTGGCAGTGAAGGAGAAAAACTAGTGTTTTGTACAACCATAGAGGAAATAATTGTGTCAAGTAACCAGTGCTTTCTAGATTTGTGTAAAAGTATTGAAATGACATTGATTAAAGGGGAAATGTGGTGAGCTGTACTGTAAAACTCTGTTGCTAGTAATGGAATTCTGTAAGAATTATCTGTTGTACAATTACACTACACATTCCAGAGAGATTTGTTTGTTCTATAACTTGAAACTCAGCTCACATAAACTATTAGTTCATTTTGGGTTTCTGAGTGTATTCATTTCTGATACTTTATTGTACTTTTATTGGTTTAACTTAGTAGATCATTTGTAATGATCACTTATTAGACTAGAATGGTCACACCATGGCCAGGCCATTTCCTATATAATTAAATCATAGCATTTCATCAAACTACAGTAAAAATAAATGCCATATGTAATGCTTAATTAAAATGTTGTACCATGAAAAAGAAAAAGGGCATGGGGACCCCCGATGTAGGATTTCAGAGGATGGGACCTGCCCCTGGGAAGAGGCAAAGTAACGCCCCAAGTAGGTAGAGATAAGGACAGGATAAAATTCATAACATTACATTACAGGCATTTAGCAGACGCACTTATCCAGAGCGACTTACACAACATCTTATTACATTTATCCATTTATACAGCTGGATATATACTGAAGCAATTCAGGTTAAGTACCTTGCTCAAGGGTACAACGGCAGTGTCCTACCTGGGAATCGAACCTGCAACCTTTCGGTTACAAGGCCTGTTCCTTAACCATTATACTACACTGCCGCCCTCAAAATGGGGGGGGGGGGGGGCTTTTTACGATTGCTGAGATTGAATATGTGTTGGTCTGCGCAGACCAGCCCGGGGTTTTTTTTGTATGTCATTATTGAATCATATGCAATAAACCTGATTGCATCAGACTCTGAAGATCATGGTTGTTTTTCTTGAAGAAACACTCAACTGTGTGGGAGAAACTCCCCAGTCCTTCTGGCCCGGACTGGGGTCATATATTTTTCTTCGATAGTACGTCTGAATAAAATATCAAAGCTGATTTACCAACTTCATTTGCTACCAAACCCTGCTGTCTGAAACAGCTTCAAATTCCAGCTCGCGCTGCTGGGAGAAAAAGATGCGGCTCGGGTAGCTCGAAAGAATCTAACAAGCGAACGGTCGCCTACTGTATTAACCGGAAGTAGCCAACCAAAAACTCGCGACTCCGACTCCGACCCGACTCTTAAAACCGAACGGTACGGAACGAGCCGAACTGCCCATCACTAAAAGTAATTATTACCACAGGACGTCTGTAATGTTAATGGCCGATTCGGACCACAGACTGTATAAAAATATGGACAAAGCCACTGTGACGTCACCCATTGCTTTTCCACGGCCTCGTAAAAACTGAATTGAAGCTCGGAAGTCTTTTTCGCCGGCCGTTTGTACAAACTGCGCCTGCTCCGTGGAGCCGAAGTGACCTTGGCTTGGAGCAGGGTCAACCGGATATGGCCCGGGCACAGTATGATTGACAGTTCGGAGTGGAGAAGCCACAGAACTATAAAGCCCACAGAACTATATAAAGCCCATGACCTGACCAAACCCACCATTTTTCAAAATAAACTTGCGGTAAACTTCCTTAAGTTGCTAATGTTTTATAATATAACATTTAATTTTCATCCTCGATTTTACCGTGTCATTTATTCGCATTGAATGTGTGGTATTCGTCACATAATTAACGTTCATTCAGTTATCTTCAATTTATATTCAGCTAACATCAGCTAATTTGATTAGCTAGATAGCATACCAGCTGAGCTCGGTAGCCAAGCTAGACGCAATGCATCACCACCATTGCTAACCGCTAATTAACTCGACTGTGGCAGAGCAGTCTGTCATGATTTGCCGCAGCATGAAACCCCGTTCTGAAAACTCTTCCAGATAAAGTGGGGATTAAGGTTAGTGGGTTCACACGCTAGCTAAAAGCACAGTAGCTACATCGTAGCTAGCATTAACTTTCATCTGCATCCTGTAACCTAATCACAAACATTGCAAACATTTACAAACGCAGACTCCGTATTCTTTTCCGATAAATTATTGGTTTTATTTTAAACAACCCCGTATTGAGTCAGTACAAACATACCGCTAACACGTTGGCTCTATTCCCCGCATATTTTCGTAATTTTTGGCACCTAAAAAAATTATCCAGGTGTAGAAATGTCTGGTTAGATTTCTAGCTAGAGCAGCTGGCTAACGTTAGTAACGTTAGCTAGGCAATCACGGTAGCTAGCGAACTTATATGGCCAGCCAGCAAGGATTACTTGACAGCAAGGATAACTGTTAAATTAAAATGGCTTGCCATAAGCTATCGTTAGCTTGCTAGCTAAATGTTAAAACGACTTACCGTGAGATATCGTTAGCTTGCCAGCTAGCTAACCCAGCATTGCTAAGCAATGGTAACGTTCATGACAGGGGAGTACAGGGGGAGTACATAACAGGGGGCTATTGCGTACGGGAGCGGCTGGAATAGCTAAGTTAATATCTAAATTGATATGGTTATACAGGTATGGAGCAATTGATTTGAGATACTTAACCCACAGTTTGGCTGCTTGCTCCGAGACACTGGGCCTGTAGTGTAGCTGCAACATCCCCTTCTGTCTCATCTTACAAAACAGTATTTTTTTTCGTAGTAGACACATCATAGCTCGCTCCAACCAAAATGAATATGTGATGACAAACATGTTGAAGATGAGCGGGTAAGGCACTCAATTTATTATGCTACGAACTGCGTCCACAAAACAACAGCTTGTTCACGGTAGGCTACTAAGGGATGTTCTCCATCGACTTCCACTCAAAAATACAGCGTGTCTCCCTGTCCCAAGCATAGACTATAAAAATAGGTCCCGCCCCTCCGAGTGAGGGCAGTGAGAACCATATAGAACCTATCCATGCCAGTGATCCCAGGACTCAACCTGTCCCTCTGATTGGTCCTGAATAAATGTTAATACCCTGTCCAAACGACACAATATTTAAAAAAACCAGCACATGCACAGGCATTAGATGAAGGAAAGGCACCTATTGCAATTAATTTTTTTTTGTGGGAAAAATTTATTGACTGAGTATTTTGACCACATTGCTGCCATTGACTTACATGGTGAAAGACCTATACTGGAGCCAACCGCAGTAGCGCTAGTGAGCAACGGCACAATGGCTGCTCCCAGCCCAACCAGGAAGTGAGCTTCAAAACGAAAGCCCAGTCTTGGCCCCTTGATTCGGACTGGATAAAGTATCTCCGTAATCAGTGTCTAGAATTACAGAGATGGGAGTGTCTACTCCATGTTGTCGTCACACCGAAAACGTTCCCCACGAGTCATACAACGTTACACATCCTATCTTCACTGCAAACTGATTGCTTCTGGTAGAAAATCGCTGTCAGGCAGCAATTGAAAAGATGCAGGAGCCAAAAAAAAAAAAAAACTACGTGGCAAACATGTCCACAAAAAGCGTGAGGAATCCTGCATTACACCTCTTTATTAACGTTAGCTTGAAAAAAACAGTGTACATGTATGTAGCTAGGCTACAATAGCATACCTAAAGCTGCCACAAGTGTTGCCCCACTGTAGCCTACTTTTGAGCCTGTTTTTTTATTTATTTGCTCTGTCTTCTTATTTAATGTAACGTTACATTAATTTAGAGGTCGGCCAATAGTTGTGGCTTGCACTTGGACCGAAGAGAGCACAACCAAAGGCGTCCTCGAGTGCTTATGTGAAAAACCAGGAGAAAAGCCTGGGGAAAAGTAATTTCTCACAGGAAATAACAGAATTTTACCGGACATGTCGATTCGCACGGCCCGGGATTGCTTTAACCTGGGGTAATTTTTACCGGACATTTAACAGTTAGGTAAAAGACTCCGGAAATCTTTACTGGCGCGGGAGCGCGCAGTCCGTAAAAGTTACGGACATTGCAGATTCAGAAGGGACTAAAATAGCAGAGCTCCTCCGGTAATTATTACATTACCCCACATCCCCCTGTAAAACTTATCCCGTCCGAATAGGGCTTTAGGTGAGCAGCTAACAGCTACATTTAATGTTACTCGTATACTCCTGTTATGAATCAAATACTAACTTTACAAGCTACGCTGCCATGGTGTAGGCATTTTCTATATAGGCCATTACATTGTAATGACGTTGTGTTGCTAGATATCCAACATTAGAGGGCAAATCTAACGTTATCAGTCTGTCCGATTTCATTTTTGAGATGCTGTGTGTGCTCAGCTTAGCACTACAGTTGCTGTGGTCTGTTGGAAACAATCACAGACCATGCAACAGGAATCGGGGGAGTAAATTTCTTTCTGGGGGACTAATATGTTGGCTAATAAAGCCTGCTTTGCTCACACAGATTTAAACAACATAACGACGAGTAGCTACTTAATTCTAACCAAACAGCTTGTTACTAACGTAGATAGCTAACGAGATAGACATTAAGCATTTTTAGTAACTATTCGCGGCTCATTTATCTGAATTTGTTGTGGTAACGTTAGGCTGTGAGACGATTTCAACAAATAGCCTCGACGTAGCCTTCGACTTGAATCTGTTTAACATAACGGTACATTACAAAATCGCCATAGTTCATTCCCGGGACTCGAGGCTATACCTGTAAAATAGGCTACGATTTTCCTATGGCCATTTCCATCTTGATTTGTCATTATTCAGGCAACACTTCACGCTATTATAACCACGCAAGGACCGCAGGTTCACAGAAAGCTTGAAAAAGCGGTTGGGATCACCGATACTGCAATACCACAGATTACTAAGCATAACTAAAATAAACAAGCAGTGCAATAATCATTATTTAAGTATGTGAATGTAATCATAGCATAGACATGCTATGAGACAGAATCTCACGTTTACGCAACATCAAACACACAGATTTAGTAATAAAATGTATTAAACAAACATGCCAAAATACAGAAGATACACAGACTAATCTAACAGGGGAATGCTATGCTAACTATGGAAGTGTGTGTGTATGTGTGTGCGCGTGTCCTTTGTCTCTGAACAAAGGGGGAGAAGAAACCGCGTGTTGGCCGTGTTTGTATAGTGTAGGCCTACAGGCCTATACAGCACAGTGGTATCGTTTGTATAGTGTTGGCCTATACAGGCACAGTAGTATCGTTTGTATAGTGTAGGCCTATACAGGCACAGTGGTTTTGTTTGTATAGTGTAGGCCTCCAGGCCTATACAGCACAGTGGTATCGTTTGTATAGTGTAGGCCTACAGGCCTATACAGGCACAGTGGTATCGTTTGTATAGTGTAGGCTAATACAGGCACAGTGGTATCGTTTGAATAGTGTAGGCCTACAGGCCTATACAGCACAGTGGTATCGTTTGTATAGTGAAGGCCTACAGGCCTATATAGGCACAGTGGTATTGTTTGTATAGTGTAGGCCTACAGGCCTATACAGGCACAGTGGTATCGTTTGTATAGTGTAGGCCTACAGGCCTATACAGGCACAGTGGTATCGTTTGTATAGTGTGGGCCTACAGGCCTATACAGGCACAGTGGTATCGTTTGTATAGTGTGGGCCTACAGGCCTATACAGCACAGTGGTATCGTTTGTATAGTGTAGGCCTACAGGCCTATACAGGCACAGTGGTATCGTTTGTATAGTGTAGGCCTACAGGCCTATACAGGCACAGTGGTATCGTTTGTATAGTGTAGGCCTACAGGCCTATACAGCGCAGTTGTATCGTTTGTATAGTGTAGGCCTACAGGCCTATACAGGCACAGTGGTATCGTTTGTATAGTGTAGGCCTACAGGCCTATACAGGCACAGTGGTATCGTTTGTATAGTGTAGGCCTAGACGATATCTTTCACTTCATTATAGATAGCCTATCTAAGAAGGTATTATTTTATTTTTTTTGCAATATATTTTTTATATATAATCTTGAATTATATCGCTATTAGTCAAGATTATAATTGCAGATATCTTTAATTATTATTGAATTATCATTCTGACTGGTCACATTATAATTGTAATTATGGCTTGTCAAAATGCATTTGTAGATAGGCTATCTAAAATGTAGCCTAATTATAAGCCATGCAATGTCAAGCGAAACTCTCCTCCGTCCCCCGGAAACTGATCTTTGTGTTTTAATCTAATGTTACATATTAATTGATGTCTCAAAGCAAACCACAATGTCAGGTAGGCTACATTGTATATAGTACATGCAAATACTTGCACTTGAAACGTACAGGCTATTTAGCATACTTCCTTGTAGGAGACGAGTGAAGGAGAGGAGTGGAGGAAAGGAGGAGAGGAGTGAAGAATATTGGTACGCACCCTATTATAGCCTATGTAAAAAGGCCTTGCCATGTGCAATCTTCTCTGGCTGCGTCCCAATATTCTTCACTGCCCACCTCCTTTCCTCCACTCCTCTCCGCCCAAAATATACAAAACTGTCTGTAGCCTACGTGTACAAGTAGGCCTAGTTGCATGTAGCCTACAGTATACACTTAACATTGCGGTTCGCTAAATTATAGGTCATAGACTATGTAGCCTATATAGCCTAGCTACCAACTTTTTAAATACTTTACATTTGAAATAGCCAGAAATTATAGGCTACACAATTAGGCTACACATGAATCCAAATTAAATTTTGTAAATAAACAACGAAACAATGTTAGTAGGCCACAGAGTAACAACCAAAACAAGTTTTTTACTTGCTCAAAACCAGTAAAATACTTAGTTTTTTTATTTTTTGTTTCTGATTTTTCCCCATTTTTTCTCCCAATTTAGTAGCCAATTGAACGCCTATTCTAATTCAATTTCCCCCCGTGTAGCAACCGCTAGAGAACCACCGCTACACTACCCTGTCAGCCGGTAGTAGGAAGGAGGTCGCCACGTCCTCTACAGGGCGCGACTCCTCGAGCTCCTGACCGTGAATCCAGCTCGCCCAGGGCCGCTATGCGTGCAGCGATTCTCTCCGAGCCCCTCCCCCCACCCGGAAGCAGCCGCCAATTGCTGCTCCCACAGGGCGCCGGCCATGCTCGGATCTGGCAGGACCGGGGCGCGAACCCCGATCCTCGGAGCACAACTGCACCGACTGAAAGTCGGCGCTCTTACCGTTGTACCACGCGATGGCCTAAAATACTTATTGTTAATAAATTACCTACTAAGCAGTCCATGGTATTGGAAAAACTAATTATGTCATTCATTCAATGATGGTGAAACAAGGCGCTAACGCCTACGAGAAAGATTATACATTTCAGCCAATTGACCTGTATCTTTAAACATATCCACAGGTGTCCACAAACATTGCTTCTATATAATTTTCGGTTTTAAAGCACTTCAATTAAATTTTCATCATGAAATGCTTTTGTATCAGCCAACATACTGATACTGAATGATAAACCTATACAATTAAAAGTTAAAACGTTATGGTTGTAGTTAGCTGTTTTAGCTATGTTTGCTCGCAAAGTCAAAACTTTCCTGCGAAGGGTGTCCATGGTGCCAATCCCCAGTTGTGCAGCTCGAACGCCGCATTTACCACCTCTGAAATGCGACCTCCCACCATAAACTCACACAGGGTTAGACAGCAATCTTTTTACCGCTAAATTTTAATTTTGCGCATGCGCTTTTCACCACTCGCAATTTGCGCATGCGCTTTTCAACAAACAGGACAGGCAGCCACGGAGCCACTCAGCCAGTCAGTTTAGTTTACTTTCAGGAATTTAGGCCTGCCCGCTGTACGTCCAGGCAAAAACGTGCCAGGCATGTACCACCTCACCTCTTTAGTCTTTCGTCTTCCCGAGTTCTGTGCATCCAGGAACAGCACACAGTTTTGAACATTGTTGAAACCAGTGCGGAAGATGCTCCCACCTCATTAAGTTGGCGAGCATGGCCATTAGCCTATCATAACTGTGGGGTGGCCAATCAGATTACAGGGACACACCACTGAATTTTTATGTAACCTGGAGGTACTTCATGGTTGAAGCATGGTATGCTTTGGATCATTATCTTGCTGGAATACCCAAGCTCTCTATAACTTCAATGTCTGGGCTGACGTTCGAACATTAGCCTCTAGAATGTCTTGATATTTGGTGGAATCTATTCTTCTTTCCACCCTCAGTATTTCCTGTGCCCGTCACTGCCACACAACCCCAAAGCATAATGGATCCACCTCCATGCTTAACAGTTAGCAAGGTGTCCTTCTCTACAAATGCTTCACCCTTTTTTTCCAAACATACCTTCTTTGGTTGTGGCCAAAAAGTTCAATTTTGCTCTGTTGGTCCAAAGCACATTGTTCCAAAATGCTTCAGGCTTCTCAATGTTTTCTTTTGCATACTTCAGATGCTTTAAGGCTTCTTTCTGGCAACTCTGCCATGTAGGTCTTTGTTGTTTAAAGTACTTTGTATTGTTGTCCTGTGAACAACTAGACCTGCGTCTGCTACTCTTTTTTGCAGCTCTTTTGCAGTGATGTGTGGGTTCTCACCAGATCTCGGGCCATTCTATCTGAAATTGTTCTTTGTCTTCCAGAGCTTGCCTTGACATCAACTTGTTCCATTTATCTTCCATTTTCTGATAATGTTTCTGACAGTGGAAATAGGTAGTTTGAAATGTTGAGTTTTTAATTAGCCTTCTCCTTGTTGGTGGAAGTGAACTATCTTGATTCTGACATCCTTGGACAACTGTTTAGAGGAACCCATAGTTGTTAACACCAGGCAGAACTGCCACCCGCATTCGGATGCATTAGAATGGATTTACTTCAGAATAAATAGTTCGGCCCTGGAGTTATATTCACCTGACCCATTGAAGCCCTAAGAAGTAAATTGCCTGGACCTGGGCCTTAGTAATCATCAGTAAAAAAAAAAAAAAGAATAATCCAAAGGGGTTCCCAAACTTTTACACAGGCCCTTTTTTCTTTTTTTATTATTTTGAAACTGTAAAAAAATATAATAAAAAGTAATCTTGCTTTAAAATTTGAAGAAATCTGTCATGTTTAACTTTGTACCCTTTAGAGGTCAGGTTAGCTTCTGTTCACTTAGATATTAATTGTAAAAGGCATTTTGACCAGGGATGCCCACATTTTTGCACCCCACTGTATATCATCACACCACCAGCTTTTTCTATAAGTCTATCTCTCCTAAGGATATTGTAGCCAGGTATATGAAATACAGTAGGGGGTGAATTTTCATGTAACCAAGTTTTAGATAAACACAAAAAGTCTAAATTAAGAGTCATTGAGAAGGTGTTTTATTTGATCACTTTTGGATGTGATGCTTCGGCTTTTCAAATGACCGCCTAAAAGTCCCTTGGGTTTAGCTTGTGTGTTCCAGATTACTCTGGAATGGTTTACATTTTGAAAAAAGGTCCATTTGCAGTTTTCCCTGATGGCTGGGTTTACGCGTCTCAGCTTTATAGTAGGACAGCTTCACCATGCATAATAGAAACTATGGCAATATTTATTTAGCGGCCTATCTGAATATAGCCTTAGCTTTGTAATTAAACAGTGTATTTGTGTAATTAGGCCTATTCTGTGTGGTAAACGAAGAAGAGATGGAGACGTGTTTGAGTGTGGGAGTAGAGCATGATTGGTCTTTTTTCTTTTTCTAAATAGGGGAGTGAGGTAGGTTTTAAGGTGATTGTGGGGAAAGGTCATGTGTTTCAATAAAGGAACATCAAAAGTCTCTCTCTCTCTCTCTCTCTCTCTCTCTCTCTCTCTAGATGCTTAAAAGGGCACATTTGCTACATTTTCCTCTTTTTATTCTAATTTTCTCAGAATTTATAATAACATTCAGATTTTTTGTTTAAAAGACACATTTCAACATCCTTTTTACTGTATGCAAATATTTTCTCACAACTACTTTTATTTACAGAATTATGGATGAAACTGTTTATGTAGCAAATCTGCCCTACATATTGAATGGGCATAAACATGTGGGTAATTGTGATATTACTGCACTGTACGAAGGCTAGCAGTGACTATAGAACCCCTCTAATGTCTCTCTTTTCATCCAACAACGTTAATTTTTTCCCCCACAATATTCGCAAAAAAAATGAAGTCACCTTTATTTTTCGAACCAGTTTCTGTGGTCTTTGTTGATTTTTGAACGAACGGTGTCTTGCAGACGCCCACTTTTAACCATAACATTTGCTAATGTATCCTAATAGGTGTGTGTGAAGTATCCTAACATAACTTTGAATATTTACAGAATTATATGATTTTTTTATTTTAAACGCCATGTAGCAAATATGTGGAAGAATTCACATTTCATCAAAGTAAGCACGACAGTATGATATAATTATATTGGTTTTCACTTTGTATTACGAAGTCCTGAGTGCAGATCATTGATAAATCGTTTCAAGCAATTTCATACCCACATTCTTGATTTCTTGAACCATAATAGAAATGAAGCACTTTCGTTTAACGTGTTTGCGTATTGTCTTTATCGGCATGGTACACAGTATATCTACACCATATGGAATGCAATATTTTCAGAAATTGGAATGGCTTATGCCTTGAAGTAGTTCTTAAAAGTTCTAAGATTCTTACTGAATTGTACTTTAACAAAATATAAAAAAATATAGGGCATATTTGCTACATTGACTAGGGTTAGGGTTGAGAAAATAGATGGGTGTACGAAGTTATAACTTTTGTAATTTCTTAACTCGTTGATTGATAGGATGTGTGCACTTGGATTTTTTACGCTCTGGTTATTTAATGAGCGTAGATGTGAGGTTTTTGAAAAATGCGCTTAGACTATTGGCTTAAGCACCTGCTGAATCAGTTTAGCCAAAAGAACCGTTCCAGTAGCCTAGTCTATTCTAACTGATGAATTAGCCTATTTTGCCACATTTGTAATAAATCCGTGAGTTACGCTATATTGTTAGCATATTGCGTTGGAGAATATGCTAGCCTATAATAAGAAACGCTCCTGCTACGGCAACGTCGACGCACCATTCAGCATGAATGTAAGCCTACTGTTGTCGATGACTATTTAATTGCATAGGATGTATAGGCCTAGGATAATAACAGACATCCAGCGGTCATTGAGCATCGAGCAGTGTTTAGGGCCTGAAATGCAAGGGCAATACAATGTTTTAATACAGTTTATTCAATGTGTTGTTGACAGACAGACATTGTAGCTATAGCCTAGGCTACTAGCTAGACCATACCGTTTGTTTTGTGATCTCTTTCGATTGCCTTCGCTTGCTATCATCTGATTTTAAATGTCACTTAAAAATGGCCAACTATCTGAGTTTTTCAACTTTTTTTCCTTTAACGTCTTTGTAATACGCTGCCATAATGCAAATTAAAATGTTAATTCTTCTTGTGACCCATATTTTGTGCCAATATTCAAATGCTGTAGGCTATTCAGCGCGTTTCTTTAGCTACCTACGAAGTAGCCTACTACAATGCCCGAACTGAAAACGGAAATTATATTTGGATTAGCGATTTAATTTCCTCTGTGGGACTGTGTCCGAATGAACACCCTTCTATAGCTACTATTGATATGCTATTTGAGTAGTACTAGCCTACAGTGGATGAGAAAGTTAAGTAGCCTAGGCGAAATATTCTGAAAGGCTGTGTCCGAATCAGAGCCCTATCTACTGCATCCTGTGTAGCTACTACCAGCTGTGTACTGTTTACTGTGTAGCCTACTGTTTATTACGCGACGTGCAGTATGCTAATAAATATCCTCCATACTATTTTCCAGCCGTATGCCTACTGTGGAAGTGTCATAAGATGCCTCACACAGAGACGAGAGACGTGCAACCCATGGTGCAACCACTGCGGGCAACTCTCCCGTACTTCCTCGCTTCGTATTTTATAACCACTAGGGGCAATAGGGATCCCTGTAAGTGTAGATGTGTATGGGGTTAAATGAGTCTTACAAAAAATCATCATTTGATAATTCTTTGAATCATTATTTCCAGATTTTATTTGATTTTACAACACAGTAACCATGTCAACACTAGATAAGCTAAAAGAGGAGTATGTAGATAACATGTATCCTCTAATATATATTACTTTGTTGACTAATCATCAAAAAATCATGTGAAAACAAAATGTTACTTCGGCATTATGATAGTGATAGCAAGTTGGCTCTGATACAGTCAAAAATCTCACCAGTCTCTGTCTCTAAGGTCTCTGCTCCACCCTTGTGCGGTCATGTTACGTGCTGTTGTTTTTTTTGTTGTTGTATTGAAGGAAAACGTCAGCGAAGCTGCGCCTCATTTTTAAAACGAAGCTGAGCATCATATTTATGTGATTAAAATGATTGTGTACTTCTTGAAAAAGTATGCTCTCTGGCTGTGCCCCAGTATTCTTCATTCCTCACCTCCTTTCCTCCACTCCTCTTCTCCTTCACTGGTCTCCTACCCGGAAGTATTCAAAATGAATATGTAATGAATATGATATGAGCAACATTAGATTAGGACACAAAGATCCGTTTCCGGGGCACGGAGGAGAGGAAGTGGTAGTGGAGGAAGGGAGGATGCATTTTTCGAGTACCCCCCCCACTACCACTCGTCTCTTACCCGGAAATATCTGGAGGAAAGGAGGGGAGAGGTGCATCCCAATACTAAAAAATGCATCCTCCTTTCCTCCAGTACCACCTCCTCTCCTCAATGCCCCAGTAACCGATCTTTGTGACCTAATCTATACTGCAAAAACCAAACCAAATCTTTTCAAATCTTAAAGCACAACTGAACTTTAGTAGAACTTTGGGTTGTGTAGTTACCTGGCCATGACATAAGTCCAAACGGTGGCAAATTATATTCGTTAGTTGCTCTGTGCTCCCCTGGGGTGATAATCCAGAATAGGGTATTTGTAGCTATAGGGCAGCTAAAACGGTCTCAAAATTACACTTTTAGCACATATTGTATACGAACGTGAGCGAATTGGATTCTGTCAATAAAAACAATAACCAGTCCTCGCACGTATTTTTTTTTTGTGAAAATTAAATGGCCCGTACCTGGCTTTTCGTATTTTATTTGGAACGTAGATCCGGTAGGTAAATCTTGCGCCAGAAACAACGGTAATGCGCCGATGCATCAGAAACCACTCATTGGTCCAAATTTCTACGGAAACAAGAGTTCTTGGTAGTAGCCTATATAGCTATCAATGGTAAATAAACTGACCTGCCAATATTTTGCTAGTCTTTTCTGGTAGCTTTCTAACAACATTAAAGAAAATAGTACTTTTATAAATAATTTTAATAAAAACAAATATGTACGAGGACTGGTTATTGTTTGTATTGACAGAATCCGTTTTGTTCTAGTTCGTATTTTTAGGCCGATTTAGCTGTCCTGTAAAAGGGAATGGAGAGCGACAAATACCCTATTCTGGATTATCACCCCAGGGGAGCACAGAGCAACTAACAAACATATTTCGCCACCATTTGGTCTCATATCTTGGTCAGGTAACTACACAACCCAAAGTTCTACCAGTTCAGTTGTGCTTTAAGCATTTTAATCTTATATTTAGACTTTAGAATCTTATTGCTGTTACTTTTTTGATAAATTAGACACTATCTGCCAGTGGGGTGAGATAGTTTTACTCATTTCAAGATTCGCCAGTGGGGTAAAATAATTTGTCAAGCAAAAAGCTAATATTTTCCACTTTTGAGAAAAAAATATGTTTTTAGTCGTTACAAGACTAAAACACTTAAAGGTTGTATCAGCGATTTTGGGTGACGTCACTTCTGAAGCGAAATCCCAAACAAACAGAGCCAGCTCCAGCTCAGAGCCAATTATGTTATGTTTTAAAAAATAGTGTTCAAGCATCCAGAATTATAACCACGTTAATAACGTTTGTAAGAAACCAAACCGTTTGTAAATCCGTCAAGATTTCAGCGAGATAAGAGTATTAGCGTATTAGTATCACCCACCCCTTGTCGGTGATTGGTTGGAATACTGTTTATTTTGGTTTTGAGTGGTTGGTAGTACCATTTGTTTTTGTGTACGATCTCGGAGCATAGGCTGCCTACAGAGACGCGGTTTTTTGACGGCCTGCTTATGGGGCGGGCAGCTAGCGGATCGTGAGGAAAAATCAGATGAATGTGATCATTTATGTTTCGACCCAAAATCGCTGATACAACCTTTAAGACAGTGTAATTATGTCAACGGAATGGGCAAGATGAACTCGAACGGACTACCAAATGCATAGAGCATGACCTAGTCATCACCAATACTCTGTTTCGTATGAAAGATCGTCACAAGGGCACGTGGCGACATCCGCGGTCACACCATTGGCACATCATCGACTACGTGATCACAAGACAGTATGAGAGATAGGCAGTATGTGATGGACACACGTGCAGTCACTGGTAGCGATAGCTGCTTCACCGATCATCACATGGTCAAGTCCGTGTTCAGACTGAAATTCTGAAAGAAGATCCAACAACAACAACCTCGTCTCAAACTCAAAAGCCCTCAATCAGCCTGCAGTCAAGCTCGATCTTCAGGGATCACTTTATGACAAAATTTGTGCTCTCGAGAAAGGTAAACCTGTTGATGATACCTGGAACGCCCTTAAGAATGCTATTCTCAATGCTTGCTCCGAGTCGATCAGGCCGAAAAGAAAGAAGCACCAAGACTGGTTTGACGAGAATAATGTAGAACTCCTTAAACTCGTCAGAGCCGCCTTCATCAACTAGTAACGACATCCAAAGACGCGCTCCCGCAGACAAGAACTCACTCGGGCAAAATCTGAACTACAGAAGCGCACCAGAGAACTCAAGAACCAATGGTGGCAGGTAAAAGCAGCTGAACTACAAGAGATTGCAGACACTCACAAGAGCCGTGCCTTCTTTGCAGCAACTAAAATGGTTTACGGTCCTAGCACTCACGGGCCAACTCCTCTTAGGACCACCACTGACAAACTTGTTAAAGATTCTGACTCAATTAGATTGCGCTGGAGAGAACATTTTTGCAACCTGCTTAACCATGATGCTCAGATGGATCCAAATGCACTGGATGAACTTGAGCAGCACCCTGTAAGACATGAGCTAGCTGAACCACCAACCCTTGAGGAAGATGTAAAAGCGCTGAAGTCTCTGAAGAATGGTAAAGCATCAGGACCTGACGGGGTCCCCGCTGAAGTGATCAAATCTGGTGGACCTGAACTCACTGTGCGACTATTTTCACTCATTCAGAGATTATGGACAGAAGAGCAAATTCCCCCTGACCTTAGAGATGCCCTAATCGTGACTGTGTTTAAGAAGGGTGACAAGTCGATCTGCGGAAACTACCGAGGTATCTCTCTTCTCTCAACAGTGGGTAAGCTTTTTGCAAAGATCCTGCTGAACCGTCTAACACAGCTTGCCGAAAAGGTGCTTCCAGAAAGTCAATGTGGGTTTCAAACCTTCACATGGTTCCACTGACATGATCTTTGCCCTTCGACAGAAACAAGAAAAGTGTCGAGAACAACGCTCTCCGCTCTAAGTCACTTTCGTAGACCTCACGAAAGCTTTTGACACTGTCCACCGGGATATTCTCTGGCAAATTCTCCTGAAATATGGCTACCCAGAGAAGCTTGTGAAAATGATTTGTCTCCTCCATGATGACATGACTGCCGCTGTCCTGCATGACGCAAAGTCCAGTGAGCCCTTTCCAGTCAATGTTGGAGTCAAACAAGGATGTGTGATCGCACCCACCCTTTTCTCATTGTTTATGGGCGCCGTACTGCAGCTCGCTGAACCACTTTTTAATGATGGAGTTGACATCCAGTACTGACTTCAGGGCAAGATTTCCAATCTCCGGAGACTTCAAGTCAAGACAAGTTTCTTTCAGAACTATTGTTGAGCTCCAGTATGCAGAGGACACCGCTGTCTGCTCCTGCTCTGAGGATGGCATGCAGAGAACCATTGACGCTTTCTCCACAGCGGCCTTACCCTTAAGATCAACAAGACCGAGGTCCTATTTCAGCATGAACGAGGCTATCCATCTCCTATGGATTCCCTCCCAGCGATCCAAGTCAATGGTGAAGAACTCAATGTGGTTAGTAATTTCAAATACCTTGGCAGCACTGTCTCCAGCAATGCCTCTTGGGACAAGGAAATCCAAAATCGCATCAGCGCAGCTGCCACAGCATACAACAAACTCAGCAAGAGGATTTTCAACAACAATGACATCCAATCCAACACGAAGGTCATGGTCTACAATGCCATCATCATACCCACTCTCCTTTATGGCTGTGAGACATGGGTCACCTATCAGAAACAGACTAGGCAACTGGAAACGTACCATCAAAGATGCTGGAGACAAATCCTGCGCATCAAGTGGCAAGACAAGGTAACAAATGCGACCGTACTCGAGATGGCTTCTTCTACCTGGAATCCACCACTCTCCATCGGCTCAGGTGGGTTGGTCATATCTACAGAATGTCGGACTACCGACTGCCAAAATAACTTTACTACTCACATCTCTCCCACAGCACCAGACCAGTTGGTGCTCCAAAGAAGTGACACAAAGACCTCCTAAAGCACTCGCTGCAGAAGTGTGGAATCAACCCCAATGAGTGGGACCAACTAGCGGCGGATAGACAGTTGTGGAGGAGTACAGTTCGGACAGGTGTTCAACACTTTGAGAACACTCGACTCGCTGAGGAAGCTGTGCACCGCGAACGAAGGAAGGCCGTTGCTCAACGACGCCTAGAGGCCCTGTAGCATGGGGATGGCTGAGTCCCTGTGCAGTATTCATTTAGTCGCCATACTCGCCTGCGAGTGGCTGCGAAGAAGAAGAAGAATAGAACAAGCAAAACTTTTAGGAATTTAGAAATCCCGCCTGGACGGATATTTTCAGTCCCAAAACAATAACTGTCCAGGAAAAAGAGGAGCTAACCTATAATGTTAAATAACTTAATGTTACTTCAAGTTGGCTGTTGTTCAGATCACATCAGATATGGTGGTAATGATAGCTGGCTTTACTAGCTCCAAGACCGGCATTAATATTACAGCAGTGCGGTCTTAATAACTGAAGCGCAAACGTTAATGTGACTTTGTGAGCAGCACTGGGACATTTACATAAGTTAGCTAACGTTAAGTTAGCACAAATGCATTTGTCGCTGGTTTTGGGTTTCAGAAAAGGGACAAAAATTTCTTCTCCCTCCAATCTTTCAGGGTACCCGGTGTAGGTATTACATGTTCCTCAAGCAAATCTTTTCACCATCCTGTCTGACTCAATTCATGTTTTTTTTACGATTTTCAGTGAGCTACTGCAATCTTTCCATTGGTTTCAGTGCACCTTGACCAAACCGCTTGACCGAGGACAGAACGCATAGTAACGGTTGCTAAAGTATGATTGGGCAATTTCTGGTTTGGGGAGAAGCCTAGCAACAGGTCAATTGGGCTTCAGTACCTCGGTGGATCATGTTCTCATAATGTTTGTTTTGTTTTTGTTTTTTATACTGTAACCAGCCACAGAACAATATGACAAAACCATTTCCAAGGCATGGTTTATTTGCCAAAAGCTAACTATTATTATCTGACGAGTGAGTAATGCTAATGTTACTAGCTAGCACGTGAAACTACATTCATTTTTCGGAATCCATATTTGGGCAAAGGTTTTTGTTCTGCATTACGTCAGGGCTATTGGTTGTGTGTTCTGAGGCCTAGTTGACATAAACTGGAACCCTTTTTGACTCTATTGACTCCCCCTATTTTCAGCACACAAGAATAAATAGATATAAATAGACTGAGTGCTGCATCTTTCCTCTGTATCAAGAGCTGTTTTAACCATCCCGCGTAAGGTAGTGTCGTTTTTTAAGCGTACTGGCCGCAGTTTGCGTGATTTTAATTAGACCTCGTTGAACGCTTATCACATTATTTGCATTGGTAGTTTGTGTTTGTTCCGCGATTGGCTGTTAGATTGAACGCTGATCATATTATTTGCTTTGCTAGTTTGTGTTTGTTCCGCGATTGGCTGTTTGTTAGATTGTTAGATTGACTAGGCTGTTAGTTTCGTGTTATTGTGCTTTTTAACTGGTAGTACTTATTTATCAGTGCTTGCGAAGTGTCTCACACAGCTGTTAACCACTTGCAATCAGCTGTGTGCATTTCAAGACATCTGGAAGAGCGACACTAGTGTCGCTCCCTCCCAGTTTGTGTGTGTTCTCCCTATCCCTCTCCCTATCCCTGTCTGCTCTCTTCCTTTTAGAACCCGCTTCCAACGACGGGGCCCTCCACGGCGACGCAACCCGTCCAACCTCCGCTACCCCTCGCTGACTCCCTGCGAGAACTTCACCGTCGCAGGGGGGCTCTGGAACTGCCAGTCTGCCACACGGAAAGCAGACTTCATCTCCGGCTATGCCTCCTTCCTGTCCCTCCAGTTTCTCGCCCTCACCGAAACCTGGATCACACCGGACAATACGGCAACTCCCGCTGCCCTCTCCTCCTCCTTCTCCTTCTCTCACACCCCCCGGCCGTCTGGTCGCGGAGGTGGTACTGGTCTGCTACTCTCCCCCATATGGTCATTCTCTGTTCTCCCCCTCTCTGATATATCTATTACTAGTTTTGAATACCACTCTGTGTTAATCAACCACCCTATTAACCTGTACATTATAGTTGTTTATTGTCCTCCAGGTCCCCTGGGGTGCTTCCTCGATGAGCTCGACACCCTGCTCAGCTCCTTCCCAGAGGACGGCACCCCGCTGATCCTCCTGGGAGACTTCAACATCCATCTAGATGCCTCCCAGTCTGCAGCCTTCCTACCACTTCTCCGCTCCTTTGACCTCACCCTCCAACCCTCCCCCCCAACCCACAAGGCTGGCAACCTCCTAGACCTGGTCTTCCAGAGGAACAGCCCCTGCTCTGATCTCACTGTTACCCCTCTCCATACCTCTGATCACCACTTCATTTCTTTCTCTCTTCCTCCCCAACACTCCCATGTCACCCCCCTGCTCATTTACCTCCACTGGCTACCTGTGATAGCTCGCATCAAATTCAAAACATTGGTGCTCGCCTTCCAGGCAGTCCGAGGATCAGCCCCTCCATACTTCCAAAAGTTCATCAGACCCTACACACCTACCAGATCCCTGCGTTCTGCCTCCTCAGGACGACTGGTACCCCCCCCCACTTCATACTAGCACCCGGTCTCGACGTCTGTCTGTCCTGGCCCGACGGTGGTGGAATGAGCTCCCCGTGGAGGTCAGAACAACAGAAAGTCTGACCACCTTCAAGCACAGATTGAAGACTCACCTCTTCAAGATCCACCTCTCTCCACCCCTCCCTACCTCCTTGTGACCTCCCTTGATTGTGTTTTTCTGAATCCTTGTTTAAGTGGTTCAAGCTGCTAGTTTAATACTTAAGGTTACTTATTGGCTTACTGTTGTACACGCCAGTGATTGATATTGTGTCAAGCCACAGTACACTGTGAAGACAGTGAAGCAACGACCACGACCCCAAACAACAAGACAACGACCCCAAACACACGAGTAAGCGAGCAACATCTTGGTTCCAGACAAAAGGATTGCAGTAATGGAGTGGCCAGCTCAATCCCCCGACCTCAACCCCATTGAAAACTTGTGGGGGTGACATTAAAAATGCAGTTTCTGAAGCAAAACCCAAAAATTCACAGGAACTGTGGAATGTAGTTTGTTCATCCTGGGCTGAAATACCTGTTTCTAGGTGCCAGAAGTAGGTTGACTCGATGCAACGCAGATGCGCAGCAGTTATCAAAAACAATGGTTATGCAACTAAATATTAGTTCAGTAATTTAAAGTGAAGTTAAATCTTGAAAATTTTCTTCAGTTTATACAGTAAGTGTTTGAGTTTGAAGAGAAAAATGTCGACACTGCTATTTTTTTGAACAGATTAATATTCCTTTTCTTTGCTTCCTGTAAAAGAATAACGCAGACTTGATAAAATTTGTTAATGCTTTGATTTGGAATTGAATGTGTAATGTTTCCACTACATTTAAAATATGGAACTAAAAGCTATTAAAAAATATTTGCACTTTATTCACTTATTTTAACGCACTGCTATTTATTTGAACACAACAGTATGTATCATCAGAAACTGGTAGAAAAGCATCTTTGTGCTGCCCCTAACAGTTGAAATTTCCTTTCTGCTCCCCACACTGCCCCCGCCCCAATTGTGATGACAGAGTACCTCTTTGGAGGTACCTCTTTGTCATATGGATAATTGTTGTCGCCCACAATGGAAACAGCCGGCACCTGATTGGTTAGACTCGCTACGTTAGTTTCGTTTTGGCTCCACGTTTTTGAACCGGAACAACGTGGTGTCCTGTTCAACTCTTAGTCCACCTAAATAGTCCACTTAAATATGTTTCTGAAAATATCTGAGGTGAGAAATAGGCCATGCAGTTGCAGAATCTTGATTCATATTTGAAGTGCAACATCTAGTTTGACAGTTTGATCCGAGTTACACAAAATAATTTGTACACTGTACGTTCATTTATGCAAATGCCGATGGACACATCTCCTCCGGCCCCATCCCTCTCCCACCCCAGAAAATATTTTTCGAAATTGTGTAGTAGGCAGAGACAGGCGGAGACAGTAGGTGTACTTACTCTTTAAATGGTTATCAGACACAGACCAGTGAGATTCTCGTGTGGGTCTACAAGGCGCTACAGACATGGCTGGTATAAGACCAGAGAAAAGCTCCCTGACTTCAGTAATTCAAGAAAGCTGTGGGTCTGATAAGAGGGCCTGTCAGGAGCAGCAGAGGGGAACAGTTCTTTGCCGAACCAACTTCACCTACCATGGATAGAGAGAAATATAAGCAATTCTTAAAGGTTGTATCAGCGATTTTGGGTGGAAACATAAATGATCACATCCATCTGATTTTTCCTCACGATCCGCTAGCTGCCCGCCCCATAAGCAGGCCGTCAAAAAACCGCGTCTCTGTAGGCAGCCTATGCTCCGAGATCGTACACAAAAACAATGGTACTACCAACTACTCAAAACCAAAATAAACAGCATTCCAACCAATCACAATGATCTGCACAAACGTGACGTCACTTCTGAAGCGAAATCCCAAACAAACATACTTATGAATAATTATGTTATGTTTTAAAAAATAGTGTTCAA
The DNA here is from genome assembly GCA_029718625.1 of Synaphobranchus kaupii. Lineage (NCBI taxonomy): Eukaryota > Metazoa > Chordata > Actinopteri > Anguilliformes > Synaphobranchidae > Synaphobranchus > Synaphobranchus kaupii. Next base: position 64,653,499 of record CM056376.1, on the reverse strand, counting down.
GCATCCAGAATTATAACCACGTTAATAACGTTTGTAAGAAACCAAACCGTTTGTAAATCCGTCAAGATTTCAGCGAGATAAGAGTATTAGCGTTTGTGCAGATCATTGTGATTGGTTGGAATACTGTTTATTTTGGTTTTGAGTAGTTGGTAGTACCATTGTTTTTGTGTACGATCTCGGAGCATAGGCTGCCTACAGAGACGCGGTTTTTTGACGGCCTGCTTATGGGGCGGGCAGCTAGCGGATCGTGAGGAAAAATCAGATGAATGTGATCATTTATGTTTCCACCCAAAATCGCTGATACAACCTTTAATATCTGCTTAATAATTGGAATATATATTTATCAATATTTATGTAGGGGCTTATATTACTGACTATATGAGTAAACATTTCAACTTTTTAACCTTAACCCATCAGTCATAGCACTCAACATTACTGCAGGCTTCATGACAAGCATCTTTACCGTGCTGGCCCACACTGAATTGCAATTTATTTCGCCATTATCTAATATGCTACCCAGCTAGCTAAGTTCACATTACGGTAGCCTATTTTAGACTGGCAGGGGCAAAAGATACCTAAAGAGTGACGCAAAATGATGCGGTTCTGCGCTGACGTGAGATCCCGAAGGAACCCCCGGACCCTGTTTTGTAGGGGGGCCCCCGATTTGTTGGGACACCGAATATAATCAGCAAAATTTTCTGTAATTCATTTCACTTAACTACTTTTGCATCCTGTCTACCCAACAAGCAAACTCAATAGTATGGAAGGACCATTTTTTGTAATGGCATGTACAGTTGAAGTCGGAAGTTTACATACACTTAGGTTGAAGTCATTAAAACTAATTTTTAACCACTCCACAGATTTCATGTTAGCAAACTATAGTGTTGGCAAGTCAGTTAGGACATCTACTTTGTGCATGACACAAGTAATTTTTCCAACAATTGTTTACAGACAGATTATTTCACTTTTAATTCACTATATCACAATTCCAGTGGGTCAGAAGTTTACATACACTAAGTTGACTGTGCCTTTACATTTTTTATATTTGGTCACATATCCTTTGCATGCCATGACTTCATGATATTTGTGACCCAACAACATCAAAAGACTCTTGATATGTTATTTTCTGGTACTCTTACAAGCGATACTATAACGTCTCTGCATTTGAATGGATCTCTATGGGAATTAGGGGGTGGGACTAGATTTACCTGTAAATTATGCTGGAACAGTAAGGAATACATGATTGGTAAAATGGCTGTAAGTCATCAAGGGTCTGAGGTATCAAACAAGCCTCAAACCATCACTCTGCTGCCAGATATGCAGTAGATATGGATGGATCACATTGAACTCTATGGAAAAATAAATCAGGAGAAGAAACCCTTCAAGTTATCCATCCATATCTACTGCTGTCCCTCTCTGATAAATTGACCAATAAAATCTTTCAATGCTATATAATTCATTAGATCATGTTATGTTTTAATATAATCCAAGATATAAATTGCAGTAATAATAGGTAAATCTATCCTAAATCCACACTTATACTTTTGGGAGTATAAATTCCTATTGGGAGATGGCTGTCCCCACGATCAACCTTTAAACTTGGGCATTAAAAAATAATACCTAAAAGATTTTTGCCAATTAAGAAAATGAGATGTTAGCATGAAACATAGCGAGCCAGTACAGTGCACAGGCAAAGAGTATAATGTGAATATGGCACCCAGTGCAGTGCGTAGGCCCGGCATTGTCATTTGCGTTTCTGTGTTTCGGACCTAACGTGACGTGACGGCTGGTGTAGGTTTCATCATTTATTATACTAGATACCTTAATTTTTTGACGTTACGCAGATGGCTTCCTCTGGAGAGTGTCAGGCCTAACTTCCCTGAGGTAAAAAGTTGTGAGTAAAATTTAAATATCAATGAAGTCCCCCTCCCGCTGGTGAAACAATATTGATTGGGCGATTATTATTTTTTTTAAAGTTTTTTAATAATTTGGCACCCAACACGGGGCTGTCTATATCCAATTCCCACTAAAATTTGGAACGTCCAATTGTCTCCCCAAACCGCGTTCATGAAACAACCCCACTGCATTGGACACACAGGTATCTTTACCTCAGTGCTAACCCACAGCTTTCCTTCGAAACACATGACTCAACCACTTGTTTCTCCCAACGCACCATCGCCAAACTCGCACAGAGCGGAATCGAAGCAAGACTGCCCTATGCAGCAGCATGCAGGCCATGGGCTTGCTCAGCGGGGTTGCCTCGTGCAATTATCTGCCTTGGGAAGAATGTCACTACCCCTTAGTCGCCACTGTGCTGGGCCACCTCTGGGCAAGGTGCAGCACCCACAAGCCCCCCACGTCAGGGTTAAGATAGTGCTGCCGCTGTGGTATAGATTCATATTAGAATCAAACGGATAGGGGTAGGCCCCCGATCAACGCCTAGTCCGGGGTGTCGCAGAGGACTTCTCCGACGGCGCATCACGGCTGCAGCCTGTCTTCTTTCTCGGCGTCTCGACTACGTCTTGCCCCGGATCCAGAAAGTCGAAAGGTCAAGATTGGTTCCGGTTTGTGCACCCGGCTCCATTACACGCACACGCTGCTAAATGGAAGACTTTTCAGGGATTACAGACCATGCTACCGCATACGGGGCTTAAACCGATGCACCGGCGCCGGCACCAGCACCGGCGAGAAGTGAGCAAAGTCCAGACACTACCGCGTACGGGGCAGCCAACGCGCCGTCTCACCTGGCAATGGCGAGAAATACCCGAAGACCAGGATCCCAAAGCCCTCAGCATGGCCAAACTACCCTCAAGCTTGCATCCTGGAACGTTCGGACCTTGATGGACGGTGACAAGGACCGCCCTGAACGCCACACTGCTTTTGTTGCCAACGAACTGAAGCGTCTGAATATTGATGTGGCTGCCCTAAGCGAGACAAGGTTCCCTGATGAGGGGCAACTGCGTGAAGAGAACGCCGGATACTCCTTCTTTTGGAAGGGGCTTCCCAAAGCAGATTGCCGCATCCATGGAGTTGGATTCGCCATACGCACCAAACTGCTTGGAAACCTGAAGGAACTGCCCATTGGCATTAGTGAACGCCTTATGGTTGTGCGACTGGAACTCGCACACAATCAGTACATGAGTCATTAGCACCTATGCACCAATGCTGGATGCAGACGCCGATGTAAAGGAAGCCTTCTATGCTGCACTTGAGCTAGTCTAGTGAATGATCACTGGTGGATGACAAGGCTAAATAGCCTAATGTTTTATTACGACACAGGTTCCATCTTTTATTGTCTACATATTTCCTACTTGAAGTAAATCCTGTCAAATTGGTAGGCTAATCAACAACAACGGATAGCAGTATAACCTACAATGGATTTTTAAAATGGAAATCTAGGTTAACGAATAAGTGTGTCCACGGACCACTCACGGACCACTAGGTCTGCTCTCCAGTCCAATAGTAACAGAATATTAAATGTCTGAGCGTTAACCGCTAGGCTACAGTGAGATGATAGCTACTAAAACGTATCGTACCACTAAGTCTGTCCACGGAACATTTGCACACTGATTGTACCGAGTTGAAAATTCTTCTCCATTTGCATACCAGTGTTGCGGTCTGTAAAAATAGCTGTAGGCTAAACTATTACAGGACCCAGCTAAAATAGCAGAGGCCTTTAATGGCTACTTCACTGACTCTGTTCCGGCACATGCACAGAGCTTCTTGGGCAGTTATTTTGATCCTGTGGCAGTGAATGTTACAGAGTCAATCTTTAGCCTAAAAGAGGTCTCTGAATCCAAAGTGCTTCGAATAATCAGTTCACTGAAGATGTTGAGAGCCAAGGATATTTTTGGAATGAATTATCTCATGCTTAAGGCTCTCAAAGAGTCACTGGCACCCCCCATAAAGATAAAGATTATCAACCTATCCATTTCTGAAGGTTTTTTCCCCAGTGTGTGGAAATCCGCTATAGTGACACCCATCTTTAAAGCTGGACATCCTAAGGACATTTGCAGCTACTGGCCCGTTAGTATCTTGCCTGTAGCATCCAAGGTAGCTGAGAAATATCAGAGCAGCTAATCTTCCATCTCAACAGCAGTCTCTTTTCCTTGCACCCCATGCAGTTTGGCTTTAGAGCTAAACACTCGACAGACAGCCATCTGCCACCTGCTGGAAAACATTAGATATTTGATGGACAAGGGTGGTGTTGTTGGGGCTGTGTTCTTGGATTGAATCTAACCGACGGAAGTCAGTGTGTCAGAGTAGACAACAAACACTCCACTGCTAGGAACTCCCCCACTGGTGTCCTGCAAGGATCCATACTTGTTCAGCCTATACAAAAATTACCTTCCATCAGTCTGCACTGGTGTGAAGGTTCAGATGTATGCTGATGACACAGTAATATATGTACATGACACACACAAAGGTCAAGCTGCATCGAAACCCACTGCTGCTATGGATCATGTTGCTGCCTGGCTTGAATAATCTTGCCTGAATGTTTCCAAAACAGTTGGCGTGTTCTTTACCAAAAGAGCAAACGGCACATTTGACCCAGATATACTTGTGTCAGGAGAGCAAATCACTGCTGTCCGTGAATTCAAATACGTTGACTAACCTATCATTCAAACCGCATGTGAAGAAAGTTGTACATAAAGTTAAATTCAACCTGGTTAACTTCAGATACTCTAGAAACTGTATGTCAAACAATGCTGCCATATTTATGAATTCAATGATCCTTTCTCACATCACTTACTGTGAGGGGCAGGCTAATTCATTCACACTCAAGCCCATAGAATCACTGTACAAACAAACAATAAAGATACTCGACAGGAAGCCACTTAGATACCACCATTGCAATATTTTAAGAAAACACAACCTCTTGAGAAAGTTTCTGAACACAAACTAATCCTGGATTAGTAGGATTGTATTAAAACTTTATATGCAACGTTAACTTTCACAAAGGTGATTTATGATCCATTATTGGTTCCGTCAGTATTCTTTTTGATCGTTACGGACGTTACAGTTACGGACGCTCCATAAAATGACCATGTTCTCACAAGAATGGGTATCGTTTAGATTTTGACGATATCGATGCCAAAATTATACTTTTAAAATGGTGCCTGAACCGAGAGACTACCTTCTTTAAAATAAATATCAAATGACAACATTAAAGAATGTACTTTTAATTGCATAGGCACGTCAAATTGTTTAAATCTTTTTGGGTAGGATATAGCTACACTTACGGTAGGCTGGGGCATTGTTGAGCGATGCTTCTGTTGCCTATAACTTGCGTTTTGGAGCGAGGGTGATGTAAAACAGTGGATATTTTAATCGACAACTCATGCATTGTATTTTGAAGTAGGCTACCAAAATGAGGCACCTAAATCTGCTTTGAGATTGGGTCCGGTAAGTAGGCTGCTGGTGCCATAGTGGTACCTGGTTTCGGTACCCAGTCATAGTTCAGAATAACAGGATAATAAAATTTACACGCGATACTACCGACAGTTGATGTGCTAGCAAGCTAACAAGTTATCTAGCTGGGTCCATGAAATCCAATTCGGGTGTATTCCCAAATTTGTACTGAAGTAATGCGTAGCTCTTTATTTATATTGAGGAGAAACGTGAAGTTTCACTATTACACGAAAGCCACGCTGCATGTGTCAGGCAACAAATAAAGTGAAAATCTACATTTACCCCACTGGTTTGCTTCATCCAAGCAGCTGACTTTATTTCTTATGCCTTCAGCTGCTATTGGTCAGTGTCTGTCCTGTCTCTCATAATGCACTCAAGCACGTTAACTGCGGTTGTCAGTCCTGTGGTGAATTACGACCTAAACTGTCAACTGAGCTTGTCCTTCAAAGCAAAAGACAACCAAAACAGGCAGGCTATAATTCAGTATACATGTACTTTGAATATGAAAATAAACATAAATGTTTTTACCTAGGGGATCTGTGATGACAAGATCAATTGTTTATAAAAATATTTTTAAAAGATGATGGGCATGTAACATGGAGAGGAAGTAGGCCTATGGGTTGTTTAGCTAGTTACAACATAACCATTCAAATTGATTTAACCTTAAATTGAGTTAACTCAATTCAGTTTTTTAAAACAAGTGAAAATAATTAATATATTATCCATCTTAAAATAGTATTACAATTTCAGGTTTATAATAAGAAAATGACACCACTTTTCATTGATTCTTTATAATGACAGACACCTGACTGACTCTTTTGGAGGGCTAGCCCAGTGCTTTCAAAAAGATTTCTACAACAAGCCTTTATTTACAGTTGAAGTCGGAGGTTTACAGTTCAGTTTACTAATTTGTAACCACTCCACAGATTTCATGTTAGCAAACTATAGTGTTGGCAAGTCAGTTAGAACATCTAGTTTGTGCTTGACACAAGTAATTTTTCCACCAATTGTTTACAGACAGATTATGTCACTTTAAATTCACTATATTACAATTCCAGTGGGTCAGAAGTTTACATATACTAAGTTGACTGTGCCTTTAAACTTTTTATATTATCATTAATTATTTTCTGGAATTTTCCAAGCTGTTTAAAGGCACAGTCAACATAGTGTATGTAAACCTCTGACCCACTGGAATTGCGCTATAGTGAATTAAAAGTGAAATAATCTGTCTGTAAACAATTGTTGGAAAAATGACTTGTGTCATGCACAAAGTAGATGTCCTAACTGACTTGCCAACACTATAGTTTGCTCACATGAAATCTGTGGAGTGGTTAAAAATTAGTTTTAATGACTTCCACCTAAGTGTACGTAAACTTCCGACTTCAACTGTATAGGTAAAACCAAGGTAAGTCATCATGTCCAGAAGAACAACTGTATGACAAATACTCGTACACGAAAGATTGAAGTTATTGGAGCAAAAATAAAAAGACTTCAATTTATTCACAAAATATTCTCTCCTTTTCTTTTTTACTGTTCTGACAGAAAGGAAAAGTGGTATTCTGATAACCAATATAACATTGAAAATCACATTAGCTATACCAGGCAGAGGGGTGCTAATATAACCCACCTAGGTTACCTTCCTGATACGTCATCTCGGCTAATGAAACTGGTTCCTCTTAAAGGAAATAATTGTTGAGCACTCATGTATCTAAACTGATAAGGAAAATCTCCCCAGCAAATAGGGAACTTGTTTAACTTGTCTTTACAACTTTCTGATGATGACACATACAGTACTGTGCAAAAGTCTTAGGCACATGTAAAGAAAATCCTTAAGGCGAATATCCTTTCAAAAATAATTAAATTAAAAGTTTCTAAATATCAAACAATTCACTACAAATAACAGTAAACAATAAAAAACAGAATCAAATCAATATTTGGTGTGACCACCCTTTCCCTTTAAAACAGCATCAACTCTCTTCGGTACACTGTTGTTTAGTTTTATAAGAAAATCAGCTGGTAGATTGTTCGAAGCATTTTGGAGAACTTGCCACTGTTCTTCTGCAGAATTTGGCTGTCTCGCTTGCTTCTGTCTGTCCAGGTAATCCCAGACAGCCTCGGTGATGTTGAGAACAGGCCTCTGTGGAGACCATACCATCTGTTGCATAACTCCTTGTTCTTCTTTTCTCTGACGAAAGTTCAATAAAGTTTTTGGAAAATCAATGTTTGGAAATCTACAATTTGCTCTTTTCTACTGACACACTAATGCAGAAGACAAAAAATAAACATCTAAGAAAAAATCTAGGGTGCCTAAGACATTTGCACAGTACTGTATAAATCGCTGTTTGTAAGGAGCAACTGAATCGAAAGCACCCATATATAAGCTAGCCTACACATCTGTCGAGCCAAAACAATGAAAAGTACCTAGCTAGCGAACACAGCTGATATGTTGACTAACGTTCACTAGCTAGATAATTTTCTCTAAAGTTAACATTACATTGATATCACTTCAGCAGGCTGAGTGACTAACGCTCACATTATTAGTTATCTTCTGTTTTGTTTTGTTAAATAAATCGACTGCATGGAAAGAGCCAAGACCACAACATTATCACTCAACAGTACAGTTTGTCTGAAGTTATCCTGCCAAGCGTTTGGGCGTTTGGCCGAACATACCACCGCTCCTCCCGCAGTAAAAACAGCTGTGAAACAGCAGACTGGAACTCACATTTTACCAGAGGGAAAACTCCCTTGACTAGACAGTCCTCTTCTCATCAACCCAACAGATGGTAGGTTTTCTAACAGACTTAGCTATGCTAATTCCAGTGTAGCCGCTTAATTGTACGTGGCTAACAGGCGAACAGCAGCTGCGTTTCTATTGAAAACTTTAAACTTTCTTTCTCTTCGGTAATGACGACCGCTATAACGTAAACCTTTCTCACAGCGACTTCTTCCTCTACCCCTAATAATGGCCAATTAAGGGTTATGTTTGGATATCTCCTATAGACTAGCTGTTAGAGCAAGAAGGTACCGAGTTTGAATCCCGGCCGAGGACCTTTCTGTGTGGAGTTTGCATGTTCTCCCCGTGTCCGCGTGGGTTTCCTCCGGGTACTCCGGTTTCCTCCCACAGTTCAAAGACATGCAGGTTAGGCTAATTGGAGACTCTAAATTGCCCTTAGGTATGAGTGTGTGAGTGAATGGTGTGTGTGCCCTGCGATGGATTGGCGGCCTGTCCAGGGTGTATTCCTGCCTCTCGCCCAATGCATGCTGGGATAGGCTCCAGCACCCCCCGTGACCCTGACCAGGAATAAGTGGGTTAGATAATGGATGGATGGATGGACTAGCTGTTAGCTGAGGAGCGCTCCTGCTGCAGACAGTAGTCTTTCACAACACTCACTGCCATGTTTGTCTCCACTTCCTTCTTCTTCCTTTACGCACCAAAATTGGCTGAAACAGCAGTCCATCAGCCAGACAGTCTATGTGCCACTTTTTCACAATAAAAGATGCGGTTAACATTGAAATACAAAGTTGATGCTTCTAACCACTCGTTACATAGGTTTGCTAGCAAAGCCAAAACTTTCCTGCAAAGGGTTAGACAGCGAACCGAAATTAGAATTTTGTGCATGCGCTTTTCACCACTCACAATTTGCGCATTCACTTTTCAACAATGGGGAATCAGTCAGCAACGGACATAGTCAATCAGAGATGTAGGCCCGGCTGCTCTGCGTCTTTTAAAACATCCTTTTGTACGTTTAAAAAAAACACAAAAACTTGTACACTTATTTTTTATTTCTGTTTTTGCGTGTTGTTTATTTTTCTGTCAAAATCAAAATCGCCTAAATGGTGTAATATTCAAACTGGACTTTACATCCAAAGCCTGCATGGGGGCTTTGTGCTCCAAAAACTGTATTTCCGGTAAAATTAATGCAAAAAGTGTGTGCTCGCATCTGTACCACCAAAGCCCAATTCACAGCCAGGAAAAACCCTGACATCCAGTGCATCTTCTCAAAGACCGGCTTCATTCGGAGCAAAATGCCAAGCTCACTTCTCCTGAACAAACTTGTGTTCCTCTCTCATAATATGAGAAGACTGAGATCTGAGAAAAAAAATGGTGAATAGGCCTAATGTCACAAGTCTAGTACATTAAACACTTTTTATGTTGCTAATTGCCCATAATTAATCATTCAAATTTATTTCTTTTTAATTCGGACAGGGCAGCGTGGACTAGATAAACCATCGGGTTGGGCCGCCAGTTGCCCATCCCTGCCCAACATGATCTGGTGTAGCGCCTGCCCATTTTGGGAACCAATATACATCACAGTCACCTGATCCTGGACGGAAATCCCAAAAGACTGTTGACCAATAGGACTAGGTATAGCATGTCCCTTTTCTGTACCTACTATAAAACTTTGGAAACGTCCTTATTTTGTTCTCTTACTCTTACTCTGGGCCCTTATCTCTTAGTCCACTCTCTATCTGCCCATGCTGCAAAATGACACCCTTCCGTTTCATGGAAAGGGAGAGATTAGGCCTACAGATGCAAAGAAACATGCGGAGAGACGGGTTATGTACCGACAACCAGCGTGTCTGAGTTAACGTGTCCTTGCAAAGCTACCTAAACTGCATCCACCAAGAGATCAGTTTACTTACCAGCTACACTTCACTATTGTTCTATAACATAGCCACAAGTGAACAACCAGCGAACCATGCGTAACATACAGTGATGCTACCAAGCAACAACAGCAAATCTGCAAAAATTCCAGGAGCGACTTACCGAAAGAACAGAAGAACCTTTCGCTGCCCCAGCAAAGAAAAGCAATTGCGACCCAAGAACGGTGCCAAAGAGAGTTGACATCAACTAACCAAGCCACACGGATCAGTGTGCGCACTCCAGCAATAAGACTGACACAAACATCCAGGCATTAGTTTTGGAAAACTTCCTTTTGTTGTTTATTGTCAATTTAATTACATCATCGATTGTATTCAATGGGCCTCAACCATGAAACGTGAGCAGAACAAAACTGCACGTAAATCGTTCATATTTGCAATTTTGCTCTTATTTTGGCATTCATCAAAGTTTTTGTATCTCAGATATGTTCGTACTTACGAACAAAAGTTACACCTACTCAGGACCACACGTACTGCATCCGTAAATTCAAAATGCCACAATGTAGCTTCTGAATGTCAATTAGAAGGCCTATGAATTTATTTTTACTTTCTTTTAAATTTACAAGACTGTAGCCTTTGAAGTGCACTGTGCAAACATAATAATTATGACTGTAAAAAGCAAGCACTTTAGATTAAGCCTATTAATCAATTGTAGGCTATGAATTTATTTAATTAGACCCATAACTTAATTAATGCTCCCAGTAGGCTACTATTTTTCTGCATTGATTCAATTCAAATGTTATATGACGTTAAATATGCTAATTAAAACACACATTTAACCATTGAACAAAATTACCTATAAAATGACTTACAGGTCTGTGGCTATAGCCAGTGTTGCAATTGCTGATCTTTTGCTGTTGGAGGAGTTGGCTCCTCTGGAGAGAACGCATCTAGGATCGCGCATAGGCTATTTGTTGGCTGAGAGTGAGTCGGTTTCGGGTTTTTATGAAATTGCCAACCTGCCCAATGTTATTGGTGCCATAACTGTAGGCCTACTGCACAAAGTTGGCCTCAAGGCTCCATCCGAAGATACGTTTGCATATATGAATAGAAAGGGATATCACATCTGTGCAGCTCATACGTCATGGGAAATGTATTGCTCAATGTCCTGGCTCGGTTGCCTGGTGGGACCCACAACAGCTTCATCTTGCAGGGCAGTTGGAACTCGTTTGCAGAACACTGCGGTGAAAGACTTATTGCTACGTCAAATTGCTGTTTATCATGTGAGAGTATAGATTCCGAACTACCTCTTTCCATCACTGGATTTCAAACCACCTCTCACACACACAGAACACAAAAAAAATTATGAAATTAATAAATTAATTCTATTATTTATTTCCAGGCTGCGAGAAAGACCGTAACCTAGTGCTTGGTATATGGAGGCAATAGAAAAGCTAGAACTTTTGTGTGATGGGAGATTCTGCATTTCCTGCATGTTTTCTCCTGCCAGGTCTTTTTACTTTACCATTTAGGCTACTTTATCGCACCGGAACAGACAATACTAAACAATTTTTTTCCTTGATTGAACATCTGCTAATAAAACTTAGATTTCATTGTCGGAATAATTCTTTACTTTGCTTTTTCTGGGGCCATTAACTGGAAGTGACAAATTAGCATGAGGCCCAATGTGTGTATTTAGAGTGTATCATATCACTTGCAGGCTAGCTGCAGCCAACAAGCCTCAGCTAGTTAACGTTACTCACTTTAACTTAAAACTGACATAAATTTACAATCCTCCTCCTTTTAATCAAGATTTGTGCGTGCAATCTCCCTTGCACTAATATCTAACCCATTAGATACATGATCTCCTGCCTATTAATGAACAGCAGTGTTTCCATTAATGTATTAAAATGTGGCGGCCCGCCAGTGTTTCATTTTGACCGCCAGTTTCAAATTGCAAAAAAAAAAAATCTAAATTTGAAATTGCAGGCTTATGTGCACAGCACAGCCCCCCCGTTCAAAAAGACCCTGCTGGATGCCCCTCCCCCCTGCTTAGACACAAAACCTGCACGGACACAGAGGCTCACGATTCTGAGGAGATTGACGTGGTTAGTAGCCTACGTTTGTGAAAGTTATGTTTGTGAAAGTTAAACCCTCTGTGGTACATACATATTGTTTCCAACATTAAGCTATAGCCAAGCTCTCGACTGTTACAATATTAATTTCTCTAAATGAATGTAACAAGGTTATAAGATCCTTTTTTTTTGTTTGTTTTTTACAACTAATGATATCTCGCTAGCTAACCTGAAAATAAGACTCAAATAATATACCCTAGTTTATGTATATTGTATCTGAACAAAAACGTCTCCGACGTAAAAAAAAAGCCAAGTTACTCATGCATAGCCTACATAGCACTGTCTATAAGTCCTTAATTCCAACTTGCAAAAACTAGGCCTGCCTTTAAAAGTATTGATATCAAAATGTGGCCAAGTTACAATTAACAATATTGCCTATCGTAGCTCACACTAAATAAACTAGCTCTATTCCAAAGCAATGCTATCCAAACTTTCCTAAATTATTTAATGCAACTTGGCCCTGTGTTTCTTCATCATATGAAGAGACTGTGCCTTAGGGAACAACATATGATTTCAATTAATGTTTTTAACAGTTGATGAATAATTACACTCCAGAAAGGATATGGTTATACTGTGGTGGCAAGTTTACTTTACAAAATGTAGGTTTTTAAATGTTAACTGCTGCTACAAATTTCTTTACTATTCACAAGCAGACATTTATATCAAGAAACATCATGTACAATAGAGAAAGGGGGGATGAATAAATAAATGCAGATAAAAATAAGTCATATTTTTAAAATAGCGTACATATAGCATTTTTACAAACGTATGCAGACATGTTTGTGAGTCAGATGATGGAAAATAAGTAATAGTACTAATTTTCTTAACATAATAATAGTTATATTTGCGAACAGAATTTTGTGAACACAATGATACAGTATCTATGCTCTGTAGGACCACACAGGTTTAGATAGAAATCCAAATATTCCAAATAAATAAATCAATAAATAATAATAATAATAATCCATTTTATTCATTCTGTGCTTTTCATAGACCCAAAGCAGTGGATGCAGACAATTATTCAAACATGCCCTATAGTGTAGTAATTTTTCTGTTTAATTTCTAAGTGCAACACATCTGAATCAGAGTATTTCCACTATAAATTATTCTCATCTTGCAGTTTGATGTGGAACATACAGTTTCATTGACCACATTCTCTTGAGATGGTAAGATGAAGAAACACAGGGCCAAGTTGCATTAAATAATTTAGGAAAGTTTGGATAGCATTGCTTTGGAATAGAGCTAGTTTATTTAGTGTGAGAGCTACGATAGGCAATATTGTTAATTATAACTTCGCCACATTTTGATATCAATACTTTTAAAGGCAGGCCTAGTTTTTGCAAGTTGGAATTAAGGACTTATAGACAGCGCTATGTAGACTATGCGTGAGTAACTTGGCTTTTTTTTTAACGTTGGAGACGTTTTTGTTCAGATATCACTTATTTTTGGTAGCTAACTAATGATGAACAATGCATGAAGATAATGACATCAAGAGAGACATGCATACAGAATAGTACATGCATTCCAAATAAATGCATGCAGACGTTCGCATAACCATAACGCCCTCTACTGACGAGAATGATGACATTTCTCCTATTAGCAATTACATTAAAAGAGTTTGTAGATGGGCTGTATTTAATGTCTAATGGAATACAATGAACAGCACCACTTGAACTATGGATCATGAAGAAGCATGTAAATTAATTAACCAAGTCTATATGGAGACATGCATAATAGCACAATAGGCTAGACGCAAACACATTGTAGCTGAAATAAATACATACTACTACTAAGAAAGTAGCCTACCAGAGATTATTCTTCTGATTATTATTATAATGAAAAGTGTTTGCAGTAAGATAGTACATTGTCTGCAGAGTAGCGTAGACTAGAGCAATGTTCGGAGTAATTTTTTTAAAGTGACTAACCATGAATCAGATATGTTTAGGGAATTGGACGTTTATAAAGCCGATCTCTCAAGGCATTGCAGCTTATAGTAGGCTATCGTCAATTCTTAATTTTCCTAGTAGTTAATTTTATGGTGACATTGTGTTATGTGTGAAAAGGATAAACTGAACAGAGTTGAAGTGAAGAAATTAATGAAGACATAATAAAGAAATGTTGGCCGAGGCGAGCGTTGAACGTTCGGCTTCCACAGTGAGTCAGACAAGACCGCGGCGCAATGGACCGCACGCTCCACACAGACAAATATTTTTGTCGGAATTTGTGTGAGATTAAAACATGTAGCCAATGACATTTTTACATTAATGCAAGAACGCGATGTTAACCAGATGATATTCTGCGTTGGAACTTTTTTCTTTGCTTGACAAATGGCCATGGGATGCCTGTTCCCATAACGTTAGCTAGCCTATTGCATTACTGTCGTGGTGTCCAGTGACTGAATTGTTCAACAGACTACAAGTGAACAGTTAATATTGTAAACGTGTCTTTGCCTTTGCAATAAAAAAAACATTCTTGCATGAGAAAACCAGAACATGTGCACACTGTTTGAGTCCAAAATTAAATTACACTTTAATATCAACCGGGCGAGGTACGAACCCACATCTCTCGCAATACTAAGGCTTGACGCTAACCAGAAGACCAAAAGGGTATAATCACGTGATATATGCCATTTGTCAGTGTCGGTCTGACTTTCACCATTTCACTGTCGTACAAGTGAAATAGGCTACAAGTGAAACATTGAACAGTTAATATTGGAAACGCCTTTTGCCTTTTTTTCCCGGTAGTTAAATTAAAAGTGTTTGCAGCTACATTATCTGCAGAGTAGCGCAGACTAGGCTAGAGCCACATTCGGAGGCTATTTTTAAAAAAAATTATTTTTTAAAGTGACACCTTGAATCAGATATGTTTGGCGAATTGGCAGTTTATAAATCCGATCTCTTAAAGGATTGGAGCTTATAGGAGGCTATTATCAATTGTTAATGTAGGCTATTATCGTAAACTCTTAATTTTCCTAGTAGTTAATTTTATGGTGGCATTGTGTTATGTGTGAAAAGGATAAAGTGAACATAGCTGAAGTGAAGAAATTAATGAATAAAGAAATGTTGGCCGAGGCAACGGTACGTTGATGTTCGGGTTCCACAGTCAGTCAGTCATGACCGCAAGAGCAGAGCGTAACACCCTCCCCAAACCAGACAAGAGCTAGCGTCTGGTTTGGGGAGGGTGTGATATAGTACAAGTGAAATACAAGTGAAACATTGAACAGTTAATATTGGAAACCTCTTTTGCCTTTGCAATAAAAATACGTTAATGTGCTAATGTGAAAATAATAACAGTCTAAGAAATGAAAAGTACTTAACAGTTGCACATTGTTTTTGTGGAAAATAAGCATGTGCCCTGCTGGGCTCGAACCCACAATCCACTGTGTGAGAGACTGCAGTTCTAACCACAAAACCACAGTAGCTTCTTGGAAAGCATGAAGCCATTAGCTATATTAACATTAAAAAACATTAGTATGAAGCGTTTGTATTGGACGATAAGCTTGATGAGCAGGTATACAGACCATACCCTCAAATAATAATTCTCCCCATTGGATAACATCGCGACAGAGGCAGGCAGTTTGACAGGAAAATGGGAAGAAGAAGAAGCAGAAGAGGAAGGAGAAAAACGGCAAAGTAACCCAAGTTTGTGGCTTTATTGTGTGGATGTGTGAAGTTGTATCTGAATGCTGAGTCGGGAGTTATTTCAGAAATGGGGGAGAATCTTTATTTGTGCATTGACTAAAGACAAAAAGAAAACCTTAAGATAGTGAAATATTTGGCATATTTTTTGCTAAATGCTTCTTTATTTGAAGCATACGGCTGTTAAGGTCCAAAGTTGACCAACAATGCAAATAATAATAGTAACAACAACTTTACTTTTATAGCACTTATTTAAACATTGGATTATAAAGTGCTGTACAAAATAAAAGAACAAAAGACAACATGATAGAGATTAAATGCAAGAAACAAATAAAAATAAATAGAATTAAATATAATACAAAGTAGTAAAATACAATTAAATGTAATAAAAGGCTCAATGTATATAAAAATAATCAGTTAAAAGCAATCCATAAAAGTGAGTTTTCAATTGGGATTTAAAAGATGAGATGGCCATTGTGTCTGGAAGGCTGTTCCAGATTCTAGGGGCCCTGACAGCAAAAGCCACATCACCTTTGGATTTCAACCTAAACTTTGGAACAGTGAGTAGAGCTCTGCCATCGGACCTAAGGCTGCACTGCTGGTAAGGGATAAAAAGCTCGGAGATATAAAAAGGGGCTACACCATGAAGGGCTTTGTATGTTATCAATAAAATCTTGCAAAATTTGACAGGGGGACAAGCAACACCAGTTTACTGAAGCTGCTGCTAGAATCAGACAGAGGGGACCTGATGCCCCACCATCACCTGTCCTCACAGGATGGAGGAAAATATGTTGGTGAAAATGGCCTATATAATACACACTGCTTATTATGTAGCCAAAGAAGAGCAGCCCTTCACCCGATTTACAACCCTACATGGTTTAATCTACAGAATCTAACTTTCCAACTGCTACGCGTCCAACAAGGCTTGTGTACGGTGCAAACGGGCATGTACGGGCATTGTGTAATTGTTGTTAATAAGCGAATAAATCACAAGAATTGTCCAAAACTCTGTTGGTTTTATTTATTTTTTTAATAGGCCTAAATTTTTTCGGACTAGTAAGTTCAGCCTCTGGACAACTAAAAAGTCTGAGCCACTTGTCCGAAGGACAATGGATCAAAAAGTTAATGTCAAGCCCTGCATACATACAGTAGAGAACTTATACACAATCTTGGTATCTCTCCACCAGGGCGGATTCTATGTATAAATTACAAGGACATGCAGCTGACGACCTAGGCTTACCAGTATTTAGTCTCAAGATAAACTCTGACCTTGCCGTAAGATCGAAATGTCCAAGCAAACTTCTACTAGCAATAACAGAGACATTAATCTCTTTGGCTGTCTGTTTCCAAAAGAGACAGAAAGATATTTGGTCTGAATCCATATGTATTATAGAGCATATTTCTTAAGCACTTAATTCTGCACACATATTCTTATTGGTAATAAGGATTCATTTTCAAAGTTCATTTTAATCACGTGATTGTCTTCATGTTAACACACACACATTGTCAATAAGAAAATTACCCTTGCACTTGTCTACTGACAAAACGTTTATGAATATTTTTCATCAGACCATGTTTCTGGTGGTCTGATGTCAGCTAGCTGTTTAGCCAAAAAAAAGTTAACTAGCCAAAATTCTATATATTTCACGTGTTCCATTTCCCATGTTCCAGTCACGATGAATTGTGGATCTAGTGTTTAAATTTTTATCTCAAAGAACACCAAATTGATACATTTAGCTGTTGAAATTTTCTTCCGGGGGGGCATGCCCCCATACCCCCCTAGACGGTTTGGGGTTCAAACACCCATTCTCAGCAGCCATTACTCCAGTGTACCAACAACACACTGTTACCTCATCCTTAAAGGGTAAGTTCGCTATTTTGGACCTTGGACCCTATTTGCGGTCCGTCTTCCATGAACCTGACCCATGAAGTCCATTTTTTCGCTGATCGGTCCAGTATTGAGTTTGGTACAGATTTCCTGTAGGCTCTCACTGGGCTACAATAGAAGTCAACGGGGCAATTAGAAATGTTATGGAAAAACAACGATAAATGTGCTTTTATAGCTCAGTGTGTATTCTTACGGTCTCAGTATGCTCTCCTGTGAAATGTAGGCTATCGCAAACGCAAACCGAACGTTGAAACAACAGTTCCATTTGAAACAGAACTATTTCTCCGACCGCACTACCTCGCACTGACTTCGGATAACATTACCTGCGCAACTTCAGCCTCTCTCTCTTCTCTTGCTCTCTTATCATCCATCTCTTGTAGTTCCGTGTCCGTGTATTCTGGCTCAAATCTGTAGCGAGTAACGTCAGTCAAAAACGAATTCTTCGTCTTCGTAATCATTATAGTCATCCATCATCCAAGTTTTTTTGTGGAAATTGTAGCCTACGTTGCTGCAGGTAAACAAACGCAGACTGCTCAACTAGATAGTTTCGTAAACGGCCGGCACACCTTCCCGCTCCCCTACCCCTGACACATAGTACTCCGCGGGAGCAGCGAAAACAAGCAACAGAGAAATGCTTACTTCCAAGCCACGCCAAGCACGTAAAAATGTTCGGATTGAGATACATTTCACAGGAGAGCATACTGAGACCGGTAACAATACACCCTGAGCTTCCCGTCTCATTTATTGTACATGAAAGCACATTTATCGAACATTTCTAATTGCCCCGTTGACTTCTATTGTAGCCCAGTGAGAGCCTACAGGAAATCTGTAGCGAACTCAATACTGGACCGATCAGCGAAAAAATGGACTTCATGGGTCAGGTTCATGGAAGACGGACCGCAAATAGGGTCCAAGGTCCAAAATAGCGAACTTACCCTTTAAGTAATCATGCTAATGTGCTAATTTGGTCCAAGAGAAACCATTCCCATTATATTAAGCGCAGCTGAAAACAATTGTGCTCTTTTAATGAAGCTATAAAATGTCTTTCTATGAGTTGCTAAAGTAGAAATAGAATGAAATAGAAATAGTAGTTTGTAACGTCATCAATGTATTGACTGTATTCTGATCAATTTAATGCTACCATGGTGAATAAAGTATCAATTTCTTTCAAAAAAATAAAAATGTCTCAGTGATTCCAAACTTTTGAACGGTAGTGTAGCTATTTCGGCATTCATCAAAGTTTTCGTATCTCAGATATGCTCGTACGTACGAACTGAAGATACACCTCCTCAGGACTACGCGTACTGCGTCCGTAAATTCAAAATGGCACTAAATGTAGTGTAGCTAATGTAAGGTAGTGTAGCTTTAATGTAGCTAACTTCAGTAGCCGTCAATACACACCATTCCTCAGCCCCAGCCAGGCCACGTGAGCACCCTATGCTAAAGCTGGTTTATACTTCCCTCATCACACATAATCCTTTGTTCTCTGCAACATGACATGTGCTGGCGTGAACACACACACACGCGCACACACACGCGTGTGGTGTGTACACGCGCGTGTGTGGTGTGTGCACGCCAGCACAAGTGGTGTAGCAGAGAACAAAGGATTATGTGTGATGAGGGAAGTATAAACCAGACTTTAGCATAGGGTGCTCACGTGGCCTGGCTGGGGCTGACAGGTGCACGCACACACGCACGCAGTGTTCCTAACCTACCTCATTCCTTTCACACAATTCGGTTTCCTTCTCATATTCTTTACTACTCTTAAAGGCATAGTTCGGAATTTTGGACATAATGTCTCAATTACAACTTACCTATGATGTAGTTGGTTGATGGCACAACTCTAAGGTAACCGGTAACATCCACTACCAAACGCACTTAAACACTCCACAGTGCACCCAAAGCAAATAAAATACGACGACAATCTATCTGGGGAACGATACTTTACGTTACCTACGAATGTATTGCCGGTGTCATGAAAAATAAGTTCCCCCTCAGAAATAAGTTCCCCCCTTCAAACTCCATTGTAATTTGTTGTGTACAACGTCACCATTTGTTGTGTACTTAAGGAACATTTTTTATCGGCAGATATGCTTATTCTGCATGCAATCAAGTGGCGCACGTTTAGTATCGTTAGTTGTATAATTATTAGATTCCAGTAATTACATATAGCCTAGTCAGTAGTAGCTAGCTGTTTTAAATTAGAGCACATATAACGAATTAGCACACACAGTTTGCACGTAAACGTACCTAGGTTAGCTAAATTGATAATACATCACAGTAACTAACCTTACGATCATTAGCTAATGAGCTAGTCTGCTGAGCTTGTTAAACCGAATACATCACTCGGTAGTTAAGTTAACGTTAACTGAAAATATAAGTGAAACTGTGGCCTTTAGCTGATGTGCAAGCAAGCTAACGTTAGTTGGTTAATAGCCATTTTAAAATATGAATGGTTTACAGTCACCGTCGGTAATAAGTGGGACAACGCTCGCAAGTTTCAAGTTTGAAGAGGGATAGCTGCGCAGTGTAAGGTAAGTAGCCTACGTACCTCAGATTTATCCACAGTTAATTCTCTTTGTTATGCATTGTTATACAGTGGGGACCAAAAGTCTGAGGACACTACCAATTCCTGACTGTTTTCATTAACGTATTTATAAAGGAATAATGCAATTATGGTACTCTAATTACACTTATTATTTAATAACGCATTGTTGAGAACAGTTACAAATTTGAACACATTTCCAAAACGCTCGTGTGAAATGGGAGGTTAACATGTGAATATCTGGTTCGTGTGCCATAAGGTAAGCGTTTCTCTATTCGTTGTCACAAGTTAACCTTTATTCTATTGTAATATTTACACATGTGCGTTCCTAAAGGTAAATATGCTAATGCTATTTACAACTAAAACAATATTAATTTAATGAATCTGCCATTCTACCCGAAATAGGCTACCAACGTGCTTTAAAATTTTGTTTTTTACTTATATTACGTTATTAAAAAATGATGTAGGCTGTTCATGCATAAGTATAAGAGTCATAGTTATATTAGCCTGTGATAAATAATGAAAACAATCAGTCCTCAGACTTAGTCCCTACTGTGTGTTTACAGTGGGGTGCAAAAATCTGGGCACCCTTGGTCAAAATGCTGTTTACCATTAATATCTAAGTGAACAGAAGCTAACCTGACCTCTAAATGGTACAGTTAGACACGACAGTTCTTCAAATTTCTATTTTTCCCCATTCTTTCTGTGACAAATTTTTTGTTATTTTTGGGTCACAGACATCAGGAAATCATGCCATGCAAAGGATATGCAACCAAAATATTTAAAATGATT
This sequence comes from Synaphobranchus kaupii, assembly GCA_029718625.1. Classification (NCBI taxonomy): domain Eukaryota; kingdom Metazoa; phylum Chordata; class Actinopteri; order Anguilliformes; family Synaphobranchidae; genus Synaphobranchus; species Synaphobranchus kaupii. The sequence goes on along the minus strand of CM056376.1, from coordinate 64,632,487 downwards.
ACTTTATTCTACATTATGTTATGTGTCACTGTCCAATGAATTATGGTGCTCACTGTATCTTTTTCTTTATTTGGCACAATGCTCAAACAAATCACATGTCGTTAAAGCATGTAATAAAGGGTATTTTTATACATCTTGTTTTCACCATGTAGAAATTACAGACTTTGTTTTTTATACATGCCCCCCCCCCCCCCCCCCCATTTCAGTGCACCATAATGTTTGGGACAAATGGCTTCACAGGTGTTTTTGTTTAGTCAGGTGTGTTAAATTTCTTCCTTAGTGCAGGTATAAGAGAGCTTTCAGTATCTAGTATTCATTCTAGGCTTTTGATTGTCTTATTTAATGGAAGAACAGTTACGAATTTAACAAAGGACAGCCATTTTAAAGACACAGACAATGACACAATACAGAGTGTATTTATTATTTGTTTTTAATGCAAAAAATATATATTTTATGTAAATAAATTTGTGTAAAAGTGCTAGCCAGTAGCAGATGCGTGCTGAAAGACGTGAAGTCGACTATAAAGATTTGTGATTATTTGTCTTAGTCTTCTGTAAAAACCTGGTCAGTAGCAGGCTTATGAAATACAATTTTTGTATCCTACAGGTGGCATTTAAAGCACGCTGCAATCAGGATTATCATGGGACAATACAACAAGTTTAGAGAGCACACTACAATCTGGAATAATGCACTTTGATCTTGATCTACATCTGGGTAATATGGAAAAGCTTGAGAAAATCCTGCACTAGTCTCCAACTTGAAGGTACGCTGCAATTGACCCAAAATGTATGTTTATTAATGCACGTGTATTATGTGTACTGGCAAGCGGAAAGAACAAACCAGACAATAAAACATGCTCTGTGAAATAAGGATCAGAGTGACTGGGATGAATATTTGGAAGATGTTGTGTATGGAATTAATTCTGCCATGCAGAGATCTACCAAATACACTAATTTTCAATGCATATTTTCCCTAAATCATGATGTGAAATTTTTCCATTCTCAATGTCATGTTTATGAGAGAAACAATCATGTAACATTATTTTGTAGAAATATAATTTGATCTGTAAGAAATCAAGCTAATTGAGGCTCCCAAATTGAACATTTTATTTTGGTACGGTTCACATAATATTCTGTAAATAAAGTAACCAACATCCTATTTTGTACCAAACTGCTTCCTGATAACTTAAGACATGAGGAATCCAAAAGAATTAGGAATCCAATCCACCCACGGACCCAAACCCCACCCCGACTTCCACCACAACAAAATGGTATATAACATCAGTTCTCTGTCAGGGTTATGCTCAATTCGGAATTGACTCCCATTCAATTCATGAGATGGAATTTCATTTCACCTAGAGTCACAAAATTTGGTATACAGGCCCCTCTGCTCAGGCCGAACAAATATGCCTCAAGGACCCATAAAGTCAGCCATATTGGAATTTCCGCTAATTAGCATTTTTTGTAGAACACTTAAAATGCTACTCCTTCCAACAAAATCCAACCAATTTGCACGAAACTTGGTGTGTGCACTCTGCTCAGGGCAACAAACAATTCTCTCAAAACAGTCCAGGGTCATACACAAAAAACAAGCCAATAAAACAAATTAAATCCAATAGACACAAAACCTCAACACAACAAAAAACCTCTCACAACACCACCATCAAACATTTCAATTCGGTTTGCCGTGGGAAGGCAATGGGTGACGTCACAGTGACTTTGTCCATATTTTTATACAGTCTGTGTCAGACATGCGTTCATTCATTGTTAGAGTTTTCTTCTTTCTGAAAATAATATTTCGACAATATTTAATATGTTTTAATAACATTTTTGACATGCATGATGTTTTATGTACCACACATATATAAAATATAACTCATTAAAATCCATTGTTGTGTATGCTTCACCTACAGTAATACAGAAGAGGGAAGGTATTTGAATTTCAATTCAGTCAATTCTACTTGCTGTAATTCTGCATCCTGTTTACCCCTTCAATTCAAATTCATGAATTGAACTGGAATTTCAGATCTTCGCAATTCAATTTGGAATTGAGTACAACCCTGTTCTCTGTTTCATCAGTATGTCCAATTTGGGTGCAGTCAATAAGCTTGATTTCTCAGATTGTTATATTTCTACAAAATAATATTACCATGAATATACATCTTATCTGTTCCTAACTGCAGGAAACATTTCTGCAGGTACAATCTGATTTGTTGGGTGTCATGGCGTGTGAAATTACATGGAATGACCCAGTGGAAACGTGGCAAGTCCCTTATGTATAAAGTTATTTATTTTTCCATTGTAGAGTAAAAACTCAGTCAGCTGTCATGGGGCAGGACTTAGTCAAACCTGATGCACTCTTTCTTACCTGTGTTATACTTCATTTTCAGTTACTAAAGTTTTGTTGACTTGTTCTAGGTACGTTCATAAATAATTTTTTAGTCATGAGAGCCACCTGTTGTTGTTCCAGTTGTGGCATCTTGAGTGATATATCAAATGATGCTTTATGCTTGATGGTTTATTTTAGCTTTATGTTCAGTAATAACATGCTTGTTCCATCTTTTTTTAGGCCAAGGGTTCCTTTTTTGCAAGTCTACCTCCAGCTCAACTGTTGGCCCGTCCAATGTTCCCGTTTTCCAGGAGTTTATCTCGGCCGCCTCTCTGGGGTCAGGGAATAATTTTCCAGTTTATTAGCGCAAATTAAATAATTTAATAAATATCTTAACCTAAACTCAAGTCTTGAGCTTTTTTCTTTTTTAAAGTACAAAATAATATGGGAACAATTAGATTTCGCACCACCTGACATTTTGGGACTTTTAAAACTCAAAAAATGAATTGAATTTCAATAAAATGAGAAGGGTTTGAAATAAAATAAAATATCAAGGGAGATATTGTAGTGCAATTTGATATATAACATGTTATTTTTTATTATTGTTTCTAGGAAAGTAATGAATTCGGACACAAAAAAATCACGTCATGTCATTGACCCATATGCGACTTCAAGTTGAAGACATCTCATATAGGCTATTATGTTACCATACATTACTTTATTAGGTAGGCTAAATCGTAAAAAAGTATATATATTTATAAATCTTTTTTTAAGTAACTCCAACAATTTATATGTCTACTTAGTAATATTGCGTGCAACCACTGTCCAGCGTTTATTTTTTTGATTGTGTGATGGGTATATCCCAGTCATCAATAGAAGCTATGATCATTTTATCAATGCAATGTATTAATACGTTCACTGCATGCCTATACCCAGGGGGGTGCAACCTGGAGGGCAGATACAAGAAACAGGTAATTAAAATATCATGCCTTGTACCACCCACATTTTGAGATAAGCACCTGCGCAACACAAGTTAGAATACGGTGTAAGTCAGCTCGCGTTAAATCCGTGCAGAAGACACTTGCGCGCATGACTTAAGTTGACCATCTCTGAATCCGGCCCTTAGAGCCATTTTACCAATCATGTGTTCCATACTGTTCCAGTGTAATTTACAGCTAAATCTAGTCCCATCCCCCAATTCCCATAGAGATCCATTCAAATGCAGAGAGGTTATAGTATCGCTTGGAAGAGTACCTGAAAATAAGATATCAAGAGTCTTTTGATATTGTTTCAGATCCTTTAATACCCAGTCATGATAGCATCACCTGTTTACCTGTGGAATGTTCCAAACAGGTGTTTTTTGAACTTCCCAGTCTTTTTTTTTTTTCCCCCAACCTTTTTGGAACGTGTTGCAGGCATCAAATTCGGAATTAGCGTATATTTACAAAAATCAATAAAGTTGATAAGATAAAATATTAAATACACTTTTATTTGTACTGTTCAAGTAAATATATGCAAAAGAGAATTTACAAATCACTGCATTCTGTATGCATTTTACATACTGTCCCAACTTTTTTTGGGATTGGGTTTGTCCATAACTTTGACTAACAAGTCAGTTTGTCAAGTTGATTCTGATGATCGCTGAACTCGCCAGACTGTTGTTTGTGAATAAAAATAAAACAATTGCATTAAATGCCCCCTGCCCCCATTTTAGGGGACCAAACGTAATTGGACAAATTAACATAAACTTAAATAAAGTCATCATATTTAATATTTGGTTGCCCCTTTGCATGCCATGACTTGACTTGGGTGGTTCTAGATTAAGCTGCAACAGTATGGAACACATGATTGGCTAAATGGATATACAGTAAATGTGGATTAATGGTGGCAATTAAAGGTTTCTTCTCCTGACTTATTTTTCAAGAGTTCAACAGGAAAATTTGCCAGGAGAAACAACCCTTAAAGTGATCCATCCATATCTACTGCATATCTGGCAGCAGAGTAATAGTTTGAGGCTTGTTTCATACCCCAGATCCTTGATGACTTACAGCCATTTAGCCAACCATGTGTTCAATTTTAAATCCAATGTCCTGGAGGAGCCAAAACAACAACAAAAATGTGTCATTATCCAAATACCTTTGGACTGGACTGTATGTAAAACCAATCTGTACTTCTCAATAACTTAATCATCAAGTTATTTTAAGCTCCTTCATGTCTGCTCTGCTTGATTTTTACTACTGGAACGAGGAGCCTTATTTTGATAGCATAGTGTGCAATATGCAGATTTTAAAAAAACTAACAGAACGCAGGGGTTTGGATGAGCTACAGGGACAACATGCCCTGTATAGACAAGTCCAGGCGTACAGTAAACAAAGTTGTTTCTGCTTGAGGGATGGGAAATCTTAGATACCCAGATTTGACACAAGAAATCAGATTGGCGATATCGACGCGATGGGGTACACCTAAATTTTAAGGGCAACTATTTGTTTCTACAAAACGTACAGGTGGGACTTCCCCGATCCCTGTGTATCAGGAGATTATAGCACCTCCCTCACGTTAGCTGAACCACACTGAGGCTTTTTTCAAAGCCACTAACGTTACTACAAAAAAGGGGAACTTCCACATGCATAATCTTACTATGCTTGCTACATGGCTTAAAGTATAGCATATGTTATTATGCCAAGCAATGTAAGTTATGGCATCTGGTCACAGAACTGTAGGCCTACAGCTAACGTTATTCCTCTAATTAGCCTACAATTCGCAGTATGCAAACTCGCTACAGCCCGCTGTTACTACATCTTATGTTTTCGAAGCCAAACTCGCTTAGCTAACATTTGGAGCGGGTTAGCGAGCTAACGTCAACGTTATCTTACTGTGATTTGTAAGTTAGCGAAGCCCCATATCAGCAAGCTCACAACCGAACAACATATTCGCTTTCTAATTCGTTACTTAATTGTATCGTGACAAAACGTTGGTACATTGTTTTCTTACGTGACAACAAATCCGCTTGCTTATTTCCACGTTGGATGATGAAATTAGTTTCAATATGCGCCAAAACACACATTAACAATTTAACTAACTACGTTATTTAACTGGATCAACTATTTGCATAAACTAAATGTCGTGAAACATTCATTTCAATATTTATATTTATTATTGAATATCACACAACTGAACTCCATGAATTGCTAGAAGCGCGCCAAGCAATCACTTCAGCAGGTCAGAACAGCGGACATTCCCTTTTAATTGTGACGTCATATTGACAGGGGGGAACTTATTTCTGAGGGGGAACTTATTTTTCACGACACCGGCACTGGTCGACTACAACGACAAAGAAGAGCAACAAGTTGCAATGGCCACGTTTGCTCTGCCGCCGTACTTCCACAGAGAATATAGGTCAGCACAAAGTAAAGGATTCAACGATAGTTTGACTTCAAAAATGATGGTATAAACACTCAAAATAACCCCGATAGACTGTCGTCGTATTTTATTTGCTTTGGGTGCACTGTGGAGTGTTTAAGTGCGTTTGGTAGTGGATGCTACCGGTTACCTTAAAGTTGCGCTAGCATTAGCAACGTGTGTATGTCCAAAAGAAGGGACAGCATGGAATTATCTGAAAATGGTTTCCATCAATCAACTACATCATGGGTAAGTTGTAATTGAGAAAATTCCAAAAGTCCAAAATTCCGAACTATCCCTTTAAGATTTTAGTTTTAGATGTGTTTGTTGTTTAATAAATTCTATTTTGTTAAACCTAGTTGTCAGTCTGACTATTATTTGTATACATTTTTGAGCCTACCACCTTAAAGAACTAAGGCTGTTGTTAAGTTATTGGTTATTTTAATATTTACTATTGAAATACATAATCCACGATTTAATCATTGATTTTATGAGACTGATTAATTAATCTTGTTTCACCATTTGGTCACCGCATGAGGTTCTATGTATATTCTCAACACTAGTTGGTGTGAGTGTATGCGAGTTTGAACCCTCTTAATTTTCCTCAAATAGATTAGTTTCAACCCTCAGGGATATTATATAGTGGGCTCTCCCACTAAGGAAGTTTTTCATTTCTGTATTTGGTCTTACATCTGTACCATTAATTTGATGTAATATTTGTGTTACTTTGCTTACGTGCATTTTGTGCATTTTTTGTTGTTATTTTTCATATGGGCAAGTTAAGGCATATCATAAGGTAGTAAATAGTTCTGTTCTGTACTATTTCCTTTCTGCTCACTTCTCAGAAATGAAAATAATTGATCCCCAAAAAATTGATGTTGTTTCTGTGACAAGGCGGATGTGACAGTCAGTCTATAAATGAATCTCTTAATAAGATGTTATCTCTTTCTAAAGGTGTTCATTTTATTTGTACTTGAATACCACGCCAACTGTGATTCTAGAGAATCCCAGTCCTCACCTCTTAGTACTAATTAAATTAACTCACCCTACTGCACAAGCACAGCTGGTTCCAGAGAGCACTAACCATGCCCATTTCTGTGGTGAGCTGAAAAGGCAAAAGAGGGAAAAGCAGAGGTCAGTTACTACTAGTTACCTAAACTAAAAATTATAGTCTGTGCGGTCAATAAGTATGGTGTGAATTCTAAGCATGTACAGTGCCATCTGAAATGACAAAAATCAAAAATCACACTCTTGATGAAGTCTGGCAAAGTAAGCTATATGAAATAACACAGATAATTAAATATATTTGTATGCTCAAAATATGAGGAAATTATATTCCTTTATACTAATGCTCTACAAATACAAGGAAAAAAGACATATTATATTCAAAAAAAAAAACTATGTGTCTCAATTATTCACACCCCAGGTGACTGTTTTAAATAAAACCTGTCAAAAACAAATTTGCATTAACATGCTACATTTCTAAGGAAGTATGTTTCGGCATTCCATGGTTTCATGTTTCACTGGAGTATGCAAATGAAGTAACGCATATAGAAAACTACTTTTCATCCATTATCAATGAAGAACAGCAAATAGCTCTCAGAAGAAACAAGACAGGGTTATTCACCTTCACAAGTTAGGAGACATGTTTATTAAAAACAATCACATTGTTGAACCTCACAATCCGCATTCAAACGTATTCTGGTATAAAAGAGCGCTTGAATCTTACGTGTCTGTAGCTACTGTTGGGACTCTATCGCCTTTTTTTTGTGCTTACGCAACATTTATAAATGAGGCTTCAGGCCTGAACCCCAAGAAACATGCAAGTGAGGTTAAAAAATAAAAAATAAAAACTCTCCAGTGGGAAGAAAAACACTCCCCAATGCGAATAAAACTAAAAACCCCCCTTAAAATGAACAACTAAACAGAAATTTAAATCAAAGTAGCAAAGAATTTGAGGTTATTCAGATAGGTTCGTCAATGTAGTTAACCCATTCAGTGCACCCAAATCAACAAAAATACAGAATGTTCTAAGTGCCGATGGCGACTTTTGTCGACCACAGCAGTCTTTACACCGCTATAACGGTAAGGAATTAATAATTGAAATAATGAAAAAAAATTTTTAACATGGTTCTAGATGGCAATATTTTAAGTGATATTTAGCCTATGTATAAACCCCTTTGCGCAGACCCCCTAGTGGCTATGGTGCAGGTGTCAGGATATTTCTCAACTCAGACATTCATTGCTGAAAACTGAGTTTCAAAGTGCCAATATTGTCATGTAGCTAGTCCATTAACATGCAACCCCCACCTAGTCTCATCTGAAAGTATACCTACCCATGCGTGACAGTGAATAGCGTCAAATCTTTCACCACCAAAAATTTGTATTCCATCATAGCAACAAGATAAACCCAGCAATAGCCCGGTCGTATGCCAAAACAGCTGTGAAAAGCCCTGGGGGGTATACTACGAAGCAGGCTTACTGAGTTAGCTGGATAACCGCACTGAGTAAAACCCAGAACCACCCCAAATCTGGAACATGGACTGAAGTGAAAAGAGCTGTTCTGGGTTTTACTCAGTGCAGTTATCCAGCTAACTCAGTAAGCCTCCTACCTAGTATACCATCCTGCTCACTCAAATGAAAAATAAACAAGTGAAAATTCTTGTGTAATTATACCACTTCATTCTACTATCAATAACTGCTACTACATATGAAATAAATATGCAATCCTACCATTGCGCTTACGCATGGAGATGTCCCCTTCAAAATTCAGTGGGCATTAGTGGTAAAAAAAAAATAGACACCACTTTATACCACTATTACAATATCTGAAACGTTGATGTGTAAAATCTCGGATGAAGTTCAACCTTGTCTTGGACATTATAACCTTAGCAACGGTGTTTGCAATGTCTCATTGGATGCTTTGAACAATAAATTACAGCTGGGCGTAACACCATTTCTAGTTTTATTAGTTTGGTTTTACACAAACAACTTAGAATGTACATTCACACACAAAGGCGGAATTTTTGTATTCCTGCTTTTTACAAATTTCTTTCACTAGTTTTTACTAGTGGCCAACTCGTCAGCATGACTACAGAAAATTCTCGCCTTGCTTAAATGGGTTTTTGGGAGTAGGTCAGAAGAAGATACCACAGTATTTATTCTATCGGAGAAAATGGGATATTGAGGGATATGAGGGATATTTTCCTCCTCATATGTACGTAAGTATTACTGCAAAGTAATAATTTGCAGTGAAGCTTGAACATTTGCCTGCATTTTCTTGATGGTAGAATAGTACTTTATTGTAATATTATCATACATTGGGATGGCAGGTATGCCATCTGCCAAGTTACGGCTTGGTGGGGCATGCCCCATACCTATACAGCACAGAGAGTTTGGCACTTTTCAGGGTTTCCGACAGAAGTAACCACAATGACCATAGACTCTCAGCCCTTAAAAACATTCTGTATGTTCTGACCTCATGTAAACACACAGCATTCACAACTTCACACATCCATACAATAAAGCCCCAAACTTGGGTTATTTTGCCGTTTTTCTCCTTCCTCTTCCACTTCTTCTTCTTCTTCCCATTTTCCTGCCAAACTGCCTGCCTCCGTCACGATGTTATCCAATGGGGAGAATTATTATTTGAGGGTATGGTCCGTATACCTGCTCATCAAGCTTATCGTACAATAAAAACGCTTCATACTAATGTTTTTTAATGTTAATAAGCTAATGGCTTCATGCTTTCCAAGAAGCTACTGTGGTTTTGTGGTTAGAACTGCAGTCTCTCACACAGTGGATTGTGGGTTCGAGCCCAGCAGGGCACATGCTTATTTTCCACAAAAACAATGTGCAACTGTTAAGTACTTTTCATTTCTTAGACTGTTATTATTTTCACATTGACACATTAACATATTTTTATTGCAAAGGCAAAAGAGGTTTCCAATATTAACTGTTCAATGTTTCACTTGTATTTCACTTGTAGTATATCACACCCTCCCCAAACCGGACGCTCGCTTTTGTCTGGTTTGGAGAGGGTGTTACGCTCTGCTCTTGCGGTCATGACTGACTGAGGAAACCCCTTGCCTCGGCCAACATTTCTTTATTCATTAATTTCTTCACTTCAGCTCTGTTCACTTTATCCTTTTCACACATAACACAAGGTCAACATAAAATGAACTACTAGGAAAATTAAGAATTTACGATAATAGCCTACATTAGGAATTGAGGTGCAAGCCTTTAAGCGATCCGATTTATAAACCGCCAATTCCCCAAACATATCTGATTCATGGTTAGTCACTTATAAATAGATAGCCTCCGAATGTGGCTCTAGTCTACGCTACTCTGCTGATAATGTAGCTTACTGCAAACACTTTTAATTATAATAATAATAATAATAATAATAATAAGAAGAATAATAATCTCTGGTATGTACTTTCTTAGTAGTATCTCGTTTTCTTTCTGGCTAAGAGTCCTTCTTGTCAGGAAGCACATACAAGCTAGGCTACTACGAAGCGAATCAACATGCATTATAGCCTACATTCATTGCACTACAGAAAACTAAACTAAACCTAGCTGTCCGGTACCAAAACATTTCCCGCAGGTAACGTTCTACACTACCGGAAAAAAAACTCTGCTGTGCAGAAACTCACTAGCTCGCTCGCTAGCTCGTAGCCCACACATGGAAGGTTGGAGTTACGCATCCGGCAATCCAGTGTTGAATAGCCTAACATTAAAGGTATTTCATAGAATACTAACAGCCCTATTTTAAAACTGTATTTCCATATTTTACTGATGCAAACTATTTAGGCTGTACTAGCTATTTAGGCTGTATGTCTTTCCGCTATAATGTGTTTGCGTCTAGCCCATTGTGCATGCATGTCTCCATATATACACTTGGTTCATTAATTTACATGCTTCTTCATGATCCATAGCTCAGGTGGTGCTGTTCGTTGTATTTCATTACACATTAAATACTGCTCATCTACAAACTCTTTTAATGTAATTGTATGCTGTCTGTAATAGGATAACTGTTCTCATTCTTGTCAATAGAGGGCGTTATGGTTAAGCGAATGTCTGCATACATTTCTTTGGAATGCATGTCTCTCTCTGTGTTTATCTTCATGCATTATTCATCATTAGTTAGCTATAAAAAATAAGTGATATCAGATCAAAAACGTCTACAACGTAAAAAAAAAGCCAAGTTACTCACACATAGCCTACATAGCGCTGTCTATAAGTTCTTAATTCCAACTTGCAAAAACTAGGCCTGCCTTTAAAAGTCTTGATAACAAAATGTGGCCAAGTTACAACTAACAATATTGCCTATCGTAGCTCACACTAAATAAACTAGCTCTATTCCAAAGCAATGCTATCCAAACTTTCCTAAATTATTTAATGCAACTTGGCCCTGTGTTTCTTTATCTTACGATCTCAAGAGAATGCGGTCAATGAAACTGTATGTGCCACATCAAACTGCAAAATTAAAATAATTTATAATGGAAATACTCTGATTCAGATGTGTTGCACTTAGAAATTAAACAGAACAATTACTACACTATAGGGCATGTTTGAACAATTGTCTGCTTTGGGTCTATGAAAAGCACAGAATGAATAAAATGTATTATTATTATTATTATTATGCATTTATTGATTTATTTATTTGGATTTCTATCAAAACCTGTGTGGTCCTACAGAGCATAGATATCCTTGTGTTCACAAAATTCTGTTTTATTCTGCAAATATCATAAATAATATTATGTTAAGAAAATTGGTACTATTACTTATTTGCCACCATCTGACCCATAAACATGTCTGGATACGTTTGTAAAAATGCTTTATGTACACTATTTTCTAGGTAAAAATATTACTCATTTTATCTGCATTTATTTATCCATCACCCTTTCTCTATTGTACATGATGTTTCTTCATATAAATGTCTGTTTGTGAATTGTAAAGAATGCTGTAGCAGCAGTTAACATTTTAAAACCTGTACATTTTCTAAAGTAAACTTGCCAACAATGTACAACCATATCCTTTCTGGAGTGTAATTATTCATCAACTGTTAAAAACATTAATTGAAATCATATGTTGTTCCATGAGGCACAATCTCTTCACATGCAAAGATGAAGAAACACAGGGCCAAGTTGCATTAAATAATTTAGGAAAGTTCGGATAGCATTGCTTTGGAATAGAGCTAGTTTATTTAGCGTGAGCTACGATAGGCAATATTGTTAGTTGTATCTTGGCCACATTTTGATATCAAGACTTTTAAAGGCAGGCCTAGTTTTTGCAAATTGGAATTAAGAACTTATAGACAGCGCTATGTAGGCTATGCGTGAGTAACTTGGCTTTTTTTACGTCGTAGACGTTTTTGACTATACCGTCTTCGTATCTTCCTGGGCTATACTTGTCACCAAAGGCATGGAAAATACTCATTCCAATTTACTGTGCACTGATATGTGCTAGATGAATGTAAAATTTCCCTTGGAGTGATTATGAATGGGAACAGTTTTGAAAAAACTACAGAGAAATGTCCTCCCAGGGCATGCAGAAAGTAGAGTATAGAAAGAGTGCAGAAGCTGTCCCAACTTTTTTGGAACCTGTTGCAAGCATCAAATTTGGAATTTACAAAAATCAATAAAGTTGATAAGGAAAAACATTAAATATCTTTTCTTTGTACTGTTTTCAATTAAATATATTATATTTTATGTGCATTTTACATACTGTCCCAACTTTTTTGGAATTGGGGTTTGTGCACTACATGGCCAAAAGTATATGGACACCTGCTAATCCAACATCCCATTCCAAAATTATGGGCATTAACATGGAGTTTGTCCCTATTTGCTGCTATAACTGCTTCCACTCTCCTGGGAAGGCTTTTCACTAGATGCTGGAACATTGCTGTGTGGATTTGTTTCCATTCATTCAGAAGAGCATTAGTGAGGTCGGGCACTGATGTGGGGCTATTAGGCCGGGCTCGCAGTCAGCTTTCCAATTGATCCCAATGGGATTTGATGGGGTTGAGGTCAGGGCTCTGTGTAGGCCAGTCAAGTTCTTCCATACTGATCTTGACAAACCATTTCTGTATGGACCTTTATTTGTGTATGGGGGCATTGTCATTCTGAAACAGGAAACGGTTCCCCAAACTGTTGCCACAAAGTTGTAAACCCAGAATCGTCTATAATGTCATTGTATGCTGTAATATTAAGATGTGCCTTCACTGGAACTAAGGACCTAGCCTTAACCATGAAAAACAGCCCCGGACCAAGAGGTGCCCACATACTTTTGGCTATATAGTGTATCTATACCCATATACTGATTAAAAGATAGTAATTCCCACTTGAAAATTATGCAAAAGTGAGTTTTATGAGCCAAAACAGTTGATTTGTAGTTAAATATATGATTATTTTATGATTTACACCAGTGTACAATTTAGCCGATTTGGAGACACTAAGGGACAACAGGGTAAACTGCCTACATTCTGTGTCATAGATCTTTAGAAGTTTGGCATATCACCCTCATATTTTTCACATTTGCGGACAAGGAGTCTGATCCAGTAAATGTATAGTTTTACCTGTTTTACATACACTCCAAAAGTGTTAGGACAGTGACACATTTTGTGTTGTTTTGGCTCTGTACTAGAGGACATTGGATTTGAAATGGAACAGTGACTATGAAGTTAAAGTGCAGACTTTCAGCTTTAATTTGAGGGTGTGCACATCCATATCGGGTGAACTGTGTCACCATTTTTATACATAGCCCCCCATTTTAGGGGACCAAATGAACATAAACTTAAATAAAGTCATCATATTTAATATTTGGTTGCATATGCTTTGCATGCTGTGTCACTTAAGCCATTTTCAAAATTTCTGTGATTCGCATACCTGGAGTTATAAAGCCTAAATGGAACACCCCCTAAATAGGTGAGAATTGACCAAATGTGGCATCTGCGGGCTAAAATGCATCTAGAACAACTGACCACCTTAACTAACATTGGGGCGTGGGAATAATGTTTCCCAGTCAATTTGTACCAACACTTTTCTGCACCAGTGACCAAGAATATAAATCCATTGAACACAATCAAGTGCACAATATAGCAAACAACTGCTATAATAAATTAAAAACTACTGCTATCATAAATAATAAAGCTAGAACACAGGGGGCCCTATCTTGGCGATCTTGGCGCTTGGTCTAAGCGCATGGCGCTAAGTCCATTTAGGGCGTGTCCAAGTCCACTTTTGCTATTGTAACGGCGTGTTTTTTTGGGCGCTAAGCACAGCGCAAGGTGCAACTGGGCTGAACCTAGTCTCTTCATTAATTATAGGTGTGTCTTGGGTGTGACATGCAATAAACCAATCAAAATGTTATATCCCATTCCCTTTAAAAGCCTGCTTTTCCACCTTGGCGGATTGCTTATGATGGCGAAACAGACATGCTCGTGCGTGTTTAGTGCGATCACGGAATAGGCTATATGGATCAATAGTAGCCTATGATCAATATTATTCGGGCTAACCATTATGAGTTCCCGGTAATTCCTGACAGTGCTGTTTACAAAATATATGCGGTTAAATTTCGTTAAAAGCACCTGCAACAGCTGAGAATAAGCGACCAATTGCTTCCGTCTCACCTTAGAAAACAAAATTAGCCTGCTTGTTTAACGAATTTCGTTTGATTATGCAATGAACTCATGTTCAAGCTTCATCCGAAGTTCATTAGGCTACCTGCATTCTAATTTTGATTAATAACATAAATAACGTTATTTTGCCTTAATGATGACACTAAATATAATAAATCTGTCAGGTTGGCAACCCATAGGTTCAGCATATTTTCCCTTATTTTATAATGTCCTGCTTATGGAAATGCGACCAACCTATTTTCCTGGTAGCGTAATGCTTTAAAACGATCCACTTTCCCAGGAAGACCATGAAAAGTGTGATTTACAGCAGAGGAAACAGACCTGCGCCTGTAAAGCGCACATGCAGATAATGGCATTAAAATTAATTGTAAATTAATTTTGTAACGTGCTGCAAATTTCGTTTCTAATTAGCCGCTTAGTTCTCTTTAAAATCTTGTGTTCAGTTATGGAATAACATGTGAAATCAGCGGGGTTTTAATAAGCTGAGGGTATGGAAACCTTGTCACTGTAATTAAAACGAAGAATAGCTAAGGTTGCAATTAAGTTAACATGATGACATTTATCTCCGTTTTTTAACCATATGCTATCGAAAAAACCTTATGTATACACAGAGAATCCGCTGTAGCCTAGGCTATTTGAAAAACAATAAAAGCAATATTCACTGGACAAGGTTTTGAACTTTTTTCAGTCACAAACCATTCTATTTCTATTTTGTATTCCTAGATAAACAGAGCTGTATTGTAATGACGTCTGAAGCGCATTTTCAGAACTAAAAAGTCAGTCTATTGCAGTGCGCGAGTTTTCCATTGAATGACTATTCACGCATTAGGTGTAAACGACAATTCGCGCATTAGGCTTGATATAGGTGTTATCAGCTCCTTTTTAATGGATCGCCATTGTCCCGTACCATCGCACATCGTCTGGATGTTGATGGAGTGGGCTGAGAGCAATGTAATGTGGCATCGTTTCCCTTCGCCGAGGGAAAGGTATGTGGACCTATGGAACCTTTTATTATTATGCATTTTTGATATAGCCTACACAATAATAATATTTCACATTGTGATCTAGATATTTTAGTCATGCTTGTGCACGCCCCTGTGTGTAACAGACAGGAGGGTACGCGCGTTGTGCACACGCCTATGTAGACGCACTTATATGCGCCGTTAAAATAACATGTAAACAACTGTGACATGACTTTAGACCAGGTTAGTGGTGGTTCTAGCGCAAGCGCTTTCTGCTGGCTCAAGATAGCAATACGCCAAAAAGAATCCTGGCCACTCCTCATCTTAAGACCAACACGCCCAGTTCACTTGTAATGGGTGCAAGAATACATGCTAGTTAAAGGACATAAGCATTAGGCGTTATAATGAACCTAGCGCCGGGTGTAAGATAGCAAAGACACTTGCGTTTGGGTTAGCGCCGCTTTGCGCCGGGTGTAAGATAGGGCCCCGGGTTTGTTGTTTCCAATCGTTTGGTTGCAGGGGCAATGAATGTCTCAGTTGAGCAATATCTCAATGTTAAGTATAGGTGCGTTAATTAGTGATTTAGTGACAGCTACAATACAGTCCAGGTTATTGAATGGTAAAAAATATAGCCCTGTTGTCATAACCCAGCTGTTGGAGCCTAATCATTTAAGTTATTATCAAACTTCCCTTTTTTGAGTTATAGTTTTGACCTATACCTGAGTTTTGAGGTATATTGATTTTGACTGGCCATTGACTGTGGGCTCCACCCAACGTAAGTGGACTCAAGACGGTATAAGGAAGTGTGTTTTTGTTGGAAGAGATGACGTCCTAGTAAGGTGGAAGCGATATAGTTTTTCGACCACACACATGCACACATCAATGTGCATCTTTTGTTGGTTTGTACTTTGTAAAGAGAAACATATGAATCGCCCCTTTGTTACTCAGTTTGGGAGCCTGTGTATCTACATCGGCATTACAAGCAAAGGAAAACAGGTGTGTTGCTGCTACAATATTTCACTCATGCTACAATATTTCACTCATGCTGGGACAGTGGCCAAAAGATTGTTTTGAAGCCATGAGATATGTTTGGGGGGGGGGGGGGGGGGGGTTGTTAGCATGTTAGCCAATAGTGATGTCACCATTTGCAGCCTATGCATTAGAGACAAGGGTGCTACATCGAACAATATTGTAGCTACGGACTTCTTAGATGTAAACAAGACAATAATTGAATTTTTTTGGCGAAAATACATTTAACCTTTGGTACCTTGTGATCTGGTCAAAGGCAATTACTTTAACCACTATCCGTAGTGGTTCCATTGCGATAGCCACAGCATATAGGAGTTTTGTCCGTGATACTTGGAGCAGTCAGAATACTTATATCAGACATTTTTATTGGCAGAGCAGATGTTGTTATCCCATGGGGAGAATTATTCTTTGAGGGTATGGAACATTTTTGATTAACTTTAATTTGAGGAGGAGGAGGAAAAAGAAGAAGGAGAAGGAGATAACCTAAGTTTGTGGCTTTATTGTGTGGATGTGTGAAGTTGTACCTGGATTTGGTGTGGTTACATGAGGTCAGAACATGCAGAAGTTAATGATTTAAGGGCTGAAAGTCTGTGGTGATTGTGGTTATTTCTGTAAGAAACCCTGAAAAGTGGCAACCTGTGCTGTATTGGTATAGGGCATGCTCCACCAAGCCGTAACTTCGCGGATGGCATACCTGCCATCCCAATTTGCAAAAAATTTATTTTTAGCCTTAGCCAGCACTTTCAAATTTGCCTCGATATCGGTCACTCCAGGAATGCAACAGACTATAATTGGTGGTTTAAAAACTCTTATCATCTTCAACTATGGAATTGCCAATTATCAGAGCTTTCCTCTACTGTTGTGTTATCGGGTGGGGACAATGGGTTTGATAAAATGAGTTTGAGAGGAGACGGTTGAGTGGGTACTGTGGGCCTGTTTTTCTTTCCGCCATGATTGCGTTACCATAAACTCGGCCTGCTGTTCGGATTCCATTTGTGCTAAACTAGGGGGCAGCCAGCTAATGGGCCGAAAAGGAATCTCAGAAATCTTCATGACTTATAATTTATAATGCATCCAGCATCCATACCACCATGCACTCTGCTCCTGCTGAATGGCTGAAGCTAAGCAGGTGTAGGCTTGGTTAGGACTTGGATGGGAGACCTACTGGAAGTGGTGTTGGTGAGATCTTCCCTCTGGTCAAATAAACCCCAATGCCCCAGTGTAGTGATGTGGACACCGTGCTGTAGGAGATGCCGTCTTTCGGATGAGACTTTAAACCAAGACACTGTGGTCATTAAAGATTCTAAAGAGTAGGGGTTTCCCAGGGGGTATACTAGTAAGCAGGATTACTTTGTTAGCTGTATAACTGCACTGAGTAAAACCGGTAACAGCTCTTTTTACTTCAGTCCGTGTTACAGATTTGGGTTGGTTCCGGGTTTTACTGGGTGCAGTTATCCAGCTAATGAAGTAATCCTGCTTCGTAGTACACCCCCCAGGTGTCCTGGCTAAATTCCCAACCTGGCTCTTTCAATCTGCCACCTAATCATCCCTCAGTTTCATTGGCTAAAAATTGTTCTCCCTCTCCACCTCAGCTAATGTGTGGTGAGCATTCTGGTGCAAAATGGCAGCCATTGCATCACCCAGGTGGGTGGGTGGGTGGGAGGGACGGACGGACGGACGGACGGACGGACGGACGGACGGACGGACGGACGAACGAACACACACACACACACACACACACACACACACACACACGTACACGTGACTATTTTATACAAACCTTAATTCCAAAAAAGTTGGGACAGTGTATAAAATGTAAATAAAAACAGAAAGCAATGAATTACAAATCCTTTTTGACCAGTATTGAATTGAAAACAGTACAAAGACAAGATATTTAATGTTTTAACTAATCAACTTTATTGTTTTTTGTAACTATACGCTCATTCCAAATTTGATCCCGGCAACATGTGCCAAAAAAGTTGGGACAGGGGCATGTTTACCACTGAGTTACATCACCTTTCCTTTTAACACCACTCAGTAATCTTTTGGGAACAGGGGACACTAATTGTTATTGTTTTTAAAGTGGAATTTTCCCCCCATTCTTGCTTGATATAAGACTTCAGCTGCTTAACAGTCTGCTCTGTTGTCGTATTTTGCGCGTCATAATGCACCACACATTTTCAATGGGAGACAGGTCTGGACTGCAGGCAGGCCAGTCTAGCACATGCACTCTCTGATTACGAAGCCACGCTGTTGTAACATGTGCAGAATGGGGCTTGGCATTGTCTTGCTGAAATAAGCAGGGACGTCCCTAAAAAAGACATCATCTAGATGGCAGCATATGTTGCTCCAAAATGCATATGTACCCTTCAACGTTAATGGTGCCTTCACAGATGCCATGGGTACTAACACAACCCCATAGCATGACAGATGTTGGCTTTTGAACCTTGCGTTGGGAACAATCGGGATGGTCTTTTTCCTCTTTGGCCTGGAGAATACAATGTCCATTATTTCCAAAAGCAATTAGAAAGGTGGACTCGTCAGACCACAGCACACGTTTCCACTTTGTGTCAGTCCATCTCAGATGAGCTTGAGCCCAGAGAGGTCGGCTGCATTTCTGGATGTTTTTGATATGTATATTGCCATCCGCTAAGTTACGGCTTGGCGGGGCATGCCCCATACCTATACAGCACCGAGAGTTTGGCACTTTTCAGGGTTTCCTACAGAAGTAACCACAATGACCACAGACTCTCAGCCATTAAAAACATTAACTTCTGTACATTCTGACCTCATGTAACGACATAGCATTCACATACAACTTCACACATCCACACAATAAAGCCCCAAACTTGGGTTATTTTGCCGGTTTTTCATCTTCTTCCAATTCTTCCCATTTTTCCTGCCTTTGCCTACATAGCCTCAAAGAATAATTCTCCCTATTGGACAACTGCCTTTAATCCGCCTATCAGCAGCTCTGTTAAAAATTGCCTCATCACATTTATATGCTTCAGAAACTGTCTACGTACTACACAAACTGTGAAGGTGTCTGGAGCTTAGTGGTTACACTCTTGAGCTACCATGTAGTAGATTGGCTGTACGATTCTCACCATATCCTAACATTTATTTTCGATACACAATTTATGGTACCGCAAGATAAAAGTCTTATTTGGTCTGCCCATTTCTGTTAAATTGCTTTGGCCTAGCGGTCAATATCTTGCTTTTCCATGCGTGAGGTCAGTGGTTCAGGTACCAAAGTGTAATTTCATTTTTGACTGAAACAGTGTGCACATGCACACTTTTTCACATACAAGAATGTCATTTTCACATTAAAGAACATAGTTTTCTTGCAAATGCTAAGAAATTGAACAGTACTAACGGTTCACTATTTCACTCGAGGTGAAAGTCACCCAACATGGTCTGGTAGCCTAACATTTGGTCTGGTAGACTAACGTGGTTCACCGCAGGTTAATGATGACGCAGGTACAGGAACAAATATCCCATTTCTCAGGTACAAACAATACAGTTCTGTATATCGTCTGGCTAACGCAAAATATCGTCTGGTTAACATCGCATTGTTGTATGAATGTATTCTATAAATAACTGTTTCAACAAACGTTTGTTTCACACACGGTCACAAGGCTACTCTCAATCTCACATAAATGCTGTGTCTAGCCTATTTATGTTCTGCTCTTGTGGTAACTTTGTCTGACTGTGGAGACCGAAGTTTCGAGACTCGCTTCGACCAAGATTTCTTTATTATTTCTTTATTCAATTGCCACAAAAAAGATGTGCCCTTCAGCAAATCAAAATTCCTTTCCATTGCTGTACAGAACATTTAACTAAACCTACATGGTCCGGTAGGATACCAAAAGATTTCCTGCAGGTAACGTTACACTACCGAAAAATAATTATACTAAAACTGCGCTGGAATTAATTCTGCATTCGTGATGAACTCGGCAGCTCATAGCCCCGACATGGAAGCTCGGAGTTACGAGCTCGGAGTGTTCCAGTTGTCACTTTGACCCAAACATAGCTGAAGGTAAGAAGATATCGACAGTGCCTAAAGCTTCAGAGCTAGGCTACATTGTCACATAGAGGAAGAGAAAAATGCATACAGCAAGCCAGTGTTGAGTAGCCTAACGTTATATGTATTTCCTGTCTTAAAAATGTATTTCTATGTTTAGGCAACTTATGCAAACTGTTTAGGCTGTAACCTAGTTTACAGGCCTATATCTCCTATGCGTGTTATCAAGTGAAGGATGTGGGCATGCATAAACATTGAAAGTACCCCTAAATTAAATTGTGTTTCAAGCTGTTGTTAAGCATTTCCCATTTAAATACAGATGCATCCATTTTGAATCACGTCACTTTCCTCTTACTCAGCAACTTGGAGCTGTGAAATGAAACCCAAGTTTCCCACTTGCTATTCTGAGTTAACAGGCTGTTCCAGTGTATTTTCCCAGGTCGGAAGTGTGAGGTGGCTGGGTCGGAGGACCAGACGCGACCGTAAGGGGATCACAAAGTACTTCAGGGATGGAGTACCACTAAAGGGGACAAGAATAGAACTCCGCGAATGGAGCAGAGAAAAAATAAACAAAGGGAAAATAACCCTGAATTCTGAATTCAAAAAACTAGCATCGACCCGCCTCCACTCCGAGTATTATTTGCTTTCCATTGGGTTTTAAAACTGTCTGTCAAATATTCCAGCCAATAGCCAAGACTCTTATCTTTCAGACAAGCCCTCATTCAACACAATACAGTCGTAAATCAAGTAAATGCAGCCCTGCGTAAGAGGAGAAGGCAACCTTTGCTGTGAAGTGCATTGTGACAACTTGTTGTGAAATGCGCTATATAAATAAATATTGATTGATTGATTGAACCAAGCGTAATTATCAAACCAAGATGGCGCAGTGTTTTTACCTTGTAGCGTAGCTCGCTACATTCCGTTTAGCAAAGCACAACTCATAAGGTAACTGCGCTGTTTATCTTTTTACTTTACAGCCTCTTTCATACAGTTTTTGGTTAGTTATGTCTAGGTTATTCAGGAGTTTCTCCGTGCAGCAGGTCCTAGCCCACATATGGTTTTGCGGTCTCAGTTACGCAGTGATGTAAGGTAACAGATAATTTTGCCGGTATACCAGTGCGAATTCACTGTTATGTATAAAACGAATCCCTCTGAATTAAATGAATATAGCTAACATGACTATATTGTAACAATGGCAAGCTAGCCAGCAAAATTACACATAGCAGCTAGCTATCTATTTGTGTCTGAGACAAGTAAATGCAGCCCTGCTTAAGAGAAGAAGGCAACCAAGCCTAATTATCAAACCAAGATGGTGCAGTGTTTTTACCTTGTAGCGTAGCTCACTACATTCTGTTTAGCAAAGCACAATTCATAAGGTAAATGCGCTGTTTATCTTTTTACTTTACAGTCTCTTTCATACAGTTTTTGGTTAGTTATGTCTAGGTTATTCAGGAGTTTCTCCGTGCAGCAGGTCCTAGCCCACATATGGTTTTGCGGTCTCAGTGACGAAGTGATGTAAGGTAACAGATTATTTTGCCGGTATACCAGTGTGAATTCACTGTTATGTATAAAACGAATCCCTCTGAATTAAATGAATATAGCAATGGCAAGCTAGCCAGCAAAATCACACATAGCAGCTAGCTATCTATTTGTGTCTGAGACAAGCTGTTCCGAGTTTCTTTTGAATTAAATGGCATCTGAAGGGTTTGTTTTGTTCCAAATTGTTTTGTTCCAAATTGTTCTGTATGCAGTGCAGCAGGCTGTGCAGGTAAACGAATGAGCAATTTATACGTGACGTAACATGAGGGAGAGCTGACCAATTGAAGCAACCCCAGATCATAACACTGCCTCCAGAGGCTTGTACAGTGGGCACTAGGCATGACTGGTGCAACTGCGACTTTTTTTTTGGCCAGGCAGTGTATATACAGTATATACATTAAAAAATCTTGCATCCACAGTACGTCTGATATTAGCTCCAACATAATTAGCAATCGTAGCTAACTAGGATTTATGAATTAGTTTGACAGCTTGCACGAACTAAATTACATTATTATAATACTGTAATGTCTTGACTGAACCGTGAAATAAAGTACTGAGAATGGATGTAGTTTCATGCGTGAATTCAACAACTAGCCCTTGTGTTGGTTGCTACACAAAAAAAACTGCGAATGAACGCTACAAAACAACCCCCCTTAGCAGGAGCTCCTTTCCAGCCTGTGACAACATAGAAGCTAACTAGCGAACTTCTGCGAGAATCCATTTATCACCAAACTAAAAATACTCTAGATAATAGCGCTCCATACTGTTGATGATTATGAAAATGATGATAATAATAATAATAATTTGTATCATATATTTTTAAAAACACTTACATGTCCAGGCACGGGTCCATGCCAGAGTCATTGCTATGCCGGAGAACTGACTTCTTCACCTCCTTCACTGCGGTGCAGCACGTCCAAAACCTGAGCAACCGTGAAATAAGCGCTCTTCTTTCCACCGTTGCTTGCCACGTTCGCGCATAAATGTATAAAATAATCGTAATCGTTGAAGCAGCAAAGACATATGACCAGCGCAATTACACCATACAGCAAACCACGTACACGTAAAGAGAAAAGCTAGCCTATGAGGTACATACAGCTAACAAAAGCGCTACACATGGCTAAATATCATCTGGATAGGCTAAAAACATACTTGTACAGCAATCCAGTCCATCCTTTCCAGGATAAACTCAGTAGAAATGGCCACAGACGCGAGCTTATCCTGAATACAGTGTCATGTGGCCGAAAGTGCACACACGATTGCCCTATGGGCTGTCGTTACGCGTGGATACAGTGCCGTTCCCAGTCGCTCAAATAAAACATATTTTACTTCATTTTAAAGGGCAGGAAACCCTGTAGAAGATAATCTACGTGTTTCACATTAGATCATTCCTGAAGCAGTCTAGTAATGTTTTTACGCAACGGTAGTAACGTAGTACAAACGCAAATGCGATGGGTATGCACTGTGGAAATGGAGATTTTGCTGGACAATGGATAAATGGATTACGAAAAAACATTCAGGATCCTTCAGAAAACAGTTATAACTGCAAAAGCAGGTATCAAATTTGGTTGATTAAACATGTTTATCAAGAGATTTTGTAGAAAATAAAATATATTTATACAAAACCGGAAGTACATCGGTTGTATGCATACTGAAGTGAGCACGGGAAAAAAACACCTATTGTTTATTTATACAACTTTTCAATAATATACAATTGTTCCTGAATCGGATCTTGATTTTTTAGCGTGTTGAAACGGTACCAAGAGTTTTTGTGATATGCATTTTATTGCCTGTGACTGCGGCGAGGTGAAGGCTGTAAACAGTGGGTTGGGCTATTAGCACCCTGCTGCTTTATGGCCCTGCAAGTGTAACCTGAGAGCTGATAAGCATATAAACGAATGTGTTCGCAGGCTGTGACTGTTTTTAACAAATTTGCGTCGAAAGTTCAGTGTTTTATTAACGTTTTAATTTAGAATTTAAGAGAAATATGAACACTATAAAAAATTGGGACGCATGCATCCCACCACTAGGGGGCCAAAGTCCATAGGGTTAACATAAAAATGAGTTGAGGTGGTCCTTGGGGTGGTCTCGGCTGGGCATGTGGTATAAAAGCAGACCCCAACGTTTTTTTTTTTCCTCTTTGAGACTGAGACCCTTGTACTGCTAACTAGCTAGTTCAAATGCGAATTGTTTGTTTTACTGCTAACGTTAATATTACGACTTACATCAAGCTACATAGAGAGTTATTCATCTACAACGTCTTACTATTTGGTATCTTTAGCTAACTTCCCTACATTATGCCAAGGAGTCAGAGATGTATCGTTCCTCTGTGCAACGCCACTGGCACTGTTAGCTTTCATAATCTGCCGAGAGACCCAGCGCTACTTAGCCAGTGGCTTCAAGCTATCGGTGTAGAGCACGCGGACTTACCGAAGAAATGTTATGTCTATTGTGTGTGAGTTTAGCCCCGTTTGGTCCAGAGAGAACTGGTAACTTAGCTAGCTAGCTAGTTATCTTAGCTACCATTTATGAATAATGTTAGCTAATAAATGATAACAATTCTCTCCGGATCAAGTGGAGCTATGAGGGCGCTACAACCAGCCATGTTCAAAATACTAACGTTACTGTGTTTTGCTGTGTATTTGAATGTATTCAATAGTAGCGTTACTTTAGGCAGACAAAAAAGCTAACTTAGCTTGGTAACGTTAGCTTTACCATTCGGTTACATCCCCAGTCCTCTCCTCAAGAAGACGTTGCTCAACCAACACAGCCGGGGCGGCGGCTGCTGCTGCCAGTGGCTCGAATGAATACGGCTGTATTGCCCGAGCAATATCTTTGCGAGGAGAGTCTTCCACCACGAAGGAATCCTCTTCCACCACGAAGGAATCCTCTTCCTCCACTTCAAACTCCTCCACCTCAAAACTCCCTGCAGTACTGCTGTCACTCTTGTCGCTCGCCATTTTGTTGTTTGTTTAGTATTGAGGAGAGAGCAGGAAGGGGGTTGAGTCAGTTCACCAAGACACACCCTTTCACTCCTTGACCATATGAATATTCATAATATGACTACGTGGCATCATCGTCATATGACTACACCTACTCAAGTTCCAGTTCAAATTGAAGCTTGTAAAAAAAATAAAAAAATAAAATAAAATAAAATAAAAAAAAAAGCTCTGCAGTATCTCTTTAAGGCTTTTTAACTCCAGGTGTGAGCATAACATAAACTTGGTAAATGGCTTAAATGAAACAAGACAGATGTATCATTTACAATACAAACTTAGATTTGTTTATTTTCATAATTTAAGTCAAAATAAAGTGCATATTCAAAATACATTTGTTTTTCTTTAATTTGCAACAAAATACAAAAGTGAAATCGGTAATATACATGTATACATTTCCTGGATCACAAGTTTTGCAAAATCTGAGGATGATATGCAGAACTACTAAAGGTCTATGATGCAAAGTATAGCAGTGTACCCTGTTGTCCATTAGTGTCTCCAAATCTATCCAAATGGCTAAATTGTGCACTGCTCTAAATAAAAAAACTTATGATATACAGTGCATCCGGAAAGTATTCACAGCGCTTCACTTTTTCCACATTTTGTTCTGTTACAGCCTTATTCCAAAATTGATTAAATTCATTTCTCCCTCAAAATTCTACACACAACACCCCATAATGACAATGTGAAAAAAGTTTTTTTGAGATTTTTGCAAATTTATTAAAAATAAAAAAATAATTTCTCATTTACATAAGTATTCATACCCTTTGCTTTAACATATTTTTAAAGTATCATATTTCATATTTGGTCGCATATCCTTTACATGCTGTTACTTCCTGAAGTCTGTGACCATCAACATCAAAAAACTGTCGATATCTTATTTTCAGGTACTGTTACAAGCGATACTATAACCTCTCTGCATTTGAATGGATCTCTATGGAAATTGGGGGGTGAGACTAGATTCAGCTGTAAATTACACTGGTACAGTATGGAACACATGGCTGGCTAAATGGCTGTAAGTTATCAAGGGTCTGAGCTATCAAACGAGCCCCAAACCATCACTCTGTTGCCAGATATGGAGTAGATGTGGATGGATCACTTTAAGGGTTGTTTCTCCTGACTTTTTTCCCCATAGAGTTCTATAGGAAAATGAGTCCGGAGAAATAACCCTTGCAGTGATCCATCCACATCTACTCCATATCTGGCAACAGAGTGATGGTTTGGGGCTTGTTTGATAGCTCAGACCCTTGATAACTTACAGCCATTTAGCCAGCCATGTGTTCCATACTGTACCAGTGTAATCTTCGGCAAATGATCTGCTAACATTAGCCACCTAGCTCGCTAACTAAAAGAAAATGACACCACGGTAACGGTAAAGACTGCTTTGTTTAGACTGTTTAGACTGCTTTTTTATATATGTTAGCTATAAAAACTGGGTCAATGACATGACGTGATTTTTCTGTGTCCGAATTCAATACTTTCCTAAAATCAATAATAAAAAAAAGATGTTATATATCAAATTGCACTACAATATCTCCTTTATGAGAAACCCTTCTCATATTATTGAAATTCTATTTATTTTTCGAGTTTTGGTGTTCTAAAGTCCCAAAATGTCAGGTGGTGCAATCGTCTGAACATAGTCAAGCCGGAAAGTCTGCACACCCCTTTCACCTTCTCCACGTGATATTACGTTACAGACATATTCTACAATAGATTGAGTTCATTTTTTGTCTCAAAATTCTACACAAAATAGCCCATAATGACAAAGTGAAAACAGGTTTTTAGACATTTGTGCTAATTTATTAAAAATCAAAATGTAAAATATCATATGTACACAAGTGTGCACACCCTTTGACACCCAAAAGTGAGCTGAGGTGCATTTTGTTTCCACTGATACTGTTTGAGATGTTTCTACAACTTAATTGGAGTCCACCTGTGATAAATTCAATTGATTGGACATGATTGGGGATTGCCAACACCTGCCTATATAAGGTCCCACAGTTGACAGTGCATGTCAGAGCAAACTCCAAGCCATGGGGTCAAAGGAATTATCTGCAGACCTCAGAAACAGGATTGTGTCAAAGCATAGATCTGGAGAAGGGTATGGAAAAATCTCTGCAGCTTTACAGGTCCCAAAGAGCACAGTGGCCACCATCATTCGTAAATGGAAGAAGTTTGGAACCACCAAGAATCTTCCTAGACCTTGACGCCCGGTCAAACTGAGCAATCGGGGAAGACGGGCCTTGGCCAGGGAGGTGAGCAGGAACCCGAGGGTCACTCTGACAGAGCTCCAGCGTATCCTTGTGGAGATGGGAGAAACTTTCAGAAGATCAACCATCCAGGCAGCACTCCACCAATCAGGCCTTTATGGTAGAGTGGCCAGACGGAAGCCCCTCCTTAGTAAAAGGCACATCACAGCCCGCTTGGAGTTTGCCAAAAGGCACCTAGAGGACTCTCAAACCATGAGAATCAAGATTCTCTGGTCTGATGAAACCAAAATTTAACTTTTTGGCCTGAATACCAAGCGTCACGTCTGGAGGAAACCAGGCACCGCTCATCACCTGGCTAATACCATCCCTACAGTGAAGCATGGCGGTGGCAGCATCATGATGTGGGGATGTTTTTCAGCAGCGGGAACGGGGCGACTAGTCCTGATAGAGGGAAAGATGAATGCAGCTAAGTACACCGAGATCCTTGAAGAAAACCTGCTCCAGAGCGCTCTGGACCTCAGACTGGGGCGAAGGTTTACCTTCCAACATGACAACGACCACAGCACACAGCCAAGAGAACAAAGGAGTGGCTTCGGAGAAAGTCTGTGCATGTCCTTTTGAACATCTGTGGAAAGAGCTGAAAATGGCTGTGTACCGACGCTCCCCATCCAACCTGATGGAGCTTGCAAGGATATGCCAAGAGGAATGGGCAAAAATGTCCAGAAACAAGCGTGCCAAGCTCGTTGCTTCTTTCCCAAGACGCCTTGAAGCTGTAATCGCTGCCAAAGGTGCAGCAACTAAGTATTAGGCTAAGGGTGTGTACAGATATGTAAACCCTAAATAACCTATTTTTGTCAGTAAAATAAAATTGCATGTTTTCTAAAAACCTGTTGGCTATTGTGTGTAGATGTTTGAGGCAAAAAATGAACTCAATCTATTGTAGTATAAGTCTGTAATGTAATAAAACGTGGAGAAGGTGAAAGGGGTGTGCAGACTTTCCGGCTTGACTGTACATGCAGAGAACAAAACTGCAATAAAAAGGATAGCTAATTTTCTCAATAAAATTCCTAATCAAATAGTTTGGCATGATTTTATGTTAGACTGCTTATAAATGACGGAAAGTAGTTTAACAGTCATATTTCAAAACTATTCTATTACTTAAAAAACCTTTGTCCAACGTAAAAAAACAACGTTGTGGTATATTAGCTGTGAAGTGAAATACCACGCAACGTCACCAGGCGGCGCCAAGTCACTTGCACTTAGCCCACTAATATCACATGCTACGGCTTAATGTCAATGGTGCTTGCGACTGCTTGGTGGTGGTAGAGTTGTTTAATCCAAGCTGACACAACCGCGTAAGATACTGACGCAAATGCATAAGATATTGACGGAACCGCGCAAGATATTGACGCAAAGACGAGAAAGCTCTCCCCTCTGTGTGATAGTAAGGTATTGGTCTTTGACAACGGTGGTTGGTCTCACTTGGAGAAGTTGATAAGTGATACACACTATTGATGGTATTGAGTGCTTCAACTTTAATCATCCCATTAATGCTTTAATTACTAGTCGTTTTAATTATTAATCAATTGGGAATGATCTTTCCATTTTTAGTCAACTTCAATTGTTAATTGTTAATAATTTTTCAATTTTAATCAATTTCAATTATTGATCAATATTTTGAATTATGAATTATTAATGATTTTTCAATTTTTAATCAATTTCAATTATTAATCAATTACGATTTTAAATAGGTTTCCAATTTAAATCAATTATGTTTATTTTTTTATTATTATTCAAAATATTTGATTATTAACTCAGGTTATTAATCAGACTTGGATTTTGTTCAAAGAGGTTGGCAATCGATTAGCTACTACTGATCTCCTACCTTGTCCAGTATTACCTTCGCATTTAAGGTTAGGCCAGCTCCTGCCTGCTGCGCACCTGGATTGGTGTTGTTTTTCCTTACTGTGGTTGAGTTGCGGTTGAGTACTGCTGGTGAGCCGATTGCTAGTGTTTGAAATCCACGGTCTGTTGTGACCAGTTATTGCTAGTGATTTTAACACTCTCGCTGCAAGGTGTAACACTAAAACTCAGCGCTGAGAATCACTACACACTGCTAGTGTGTCTGTGAAACTGTAAGTTAAACACCCTACAACTTTTGTGCTATAGGTTTTCCCTACACTGTAGTTACCTCGCAGGATGCTGTGCAACCGCTCCACACCTTACTCCCTTTGTTGTGTTACACAGGTCACTAATAGGCCCTGAAATGAGTGTCCGTGCCCCATCAGCCTCTGCTGTGGAGGAGAAACCTCCACCTTTGGAGCAGATCACTATTTTGTGAGTTTGTAGCTGAGCTCATACAACTGTCTGCCGAAGACAGGGAAGAGCTTGAACAGAATACGGCTGAGGAGTGTGCGCTAGGGGTGGATCATTTGGTCAGACTGGCCCAAGACCCCTCGCGAAATGTACTCACGGTCCAAGAAACAGTTGGTAGGCTGTTTCTGTTGTACCACAGACAAGTCTGTCTAGAGCTGGATACGCTACGGAAGGAAAATAGACTTCTAAGGTGTAGTCGAGATAGGCTCAGCTCTGAGGTCGAAGGCCTCCACCATGACCTCAAACTGACCAATGAGGCCTTACAGGAGTGCACCTCAATGTTCACAGAGAGTGAACGAAATTACAGTGCAACAAACTCCACTCGCATGGAGAGTTGCCTCATTTGCGCCAGGGCACAGGAGCTCCTCAGCTCAGAGCCTGCTCGGTCACGCAACCCTGCCAAGTTAGAGGCTCCGCCTCATCAGTCAAGCCCCTCCCTGGAACCGGGGAAGCTTGGCGCTTGTCCCAAGCAGGGACTCAAGTCTGTGCTGCAGACCACCCAGGATGACGATCCTGACCCTAGCCCTCGGGCTAGACTAATGGCCTCAAGCCCTTGTTCCAAGGAGTGTTCAGAGGCTGAGTTATATGGGTCAATGACATGATGTGATTTTTTTTGTGTCCGAATTCATTACTTTCCTAAAAACAATTAAAAAAAAAAAAACATGTTATATATCAAATTGCACTAAAATATCTCCTTTATGAGAAACCCTTCTAATTTTATTGAAATTCAATTTATTGACTATTCAATGCAGAGAACAAAACTGCAAAAAAAAACTTCTCAATAAAATTCCTAATCAAATAGTTTGGCATGATTTTATGTTAGATTGCTTATAAATGACGGAAAGTAGTTTAACAGTCCTATTTCAAAACTATTCTATTACTTAAAAAACCTTTCTCTGAGAAATTGACTTCTCAAAATGTCGGGGGGGGGGGGGGGGGTGACCGACATAAAAACATAATTTTATGTACTGTGACTAAGGAAACGATGCAACAGGGTGTGACATCACACAGAAGACCCAACAGGACCCCTGTCATGCAGTAACAAGGTTAATAACTCTCCCACAAATATTACATAATTTGACGTTTTTGAGTAATGGTGAGGTTGGTTCAATTTACCATGTCAGGTGGTATGACCCCTGGAAAACTATGAAAATGAGTTTTTATTCAGAAAATGTGTATTTGATTGAAGAAATATATGTATAACCTTGAGTTCAAGGACAAAAATGTATATAGGTGACCAAGTTAATTCCTGTTAGATTTGAATTGAGTTTTAAAAGTCAGGTGGCGCGACTAGAATTACAGTTAAACCAATTGAAAAAAGTGATGTTAATTAATGTGTTTGAAGATATTAAATATTTTCTTAAATATATACATCTTTCTGTATGATATTAAGTTATTTAAAGGTGAAAAAGTCCTACTCTTCAAGAATATAGGACAAAATAACCAAAATTGATACTCAAAGTTGCATATTGTACCTTTTAAGTTATTATTTTTTCATTCATTTTTGTAGATGCCATTATCAAGCAAAGAAAAAACAGCACGGCATAGAGATAGTTAAAAAAATTATCCAGTTGCATTTCATTATTGAAATGTGTTCCTTGAGACTTCATGTTTCAGTTATATTTTTTAAGCATTGATCAAATGTTATCTTATTGACATTACCACTGTTGCTGGCCTGAATTAAATGTAATTGTATAATTAAGTTCCAGTATACAAATGCTCAGGTTTCAAATAAAATTTACATATCTTTATTTTTATTTAGTGAATTTCAATTGTTATTGAGCACAATGTCAGGTGGCGCGACTGGGCATTGGTCAGGTGGTGCGACCAGCAAATTTACATTTAAATGTATCCATTCCCATTGCAGTCTGCAAAATTAAATCAGAAATATAACAAATAATGTATACAAATCATTTTTACTGTTAGAACTTTTGTTTTCTTTCTCTTTATGGAAAATAAGGTGTTTGAAAAGAAAAAGAAGTGGCTGTTTCTATAAATTGAATAAAACTGCCATAAATAAAGAAGTTAAAGTGGAATTTACCATGTGATGTGTATTTTACACACTACAATGATTCATATTTGCAGGTTTTCAGTAGTGGTAAATACATTAAAAGTGTATTATTCAAAATTCATATATGGTCGCGCCACCTGACATTTCTGGGTGGTAAAATCTGAAATCTTGTTTAAAAATGTATTTATATCACCTTAAAAGCTATGAAACAAATATAAATACACAGGATACATTCTTATGGAATTAATAATGTATTTAAAATCCATTTTGGTCAGTATTTCTTTCTTTTTTTTCATTTTGAAAACCTTATTTGTCATTGAACCTCCTTGAATAGTCGAACCTCAGATTGAAGAGGAACAATGCGGATTCCGTCCTGGTCGTGGAACAACGGACCAGTTTTTTACTCTCGCAAGGATCCTAGAGGGGGCCTGGGAGTATGCCTATCCGGTCTACATGGGCTTTGTGAATTTGGAGAAGGCTTATGACCGGGTTCCCCGGGAGATATTGTGGGAGGTGCAGCGGGAGTACGGGATGAGTGGGTCACTACTCAGAGCCAATCTCTGTACGCCCAAAGCGAGAGCTGTGTCCGGGTTATCGGCAGTAAATCGGCCTCGTTCCCAGTGGGGGTTAGCCTCCGCCAGGGCTGCGCCTTGTCACCTATCCTGTTTGTGATATTCATGGACAGGATCTCAAGGCGTAGTCGTGGAGGAGAGGGGTTGCAGTTCGGTGGGCTGAGGATTGCATTGCTGCTTTTTGCAGATGATGTGGTCCTGATGGCACCATCGGTCTGCGACCTTCAGCACTCACTGGATCGGTTCACAGCCGAGTGTGAAGTGGCTGGGATGAGGATCAGCATCTCTAAATCTGAGGCCATGGTTCTCAGCAGGAAACCGATGGATTGTCTACTCCGAGTAGGGAATGAGTCTTTACCCCAAGTGAAGGAGTTCAAGTATCTCGGGGTCTTGTTCTCAAGTGAGGGGATGATGGAGCGTGAGAAGGGCCGGAGAATCGGAGCAGCGGGAGCGGTATGGCGCTCGCTTTACCGCACCGTTGTGATGAAGAGCCAGAAGGCAAAGCTCTCGATCTAGCGGTCAATCTTTGTTCCTACTCTCACCTATGGTCATGAAGGGTGGGTCATGACCGAAAGAACGAGATCGCGGATACAAGCGGCCAAAATGGGTTTTCTCCGGAGTGTGGCTGGCATCTCCCTTAGGGGTCAGTCATCCGTGAGGGACTCGGAGTAGAGCCGCTGCTCCTTTGCGTAGAAAGGAGCGAGTTGAGGTGGTTCGGGCATCTTGTAAGGATGCCACCTGGACCCATATACAGTCTCTGAAGAAGAGACTGTAGAGTACACTATCATTCTCATGCGTCGCGGGCTGATTTGAATCGGCCTGCATCCGTTTCCCCTCCTCCTTCTTCTACCGCCCGAAGGGACGGAAGGAGAATTGGGCTGCTTCCTCCCTCTTGACAACCTCGTCGAGAACATGAGGTCCGCTTTGCAGCCTCACCGTCATCTAACGGGAGAAACAGTGCTCCCCACAGACGATGGGATAGCGGGGATCACGACTCCGCTTCTCCACCTAGGAGAAACACAGACAAGTCTCATTGTGAGACTCGCAGGGAGTACTCATCATCGCCCCCTAGTCGTAGGGGACATGATTCTCGCTTTAATCCCTCCACTGCTCAGCCAAAGGGAAAATCCAGCTGTTCAGACAGTGACCCCTTACCCACTTATCTGCTCAGGCAGACTGCTCAGCGTGTTGAAGGTCCACGTTTAAAACAGCTTGATGCGTTGGCTAAAGATATTGAGCGGTTTGACCCTGAAAAACAGGATCATAATGTGGAGGACTATCTTTGTGAAATCGAACATAGCCTCTCAGATTTACCCCGCCCAACTCGGAGGGAAAGGATTAAGTTGATCTGGAAGACCACTTCGAGGTCTGTCCATGCATTCATAGAATCCCAGCCTTCTTCCATCCGCGATAGCTACACTCGGCTCTGTAGAGCCCTTATGGAGGAATACGCTCCGTTCGCTGATGAAACATCAGCAACCATCTTGACTATCCAAATTAAACACCACCGCAACGAGAATCCCAGAGAGTTCTATAACCGGTTGAGGCATGCCTTCTGCCAGGGAAGGAATGGACCAGGTCTTGTAGAAGACCGGGCCTTCAAATCCCTTTTCTTACACAACCTGCACCCTGTGTACAGATCCACGTCACGCTCATGACCCGGAAAGATGATCCATCAATGCGCGAGATCCGTAGCATGGCTCAGTTAGCGTGGGAGACGGTTGTCCGCTCCCATGACAAAAGGGGTGAGGACCAAAGAGTGCTCACACTACAGAGTCCCGCAAAGGCTCCATTGGAGCTGGAGGGCTCTGAAATCCCTATCACCAGGGCGCCTGACTCTCGGGCCCAACAAAACCACTCATCACATCGCGATAAGGGGTTGGAAGGACAGGCAGAACAAACCAAAGGGGGCGGTGACTACCAACAAAAGGGTTCCAACCATGAGAAACAGGGTTATTCACAGGAGTCGGAATATAGAGATAGGAGAAGGGGGCCCAAGCAACGTAATAACCGTGATAGGGGCGATAAATCGCAGTCAAGAGCCCCACTCCAGTTAGAATCGGAACGGACTTCCATAAAGAATACCTTAGCTGCCCTCACCAAGGGTATGGCAGCCCTCGTGAAAGCTCCGCCAAAGGATGCCGAAGGGCGTCTCAGCAAGGGCGACGACAATCCGCCAAAGAATAGGCCCAGAATGTTCCTCAGCCCCACCAAGAGTGTACCTCATTGGTTGGGGTGAGGAACCCAGTGGC
Source organism: Synaphobranchus kaupii (assembly GCA_029718625.1). Lineage (NCBI taxonomy): Eukaryota > Metazoa > Chordata > Actinopteri > Anguilliformes > Synaphobranchidae > Synaphobranchus > Synaphobranchus kaupii. The sequence continues at coordinate 64,598,148 of CM056376.1, read as the reverse complement.
GAGATCACCCATCCGCTATCTAGAGAGGAACCCCCTAGAGCCCTATCAGTTACTCATTCCTATCCACTGTTGCAATTTCTAGGTGACCTAATCCAGCGAGGTAAAGCTAAACGCATATATACCACAGTCCTGGTCGAAGACGGTCTGTACATTAATGCGTTATTAGACACCGGGGTCGGAGGTTAGCCTGATGTGTAGCTACCTCTTCTCTGAAGTCACCCAGATGATGTTGTCAACTGGGAGGCGTCTGCGGATAGAAGCTTGTGATGTAAAGATTACTAGCTACACCCAAGATCAAGCTTCAATCGCCCAGAAAGCTTGGCTGGAATTCACTTTCCAGAAAATGAAGATTGTACACCCTGTGTACATCTCAGGAGTTAATACAGAGGAACTGTTGATTGGACAGAACTTGCTGGACAGGCTCGCCCCTCTGATTGATTGCCATCGCGGGCAACTGTGGGCTCAAGTTACCACACCTAAGCCGATCAACTTTGGTACCATCAACCATATGCAATGTGACAGTGTGGTGGGCAGGTGACAGCCTGACTCCCCCTTTTCCATTGCAGATCCATGCCCACATCCTGATCTCTTGACACACGAATCACAGGGCCAGGTGTCACCACCTCCCCCTAACTCAGGCACTCTGAGAGAAGCAGGTGAGCTTTGGCTGCCTGCTCATGTCCTGAATAGTCATAAAGCTTTCTTATGTGCTTTAGATAATTCACAGTCCATACCCTACAACCCCCTGATCACCAGTGGTATCCAGGTGAATGAGACAGTCGTGCAAGATGCCCTGTTGGCACTATGGTCAGAAAAAGTGGCCATAAGACCATAAGGATTTGTATGACACACTCTTTCAGAATGATGCCTGCCCAATTTTTGTACAAAAGAGTCATCAACTCCTGTCAGCTGGATCCCCTCAGACCTCTGTTCTGGTCATGGGGATCTGTGCACTCTCACTGCAGATTGGAAAGAAAAAATTTAGGCACTACATGAGCGTGGCCCCTGAATTGTCCCATTCCATTTACGTAGGCGCTGACATTTTAGTACGACTCGGGGTCCAGGTGGACACCGTCAATCAGCTGCTGTGGTCTCAGGCAGACATAGCCAGGAGACCCTTAACTGGTACACCTAAACAGATGCGCTCAGGCCAAACGATACCTCAAGCATGTCAAGTAGCGATTTAATTTGACACGGTAGTCCCCGCCAGGACGGCCGGTGTACCGGTCCGGTTGATGATTTTTAAGGGACAGGAACTTTGTTGCTCCCAAGTATTTTTCCAACCGGGTCCATACTTCTTTGAGCTGAAGTTAACAGTCTGTGGCACACCCATGCTTGAACTGACTAATCGCTCAACTTATTTATTAGTCCAGAACTTGACTAACCATACCACCCAGATAGCCGCCCGCAAGCCTCTGGGCCACTTGGTGGATAGCTCTTTCCATGACTTTGAGCTGACTATTCCGGTGATCGGCAAGTTGCCAGAATTCCTGATCGGAGCTGAAGACCATGGACAAGTGTATTTTACACATCCAAATCAGATAATATCCATTACCATGTGCGAACCAAAGCACATGGACACGGTCTGCTGCGTTGACCTAAGTGGAGATAATGAGATGATCGTACACGCTATTGTCTCTGAAAATGGCTCAGCCCAGGGCGATGGGACCAAACCCCCGCCTCAGGAAGAATTATATGTTGGTTTTGAGGTCGAAGTCCAGCAACAGCTTGTGAAGGCTGATGCACTGGAGACAGACCGGCAGAGACACGAGCTCCAGAGCCTGTTTTATGAGTTCCAACATACAGTCAAGCCGGAAAGTCTCCCCACCCCTTTCACCTTCTCCACGTTTTATTACGTTACAGACATATTCTACAATAGATTGAGTTATTTTTTTGTCTCAAAATTCTACACAAAATAGCCCATAATGACAAAGCGAAAACAGGTTTTTAGACATTTGTGCTAATTTATAAAAAATCAAAATATAAAATATCATATGTACACAAGTGTGCACACCCTTTGATATGACACCCAAAAGTGAGCTGAGGTGCATTTTGTTTCCACTGATACTGCTTGAGATGTTTCTACAACTTAATTGGAGTCCACCTGTGATAAATTTAATTGATTGGACATGATTGTGGATTGCCAACACCTGCCTATATAAGGTCCCACAGTTGACAGTGCATGTCAGAGCAAACTCCAAGCCATGGGGTCAAATGAATTATCTGCAGACCTCAGAAACAGGATTGTGTCAAGGCATAGATCTGGAGAAGGGTACGGAAAAATATCTGCAGCTTTACAGGTCCCAAAGAGCACAGTGGCCACCATCATTCGTAAATGGAAGAAGTTTGGAACCACCAAGAATCTTCCTAGACCTGGCCGCCCGGCCAAACTGAGCAATCGGGGAAGACGGGCCTTGGCCAGGGAGGTGAGCAGGAACCCGAGGGACACTCTGACAGAGCTCCAGCGTATCCTTGTGGAGATGGGAGAACCTTTCAGAAGATCAACCATCCAGGCAGCACTCCACCAATCAGGCCTTTATGGTAGTGTCCAGACGGAAGCCCCTCCTTATTAAAAGGCACATCACAGCCCGCTTGGAGTTTGCCAAAAGGCACCTAGAGGACTCTCAAACCATGAGAATCAAGATTCTCTGGTCTGATGAAACCAAAATTGAACTTTTTGGCCTGAATACCAAGCGTCACGTCTGGAGGAAACCAGGCACCGCTCATCACCTGGCTAATACCATCCCTACAGTGAAGCATGGCGGTGGCAGCATCATGATGTGGGGATGTTTTTCAGCAGCGGGAACAGGGCGACTAGTCCTGATAGAGGGAAAGATGAATGCAGCTAAGTACACCGAGATCCTTGAAGAAAACCTGCTCCAGAGCGCTCTGGACCTCAGACTGGGGCGAAGGTTTACCTTCCAACATGACAACGACCCGAAGCACACAGCCAAGAGAACAAAGGAGTGGCTTCGGAGAAAGTCTGTGCATGTCCTTGAGTGGCCCAGCCAGAGCCCAGACCTGAATCCAATTGAACATCTGTGGAAAGAGTTGAAAATGGCTGTGTACCGACGCTCCCCATCCAACCTGATGGAGCTTGCAAGGATATGCCAAGAGGAATGGGCAAAAATGTCCAGAAACAAGTGTGCCAAGCTCGTAGCTTCTTTCCCAAGATGCCTTGAAGCTGTAATCGCTGCCAAAGGTGCAGCAACTAAGTATTAGGCTAAGGGTGTGTACAGATATGTAACCCCTAAATAACCTATTTTTGTCAGTAAAATAAAATTGCATATTTTCTAAAAACCTGTTTTCACTTTGTCATTATTGGCTATTGTGTGTAGATGTTTGAGGCAAAAAATGAACTCAATCTATTGTAGTATAAGTCTGTAACGTAATAAAACGTGGAGAAGGTGAAAGGGGTGGGGAGACTTTCTGGCTTGACTGTATATTTTCTAGGGACGCTTATGACTGTGGTGACACTGACCTCCACACGGTCCGCATCCCTACTGATCCCGGTGCACCACCAACGTTTGTGTGACAGTACAGGATCCCACTTGCAGCATTTGAGTCCATTCAGGAGATTCTGGACTCGCTGCTAGAGAAGCGGATCATTCGCGAATTCAACGTACAAGTCCCCATTATAGCCAGTGTTGAAACCATCTGGAAAATGGCGTCTAACAATTGACTACCGACAGCTGAACAAACAGGTTCTGCTATCCCGCTGGCCTATGATCCACTTGGACCAAGAATTAGTGAAGGTCACCAACGCTAAGTTCTTTTCCACAGTCGATGTTGCAAATGGTTTCTGGACCATGAAGGTGGATCCAGTAGACCAGTATAAACTGGCCTTCTCCTTTGGCAACCGACAATTCACGTAGAATGTCCGTTTGGTTATTCAAACTCACCAGCTGAGTTCAATATTTTCTTACATAAGGCTATGAGCGACGCCGCTGCGTGTGGGAATTTGATATACGTTGACGACATTTTGATGTGCAACCAGACATGGGAAATCCGCCATGTCCTCAACCAACGTTCCCGGGCAGGTGCCAAACTTTCTTTGACTAAGGGTCAGTGGTGCCGATCCAAGGTTGAGTACATTGGACTCCTGGTGGGAGCCAATGGCATTGAGCCACAGTCCAGTAGAATCCAAGCCATTCAAAATATCAAGGTGCCAACAAATGTCTCGGAGCTGCGCAGCTTCCTAGGGATCTGCAATTACTCCCAGCAGTTTATTGAAGACTATGCAGAGATTTCCAGACCCCTGACAGAGCTGCTCCAGAAAGACAAAGACTTTGTATGGGGAGCAGCCCAAGAGAGAGCTGCTCAAGAATTAAAGCACAGGCTGTGTACTGCGCCCAGCCTGGCCTACCCTGACAAGGATCGAGAGTTCTAACTCAAGGCGAGTTTTCGCAACAGTGCCTCAAGCACTGCCCTCTCACAACATTACGACCAAGATAAGCGTGTGGTCGAAAAGGCTCTACTTGCTACTGTCTGGGCAGTGGAACATTTCCGGAGCTACATTGGGGGGCAGAAAATGATTATTGAAACTTGCCACCAACCTGTGTCCTTTCTAAACAGTCAACGACTCAGGGAAGGCAGGGTTTCCAACAGTCGCATTGCGGCGTGGATGATGGCTCTGCAAGGCTATGAGGTGGAAGTGAGGTCCGCACAGAACCACAGATGGCCTTAGGCCTAGGTCTGGCAGAATGCCAACATTGTGACAGTGAGGGCAAACCTCAAGAGCTCCCCATAGTGGTGATCGCTCCATCATTGCCATCTAACCATCACTACTATGATGACAATGTGTGTCATGGCCTGCCAATAGTCTATGTGGACGGGTGCTCATTCCATCATGAGAGCCAGGTCCAAGCCGGCGTAGGTATAGTTTGGGCAAACCGCTCCATCAGCGAGTTCCAACAATATCAACTTGGGTCAAAAACTAGCCAGTATGCAGAGATAGCCTGCGTGCTCATTGTTCTGCAACAGACAGCTCAGACTGACATAAAGGAGTTGGTGATCTGCTCAGGCTCAAATTATGCCCGATAGTTTTGTTTCACATTTCCCTTTGTGGAAACAAAATGGCATGAAGAATGCCAGAGGGAAAGATGTGAAACACTCTGAACTGTTCTTAGCTTGCGATAAACTTGTCGGTGACCTTGATATGAAAGTGTACTGGAGGAAAGTCAAGGGGACACTCTCAGGTCCCAGGCCCAGATAAGGATGGGAATGACGAGGCCGACCGGTTAGCTAAGGCAGGTGCATTAAGTGGCCCCTCCTGGTAGTTCCAAGAGGAGTGGCTCCCTGCAGTGGAAACTTGCTCGGTGAATGCCATCACCCGTAAACAGGCTCATGAGGGCCTTGGAAATGTTGACGCTGCTCAACTAACTTTGTTTCTGGGTAGGGCACCTGGCGACACCGACCTGGTCACCATGCAAAAGCAGGACCCGGTGATCAAGGCCATTTATCAGTTTGTGTCCGACCCCCAGAAATACCCAATTTCACCCGAATCATTGGGACAGTCTGCTGACCTCAAAAACTTGTACGGTCTGAGACAACATCTGCAGCTTGAGAAAGGGCTGTTGGTTTACACCCCAAGTAGCCGGGAACCGCCCCGATGGGTCGTTCCTACTGACCATAGGGGGGTGATGATTGTACATGCTCATGATGCACCTTGTGGTTCCATAGACTATAGAACCATAGAGGTTCTAGAGCCACTTATAAAACCCTCCGAAATTAAGCCTACTGGCCATTCATGGCTAAGGACATCATGGAGTATGTTAAAGGGTGTTTAGTCTGCTGCCAATTCCAGCCATCACACCCCCTAGACAGAGCTCCTTTACAGAAGAGGGGAATTTCATTCCCCTGGTCCAACCTCCAAGTGGACTGGATTGGCCCTGTCCCAAAATCGTCAAAGGGTAACAAGTATCTCCTTATTGTGCATTCACTAAATGGGTTGAGTGCCTCCCAGCACCTAACGACATGGCTGAAACCACAGCCGTCTTACTGATCAATCATGTTTTCAGTAGTTGTGGCCTCCCCCTGTCCATTGACTCAGACCGAGGGAGTCATTTCACTGCCACAGTAATGATGGCCCTGTGGGAAATGCTGGGTGTTGAGGCAAAGTTCCACATTGCCTACCACCCCCAGTCATCCGGACAGGTGGAGCGAGCGAACCGCACCATCATTGGTATGCTGAGGAAGTATGTCAAAGCTAACGGCAAGGATTGGGATGTAAAACTCCCTTTAGTTCTGATGGCCATTAGGTCAACTCCTCACCGTTCTACAGGTGTCCCTTTTGAGATGATGACAGGGAGGGAAATGACCCTTCCCCTACAACTCTTCTACAGGCCAGGAGCCGGTTGCACCAACAGGGCTTAACTAAGACGGTCTTAACTGCTAAATAGGTCGTAGCTAAGTCCCATGTTTAGAGAGGACTTTACGCCCGTTGCACCAACCAAAGTTACGCCTAGGCGCAACTAAGACCAGTCGTAGTAGTGCGCGTCCATGTGAAAACATAACAGTTGCTAAGTAGCGTCCGTTGCTAAGCAAAATTGTTCGCGTTGCTATGCGCGGGTAAAATATTGCCGGCTAATCTGCTAACGTTAACCTGCTAACCTCAAATTTGCAACAATGGACCAAAAAAAAAGAAAAAAGCAACTTTACTGATAGTGAAATTAGAAAATTAATTGAAATGTATAGCCAGCATAAAACGACACTGACGGCTAAACATAGCAATGTTATTACAAATAATAAAAAAAACAGTCAACGTGGAAAACAATAACAGATGCAATAAACCAACTTACGGATTCGGGGGGGACAGCGAACTGTAGAGGACGTCAGAAAAAAGTGGAAGGACCTTGTTAGTAAGGCGAGAAAGGACGTGTCAGCCCGTAAAAGTCATCCAACGGGCGGGGGTCCCCCACCGAAAATATCCATCTACAGTGACATCATTGTTGATGTGTTTGGCGAGGATCACTGCAAGGGTTATTTCTCCGGACTCATTTTCCTATAGAACTCTATGGGGAAAAAAGTCAGGAGAAACAACCCTTAAAGTGATCCATCCACATCTACTCCATATCTGGCAACAGAGTGATGGTTTGGGGCTTGTTTGATAGCTCAGACCCTTGACAACTTACAGCCATTTAGCCAGCCATGTGTTCCATACTGTACCAGTGTAATTTACAGCTGAATCTAGTATCACCCCCCAATTTCCATAGAGATCCATTCAAATGCAGAGAGGTTATAGTATCGCTTGTAACAGTACCTGAAAATAAGATATCGACAGTTTTTTGATGTTGATGGTCACAGACTTCAGGAAGTAACAGCATGTAAAGGATATGTGACCAAATATGAAATATGATACTTTAAAAATACGTTAGCAAAGGGTATGAATACTTATGTAAATGAGAAATTTTATTTTTTTATTTTTTTATTTTTTTTATTTTTTATTTTTTTTCAAGATTCAGTGGTCATTTATTGTCTTGGACAATCAGTTTGAGAAATACACACCCCTTTATAATGTGAGTTTCATTTAAGCCATTTTCCAAGTTTCTGTGATGCTCACACCTGGAGTTATAAAGCCTTAAATAGAACACCCCCTAAATAGGTGAGAATTTTTAAATTTTTTAAATTTATTTTTTATTTTTTTGCCCACCACCACCCCCCCGCATTGGGGGACCCTGCTTAATTCTTTAATTATTATTATTATTATTTTTTTTTTTTCTCTCTCTCTCTCTTTTTTCTTTGCACTGTAGCCAACACTATAAGACCCCGAAAGAACAGAAAAGGACAACAAAGCACAGGGTCACCCCACACCCCCAAAAGCAATACTCCTCATACAGAACTGACAAAGAACAGGAAAAGATCAAAATAAAACTAGAACAAACAATCAAACAAACGAACAAAACAAACTAGCAAAAACGAAGAAAAAAAAAAAAACATTACAAGAAAGAAAAACAACACAAACAAAAAAGAAAAAAACAGAAACAAAACATGCCTTATCTTATCTCCGAATTGCAATCTTGATCATTCCCAACCCTCACAACGAGATAATATTTTCCATTTATTGGCAAAGCCATCCCTCTCATATTCCCCAGCAATAATTCCTTCCAAGATATAATAATGTTTCACATATTTTTTGAACATGGTTAGATTCAGCTCATTAACATTTTGTGACTTAAAAATAAAATCCTTGGCCAGCAGTATTACTATATCTAGCAACATATTGGAGTCAGTGTTAAAATTACCCAGCATGACAGTTTCAGGAGATGTCCTAAAATTCTTTGATATGGGGCTCATCCATTTTTCTATTGACATCCAGAACTGTGCTACTGTAGGACAATACCAGAAAAGATGTAATAAATCTTCTTCCTCTTCCCCACAAAAACGACAGTATCTAGAGTCCTCAATACCCCAAATATTAAGCATTTTCTTTGTCGGTAGAAATTTGTAAATAATCTTTATCTGGAACATGCGTAGTTTGGAGTCTACTGTTGTATTATAAATTAAATTAAAAACTATATTCCAGGGAATAGGAATATCAAATTGTTCCTCCCAGAAATTACGAAATTTATGTGGAACAGCACTCAAATTCCTACCCTGCAAGAACCAGATATACACATCTTTATTTATTTAACCATTTATACTCTCTAATCTGAGGTCTACACACAAGGAGTTTCTCTTTCGTTGTCATAAATTTGTAATAAATTTGCAAAAATCTCAAAAAACTTTTTTCACATTGTCATTATGGGGTGTTGTGTGTAGAATTTTGAGGGAAAAAATTAATTTAATCAATTTTGGAATAAGGCTGTAACAGAACAAAATGTGGAAAAAAGTGAAGCGCTGTGAATACTTTCCGGATGCACTGTATATCCTGATTAGGCATCAATGTTTACAGCATGTATCAAATGCCCAGATGCCTAAGCCTGTGACAACAAAGAACTCTTAACTGACATTTTGCCCTCAGGAATTACTGGCTTAAGCCTCATCCTAAGGCCAAAGGGGGGATGTTGGGACAAATGGACTACAAATGAACATCTGGGCTTTGAATTACTTTGTTTCTTAGTATTGTTTAGTAATATTTGCCCCTTCTGATGGTTTAAAATAAAAACATTGACATCACATTGTTACATACACCTACAGTGCCACTCACTATTATTGGCACCCCTGGTAAAGATGAGTAAAAAGGGTTATAATGTATAATGTCACACTGAAAAAATTAGAAAAATCCAACCTTTAATTGAAGTAAATTTATTATGAGAAATAATATCCTGCATCAAGAAATAATTATTTTTAACAAAACCATGTGTGCCACAATTATTGGCACCCCTGCATTTATATATGTCAAAATATGATACTGGGACACATAAACGTGACAGACAGGTCATATAAAATTTACCACAGTAGTGTTAACATGGTGTCTCAATGACACGTGAGTGCAAAAGTATAACTTATTTTTTCTAATTCATTAAAGTGTAGATACATACCCCATCCGAGGGGGTCCACAATGAAACTGGACTTTGAAGCTGTAATCTATTTATGGCTGTGTAATACCCGGTTGATTAGAGGTCACCGTTACGTACGTAATCAATGCAAGAAAAGATGAATTTTCTAAATTAAAAAATAAAAATTAAATCCGCCCTTTCAATATGCAGACACGATTATAACACGATGGCTGTGTAAATGCTTTGATTTGGACGATTTTGATAAACTGGTGCGAGGTAAAACGTGAATGGCTTAGGTACGTAACCGCGGGAGGAAGCTTGGACACGCAAGGCTATCAGGCTCCTGTAGCATCGGCAGCAATTGAAACAAAGCAATTCTTAGTAGTTTCGTACCAGACAGTAATGCTTTTTTTTTTTTAGGTTGACCAATCCACCAGCCATGAAACACGTGGGTAAATGATTCATGCTTATGCACGTAACGATTGGGACACGGAAAGAGTCAGCACTATATATTCCCCTTGTTTTAAAGTATCGAGTGTATGAATTTGGGCACATATATTTTTTAACTTGGCTTATGCATGACAGAAACAAACAAAGATCGATCCGATATATATTTATTTTTCATGATTGCCGACGGCCTCTTGTGTACGTAACTCTCAGGACACAATGATTCATTTTGCTTTCCCATATGAATACGAGCGACAACTTTCACCAAGCAAAGTGGGGTTTAGAAAGGCATATCAAAAATATTTGGTTGAAAGAAATGTAGGCCATGAGGATAAGTATATATTTCCACATCAATTATGAGTGTAAAAAAATTCACATTTTCATGTCCTACTAATGGGTAAAAATCAAAAACAAAGTTTACATTTACAACAGTTCAAGAAAGTCTGGCCCATGAGTTTATGTTATGTATTACATGGCTATATGAAGTACCATATACAAGTAAAACTTTCGCATAAAGTAAACACAAGACACTTTGGTAAACAAATGAAAATCACTTTAAAAAATCTCTCCAGTATCATATTTTTACATATATAGAATAAAGTAATCATTTTTAATATTTGGTGGCATATCCTTTGCATGCCATGACTTCCTGATGTCTGTGACCCAACAACATCAAAAGACTCTTGATATCGTATTAGGTGTGGTTGAAAAACCACACCTATTGTTATTCCTCAGACTTACCATTATTCCGCCGATTTTTGAGAACGTATCTCCTCCTACACCATTCACACCATCGACACCATTCATACCTCATATTATACCTTTATACCCCCTCCAGGTTGCTATTACTTTTTGCCTTTATACCATATACACCTTTTGAGATATTTGACATTTTATCGCCAAAAAATTAATGGGGGGGTCAATGGGCATGTGCAGTAGGCTAGCTCATGGTGAGAATGCTCAGTGTGAGCACTGAGCGGATTTTTTAATCACTTAACGTTCTGCTCCACGTGAGCGCTGAGCAACTGCCAACAACCTTGGAAAAATGCCGACGAGAAATTCCATAGCTAACGACGTAGCCTACTTCTGTTTGCAACTGAAATGATCCAACTCACTTTAGCTTTCAAAAATAATAATCATCGGACTATAACTACAACACATGCTGCATCAAGCGCAATGCATTCTTTCGCCACGAACATGCAGGTTATTAGCCCTATCTACGGTGCTAGCCTAGTCGTCAATGTCCCAATTATAGTAGCCTATTCTTATTTCTCTAAACAACTTTAAACCCTCAAAATTCCAATGCAGGATTGCTACAGAGTCGTCGCTTGTGCATACATCAACCCCTCAAGTTGCACTGCATGATAAAATAGCCCAAACCCATTTACAACCATCTTGCCACCGTCAGACAATAACATGCATAAAATGTATCGTTTCTACACACTACAAAAACGTTTGTTCCGATACAGGCTAGCCTATATGCTATTATTAAAAAGTTTAAACTGTTACAAATAAACATTCTTTGTATTTTCCTTTGCGTAGGCTACGCCTTCCCAAAATAGCTACTTTCGGTATAACGTTAAAATTTTTTTATACAAATCTTTGATGAACAGATTAAGGAACCAAATATCCTACCTCTTAACGATTCTACAACTGGTTTCTGTTGAATGTTGAAGAGCTTCTCTTATTCCATTTTGCCACTGGCCAGCAACGTTGATGTTTCCACAGCGCTGTCGCACTCGCGGCTGTAATAGTCTACATTGCTGTTATGTAAAAACACACGTAACCTTACTTTTTAAGGTATATAAATACATTGGGCTACGTATTTTATATGAATTATGCACATAACTATTCTGTTGTATTATGAATGTACTGTAGGTGATCATTCTGACATTGTAGCTCTCAGGTTAACAGGTGCCAGTAGACTACGTTAGCAAAATGCAATCGATTATGACATAGCTACAGCAAATAAACTATCTGCTACACATGATTGGGTTATAATTTCAAGTTTATGCGAGTCAACAACGTTAAACTAAGTTGCTATTAGCCAAACGATAGCCTATGTTTAATTATTGCTTTACGATAGCTGCATGCTAGGTAGGCTGAATAGAACGCTGAATTCAGCACAGGACATGTGGTTTGGACTTGGTGAGATCTGTTATCGGAATCAGAGTTTGTTTAATAAAGTGGAGAAATCAGTAGATGAGCATTTGGTTAAAACCTAGGCAAAAATTGTATGAACCCATATTTTTCTACAAACACAACTACGACTGTGTCCGAATAGTCAGAATCAGCACACACTACTATTTGAGTATGCCAATTGAGTATACTTTTTTGAAAAGCTGTTAAATTAGACAAGCCTTACCTGTGCGGCCAAATTGAGTGTTCTCAATATCCCCAGATGATATAGCCAAAGAGTGTAAAGGAAAGTGATATAGCCTAGGCTACTTATGTCCAGGTTTATATGGAGGATATTTTGCATACTGCATGTCACTGCTGTATAGACTACAGTAAGCAGTATGCTAGTACACAGGGCATTCACATTGGGCATTCACAATGCCTTCCTCTACAACACTGTTATGACCCAACAATACTATCCCAGATGATTTGACATTACCTTTTTTTGCTTTTATCACAATTCATTACTTCTTTGTACTCACTTCCAGGTTCTTTAGACTACTTACCACAAAATAGGCTACATCACCATATTTTAACACTTTCCCCTTCACTAGATCCCTTTATACCGCATTAACAGTTCATACCATTTCCACCTTTTATTTTCCACCTCACTATACCATATTACCATCTTTCTATGCCATTTCTAGCCATTGATATTTGTGAAGCAACCACACCTACAATTTCTTTAGAAATTGTTAATCTAGTTTTCTGGTACTCTTACAAGCGATACTATAACGTCTCTGCATTTGTATCTATCTCTATGGGAATTGGGGAGTGGGACTAGATTTAGCTGTAAATTACACTGTAACAGTATGGAACACATGGTTGGCTAAATGGCTCTACATCATCAAGGGTCTGAAGTATCAAACAAGCTTTAAACCATCACTCTGCTGCCAGAAATACAGTAGATATGGATGGATAACCTGAAGGGTTTCTTCTCCTGACTTAATTTTCCTAACTATATACTATATACGCCATATAGTATATACGCCATAGCCTATATTATGTACAATAACATAAAATAGTATTCCACCATCTGCAAAATGCTGCCAAATGTACAATGAAAATTGGTAGCCTACAATAAAGATAAAATTAACAATTACACTATAGTATGTGAAATGCACTCAAAATGCGTAAATAATAATAGGCCTATCAATCATATTGGACAAGACAGTGCTTGAGTGGGAAAACTAATGTACATATGTAGCCAGCGAGACCAACTGCATTTTAGAAGCAGTACTACTTACATATCGGGAAGGGAAAACTCCAGTCGAGGAATGCGTTTTCTGTAGAGCTTGCGTAATACTAGACCGTTAAAACGAAAACTTCCGTTACGCTGGGCTGTAAGTAATTGTTCAAAGCATCCAATAAGACATTGAATATACCGTTGCCAAGGTTATAATGTACTCTATTGCAGGGGTTCTCAATCCTGGTCCTGGGGGACCCCTGTGTATGCTGGCTTTCGTTGCAACCGCAGTTGCAATCCCAGAATTTTAACAAGCTGTTAATTTTTCTTAATTAGGTGCTTGTCATGTTTGGAGGAATTATTCACCCTCTTAAGCCACATTATATCAGAAATAGCTATGGATGCCATGTAGAATAAACACCCCATGTTCACATTGTGCTATATTATTTAAAAAAGATAAGAAAATTATTTAACAGATCCATTTAAAGACTGATTTGAATCAATAGGCTCCTAATTGGTGAAAGTGTGGACACATGGCCACTAAAATTAACCATTTCGTAGATAATGAAGAATTCAAACACAAAGCAAATGATAACGAGCCAAACCTGCATTGTCTTAAGCTTAAAGAAAAAATAGAGTTAAACACGTGTTCAACAACCTAATTAGGAGCCTATTGATTCACTTCACTCTTTCATTTGAGTGAAAATACATTATTTTGTAACCTTTTCTTATGTAATTGTTGCAATATAGCACAATAAGCACAATGTGAACATGGGGAGTTTGTTCTACATGGCATGCATAGCTATTTCTGACATAATGTGTCTTAAGTGGGCGAATAATTCCTCCAAACATGAAAAGCACCTAATTAAGAAAAATTAACAGCTTGTTAAAATTCTGGGATTGCAACTGCGGTTGCAACGAAAACCAGCATACACAGGGGTCCCCCAGGACCAGGATTGAGAACCCCTGCTCTATTGGATAAAAGAGCCGACAATAAAACCAGAATTAACTGTAATGAATGAGACAGGCTTGCAGGGCATGGGGGCTATTACGAGTCGACGTTTCAGATAGTGTAATAGCGGTATAAAGTGTTGTATATTTCTCAAACGGAGAACCAGACAATAAATGACCACTGAATTTTGAAAGGAACATCTCGATGTGAAACCAATGGTAGGATTGTATATTTATTTCATAGTATATTCATAGTAGAATATGTGGTATAATGAGACAATTTCACATGTTGTTTGTTAAATGGACTTAATAGTGACACTTAGAAAAATAGTGACACTTAGAAACTTAGTATTCGGCAGAGTTCTCACAAATAGTCTACCAATAAAGTTAAACCATGGAGTTTGTGATATCCACGAATAGTTTGGCTGCAGGAGCAACGAATGTCTCAGTTGAGCAAAATCTTGCCACCGAAGGCATGGTCACTAGGCATCTGCACAAAGGGGTTAATAAGTTATACCTTTTTGCAATGCACAGTTAGATGTTAGGGAATGTATGACTCTCTCACTCCTTTAACTTGATCAGACATCAGATATACTTACCTTAAGCACTGAGCATTGTGAAATCTCAGATAGGACATGATTGCAAGAAGTAAAAAGAAGATAAGCAGTGATTCCGGCAACATGAATCGAGACTGAGCGATCATGGAGTTTTCTGTAACAAATGCATCACATTTTACAATAATGAATAAGTTATCCACAGAAATGGTTCATTCATTTAAGGTATAAACATAAATCAACTGTTGACAACAAAGTGTTTTTACCCAGTTTCAAAATTTGAGGGACTTGAGAGGAGAGTAAAAGCAAAATCTAAGCCTCACCCATGAGCAGGAGCAGGGAAGCCCCTAGTGCTGTGTAATGGGAACATCTCAGCTCCACCATCAGAAGATAGCCAAGAGGTACACAGAGTGCCCCCGCCATCGCTGGTATCACCCTCAGACTCCAGACAGGCACATTGCAGGTGTATTCTGAAAGGAAACAAAGAGGGTGAACATACTGTGCAAGTTCTAATGAATAGTGGCAGTGGGTCTGCATTCACAGTACATGCATAGAATATGCATTTCATTGGCATTGTCTCATACCTGCTCCAATTCTGTTCCAGACAAAGTTTCCATCAAATCCTCCTAGGTAAGCTAAATAAAACAAAATGATCAGATTGGTTTTAATCATGTGGGGACAAAGATAATATGAAGGATCTAGGCATATCAAGCTGGAACAGGGTAGGACCCATATTGTTATATCCTCAATGCAGAATCCTGAATATTTATAAAGAATCCCTGAGCCAATCAGATGCAAGGTACAATTGGTGGGGACCAACCTTATGAACATTGGGGTTGAGAACACCATTTACATGAGATACCAACAGAAAAACAGACAAATATATTATTTCTAATATATCTAACTTTAAAATGATAAATGCACTATGCAGGATTTTTAGCCCGTGGTCCTGTGTTTACAATCAAAGAAGTCTCCTCCTGTTTCCTAAACCCTGCCCACTCACATCCGTTGAGGGCAAGAAACGCAAGCAAAATGAGCGCAGCAAGCAAAATGTCAAGCGAAGATGAAATGAAAATAACATTTTTAGCAACATGCATTGTTCTAGATGGATGGTAACAGTAATTAGGCAGTGTAGTAAAAATGAAATAAAGGCTACCTGCATGCTTCAGTTAAAGGTCATAAAAGAGAGAAGGTGCTCTCAGTATTAATTAGGCAGTGCATATAAAGAAAAATGTACCCTGACTCATCAAAGAGACTGCCCAGAGTAAACATTGGAGCACTCGTAATTGAATGAAGTACGTTTATTACTTCGCGCAGATGCCAAAAATGGTCAATCCTGTAGTCGCGGTAGTACAGCGGTAAAAGCGCCGACTTTCAGTCAGTGCGGTTGTGCTCCGAGGATCGGGGTTCGCGCCCCGGTCCCGCCAGATCCGAGCATGGCCGGTGCCCTGTGGGAGCAGCAATTGGCAGCTGCTTCCGGGTGGGGGGAGGGGCTCGGAGAGAATCGCTGCACGCATAGCGGCCCTGGGCGAGCTGGAATCACGGTCAGGAGCTCGGAGGAGTCGCGTCCTGAAGAGGACGTGGCGCCCTCCCGTCCTACCGCCGGCTGACGGGGTTGTGTAGCGGTGATTCTCTAGCGGTTGCTACATGGGGGGAATTGAATTAGAATAGGGGTTCAATTGGCTACTAAATTGGGAGAAAATTTTTTTGTTTTTAAAAAAAAGGTCAATCCTTGCCTATTTAGGGGCATGTTCTATTTTCTATTTAAGGCTTTATAACTCTAGTAGTGAGCATAAAAGAAACATGGAAAATGGCTTCAATGAAGCAAGACAGTTGTACCATTACTAACTTAGGACCGGATTCAGAGATGGACAACTTAAAGGGATAATTCGGAATTTTGGACATAATGTCTCAATTACGACTTACTCATGATGTAGTTGACTGATGGAAACCATTTTCAGCTAATTCCATGCTGTCCCTTCTTTTGGACATACACATGTTGCTAATGCTAGCGCAACTCCATGGTAACCGGTAGCATCCACTACCAAACGCACTTAAACACTCCACAGTGCACCCAATGCAAATAAAATACGACGACAGTCTATCGGGGTTATTTTGAGTGTTTATACCATCATTTTTTAAGTCAAATTATCGTTGAATCCTTTACTTTGTGTGACCTATATTCTCTGTGGAAGTACGGCGGAGCGGAGCGAACGTGGCCATTGCAACTTGCTCTTCTTTGTTGTTGAAGTCGACCAGTGCCGGCACTACATTCGTAGGTAACGTAAAGTATCGCTCCGCCGCCGTACTTCCACAGAGAATATAGGTCAGCACAAAGTAAAGGATTCAACGAAAGTTTGACTTCAAAAATGATGGTATAAACTAGGGTTGAGCCGAATGCCATTTTTTACACTTCAAAGCTTTTCCCCGAAGCTCCGAAGCTTCGTTTTAATAATAATCTATTAAAAATCTTTTTTTTTTTTTTGAGTCTTTGAAAACAATGTTATGATACGTCCAGTAGAGGGCGCGCTCACATCTATTTCAGTAATATGCGCATGAAGAAAGTAATTTTTTTTAATTTTTTTTTATTGAAACAACAAAGTATTAAATTGAAATGGAACAGAAGTTCAGGACATGAAACATAGGCCTAAATAAATTTAAAAGATAAATATAAGCCGCAGTCTTCACAGCTATGTGCAGGCCTATAAACTCTCAGACTTCACGTAGCCTACATACTGCATGGGTTAAAGCAAGAAATATGTTCACGACTGAAAAAGAAAAGGTGGGGGGGGTGGTAATAAAACGGGGGGTCTTGGGGTCCTCCCCCAGGAAATTTTGGGGTTTTGAGAGCTCATTTCATGCAATTTATTGACATTTTGGTGGTAATGGTGCTGTAAGAACAGAAATAAAACTAGCAAACAAGGACAATGTCTGATAATCATTCTGTATTAATAATGAATTTCATTATTCAACTAAATACAAGAAATTAAACTGCACATACACTACAACAATGACAAATACTTATTTGAAAGGTGTGTTTGTGTGTGTGGGGAGGGGGTGGTGTGAGAGAGAGGGTGGGTAGAAGAGAGAAAGAGAGAGGGTGGGGGGAGTGAGAGAGCGCAAGACTGTCACCATCCTCACACACTGTAACACTGGCCAGCGCTGGATACGGAACCGCTCTGGGTGTGTGTGTTTGTGTGTGAATGAGTGAGTGTGTGGGAGAGAGTGAGTGAAGGAGTGAGTGAGTGAGTGTGTGTGTGTCTGTGTGCTTGTGTGTGGGGTGGTGTCTTCCTATTTAGATTTTCTTTTTCTTCGGAATAGTAAATCCTTTCAGTGCACTGTCAGGCTTCCTCTTGAGAAAGTTCCAAACACCAGAAGCCTTCGGGTTGTCCATCTGCCCCTTTTTTCCTGATGACTCAACTCCAACAGCAGCCTCCAACCGTTTGTTGCGTTGTTCTTCCTCCCGTGCCGTTTTTTCCTGCAGCCGAGTTTGATAGGTCGGGTAGGAAGACAAGCAGGACCTTCTCATTGACGAGCTGATTGCAACTGTTGATGCCGTTTTCCCTTCAGCTTTCAGATGAGACTTAATAAAAGCAAGGCTCTCATAAGTCTCCACATTCATTGAAGTGCGATCAGCTTCCAGAATGTCATCCATGAGGTTGAATGAACCTTCAACCAGTGGGCCTGTGAAAATGCTGAGAAGAGCTTTCACAAGCTTTTGCATCACTGGATACCTTCTCTCTCCTGTTTGAGTCTTCAGTAGGAAGACCTTGCGCCACCAGTCGACATCAATGCGGGCATCAGTGGGATACTCTCTCTGCAGGTTGAGAATGTCTACGTCCACTTGGTAGGCCCGGACCTCTGCATCCAGTTGACCCAACTTCGCTGTGTCCAGCACATTTGGGAGGGACCTGCCCAAACTCAAGAGACCCTGTCTTGTCGCCTCATGCTGTATCATGGTGGGGCTCAAGGTAGCTAGGTTGGTGATGGTGCTGTTCTCCAAAGGTAGCTTCTCAAGAAGATACTTGCCAGCCTTCACATATCCCTCTCTAAGTGCTGTGTACACCTCTTCCACCCAGTGCTGATTGTGTAGACGAGCTTTGCTCATGGACTCAAAGCTGTGCGGGCCAACAGACAATCCTTTGTCTGAGCGCTGTAGTGATGGGTCTGTCACGTTTACCTTCTTCAGCTCTTTCACAGAGATAGGAATGTGTTGTGGCTTCATGAAGAGCGAGAGGAATGCCCTGACCAACACCACCATCTCAGCATGTAAGACATGCACCAGGGGCTTCTCATGCTGAAGATTCTTCAGGAAGCTCTGGAAAGTCGGAAGAAGGCCTACAAAACAATGTTGACAATACAAATTGAGTTCAAGCATTTTTACATTATAATGTCTACTCACAAATGTAACTCAATACAAAATGTTCAAATAGTTATAAATAATTGACGAATAATATTTATATATCAACTGTTATTTGTGATTAAATTATCATAAGCCACACACCTCTATAAAGGTCAAGGAGGACGGTCAGTCTGTCAAAATCATCAAACAGCACCCTGGTGATGCGTCGCTTCCTGTTGCCGGCAGCATCAGTCTGCAGCCTGCAACTCCCCTGCTGTTGCTGCAACTGCCTGACACGAGCCCTCTCAGCATCTGTAACTGAGTGCTGTTCAAGGACCCGGTTTATCATGTGTCTGTATTGAAAAAGACAAGAATATAAATAAATAAATCAGCATGACATTACTTATATAGCATACCATCAAATTACCCTTGTATAATGCTTGGACAAATTTGACCAGAATTTTGGATTTTGGCGTCACTAAAGGGCTGTTTAACACACACGCGCACACATACACACCACACCTGTATAGCACTGGCCATTACTGACCAAAACACCACTCCTTCAAAGTGGTTCAAAAACATTCAAACATGATGCAAGGGTTTTAAACAATTAATTTGTTTGACAATGTAATTAAGTAGTCTAAATAAGACAAAAATATAATATAAATTAGCCTATTTCTCAAAATGAATAATCAGATAAATTAATAAATATACAGATACCTGCCAAAATAATGGAAACACCAGTATTCCATAAACATAAAAGAGCTGACACATATTTATGTATAATTAATAATATAATAATATTAATATTTCATGAATCAAATGGTGATATTTTATCAGCAATAAGTGAGTACACTCCTCAGCTAATCCGGAAAAAAAGTATTTGGTCCTCGAAGACTGGAGTTGTATACCTCTGCTCCGTATGGATTGGGCAGTGGAATGAGCAACTGAACAAAAAGATGATAGAAATTGGGCCCATAATCCAACACTTACACATGCCACAAGTCACAAACATGTTAATAACCTGTACACTGTATGTTTGTGTGTGTGTGTGTGTGTGTGTGTGTGTGTGTGTGTGTGTGTGTGTGTGTGTGTGTGTGTGTGTGTGTGTGTGTGTAGCCAGCCAGCCAAGTAGAACATGGCAGAAAAAAGATGGACACTCACTTATTACTGATATAATAGCATCATTTGATTCGTGAATTATTATTATTTGATAATAATATGATTAATGGTTGATTATGATTAATTGACATACTCATCAAATAACCAAGCAATAATCTAAAAGTTACATGTGACTTGAGAATCACAAAACAGCGTAGACAATCAGGTTAAGAACAGAGTGGAGGTTTTGCTTAACAAACATGTGGCAGCTCTTATATTTTATGGAAAACTGGTGTTTCCAATATTTTGGCAGGTATCTGTATATGTTAAATGCATACCTGTGTTTAAGCTGGTCTTCTTTTGACAAATAACAGTAGAAGTGGACCAGCAGAACATCCAACAGCTCTTTTGTCCTGTTTGCCACTTCCAACATCTGGAGGAACCTGCTGCTGATGGGGCGCTTTAAACTGAGGTAGCCCTTCTGAGACTGTACGTGAAGAAGCCCTTGGAATTCCTTGAAAATTTCTCGCTGTTTTGGAGACTTCTCAATGTCATAAAATATGTCGGAACAGACATCTTCCAACATACCCTTAAAAGGCTCCAGGAACTGTTTGGACGCATTTGAAACCATATGCACAGTGTCTCCACAAACGTCCAGAAGAGCAGGATTTTGCTTTCTCACCTGCGTTTCCACGCCCGTCTTCTTGCCTCTCATTACAGCGCAGTTGTCAAACAGGACACTGACCACTTGATTCCAATTCAGCGAGAATTCTTGAAGAACGTCACTTAGCGCTTTTAGCAGGGCTGTCGCATCTGCAATGTTGACCTTCTTGGATGCGAGGTGTTGGGTGACAACAGACCCAATTTCGTCGTCATAGAATCGAACCAGAATATTGAGCAGCCTATCGTTATTCTGATTAGTGGACTCATCCGCGTTCAGTGAGAAAAAAGCATTATGTAGCTTTTCTGAAAGCTGTCTCTTCAACTGTGGCGCGATCCCGTGAGTGGTAACGTAGGACGCTTGTGAGTTCGACAGAGTCAATCTAGACAGAGCGGTCTTGTCTTCGGCAAGTTTTTTAGCCAAGCTGACTAAGGGCTGCGCAATGGTGAACGAGAGATCATGCTCTGCGAGAAAAGAACAAACGCGAACTTTCTGTTCACATACCCGATCAGCCATGGACGGAGGAGCTAGTCGTGGTGCTGCCCCTGGGAGCGTTGATGTAAGTTTTTGTGCTGTGACTTTAGCCTTGTGACTTGGGTCGCTAGCATGACGCTGTAAAACCTTCTTTCCATTGCTCCCATACATTAGTTTATTGTGGCAGACGATGCAAAAACAAGCTCCTGCTATTTTAATCTTCTTACACCACTCAAACGTTTGTCCTGCTTCATCCGAACCCTCCACCCAGGCCCACCTCCACTTGTTTTTAACAACTTTATCTATGTCTGAGACATCACTCCCGGGTTTCATTATCATCGCGTCCATTGTAGTTGTTAAAATGACACATAGCTAGCTAGCTAACGTATTACGCTATGAACGTCAACCGTTATCTCCTAAGCAACGGTGTAAACATTCTATTTCGAGACTGGAGACACAAACTCCAAGTGAATGAGCATTTCAATGATACAAAACGTCCCTCCTTAATTGCCAAATAAATACAAAATATTTCGAGGCGAATCTTAGGGGGGGGGGGGGGGGGGGGGGTTATTATTGGATTTTTCCCCCTCATAGACGACTCCGACACCCCCCCCCCCCCTAAATATTTTCTCATCGGATCTGCATCGATCTCAGAAATGATAATTTTAACTTCTCCACGACGGAAATCCGTCACGGTGACGGAAAACTTTAACCAATGATACTGCGTATGGCATGGGGAAAAAAAGTCTAAAGCCGAGTGTAGGCTATTCCCGAGTGTAGGCTATATAAAGCCGAGTGTAGGCTATATTGTTTTCTTTCTAAAACGTAATAGGTTGTCATGCTATGTTAGCCTAGGCTATATCATGAAATGTAGCCTAGTCAGATCGGCTAGCTAATTCTAATGTTGCTAGGCTATTACTCTGACGAAGATATATAAATTTACTTAAATACTTACATTTTTCAAATGGTTTGTCAAATTCGTAGTTCCACCATGGTATGCCAATTTCTGCTGGCATATTTGGCATTTGACCTTTTTTGGATTGTCAGCGGTAATATTAAAATGTTTCCACACAGCTGACTTCATTGACATCTTGTAACTTCACCTCAGGCTTTGGGCAACAGCGTAGCGAATGCTATTTTCATACAGTCTATGAGCGAATGTGGAGACAAGTCACGTGGCAGGCAGTGCATCCCTTGTAGGCTACGTTCGATAAACTTCCAGGCGATTCAAAGCTCAGTATAGAATAAACACTTATATGTTGACAAACATCCAGTAAACCATCAATTCTCTTCTTTTTTTGGGGGGGAAAAATGTCTAGTTTTTTTTGTGGTGGTTGTTTTTTTGAGGAAAAAAATCTGAATCTGAATTTAGGATCCGAATCCCAATCCAACGAACGAAGCTTCGGAGCTCCGTGTATAAACTCGCTCCCGAGTATAAACACTCAAAATAACCCCGATAGACTGTCGTCGTATTTTATTTGCATTGGGTGCACTGTGGAGTGTTAAAGTGCATTTAATCAAAGAGTTGCGCTAGCATTAGCAACGTGTGTATGTCCAAAAGAAGGGACAGCATGGAATTATCTGAAAATGGTTTCCATCAATCAACTACATCATGGGTAAGTTGTAATTGAGACATTCCGAACTATCCCTTTAAGTCATGCGCTTAAATGCCTCTCCTGTGTGGCTGTTACGTGGGGTGATCTATGCAGTATTGTAACTTTTGCTCCATGGGTACTTATCACAAAATCTGGGTGGTACAGGGCATGATATTCTGTTTCTTGTATCTGCCCCCTAGGTTGTCAGGTTCTCCTAAAAAAAATGTTTGTGGGGTGTACATTTTCAACGTGTCAGTGACAGTGCCTTAAATAACCGCATTTGCCTTGTAAAATCCTGCCTTTGTGCATCATCGTTGCTCTTGGGTGGTGGGAAAAGCAATGAATGTATTGATACATCGCATCATAGCATTGATGAATTCATCATAACTCCTAGATATTGATAACTGGGATATACCATCACACAATCAAAGAATAATCATTGGACAGTGCCTTGCAAGCAATATTATTAAGTGAACAAACAAATCGTTGGATTTACTCAATACATTTTTTTAATTTAAATTTTTTACGATTTACTAAATGAAATTATGTACGGTTGTTGCACACAATGGGCCTCATTCGTGAAATGTGAGCAGAACAAATTTGTACATAAATCGTGCGCAAATTTGGCCCTATTTTGGCATTCATCAATGTTTTCGTATCTGAGATTTGTTCGCACATGCTACAAATTTTACACCTGCTCAGGACCGTGTTCGTAAATTCAGAATGCCGCTAAATGTAGCTTCTGAGTGATAATTAGAATATAAATTTATTTTTATTTTCTGTTAAATTCATAAGATTAAATGTAGCCTTTGAAATACACATTGCAAAGTAATAAATTACGGTTGTAAAAAGCAAACACTTTAGATTACACCTATTAATCAATTGTAGGCCATGAAGCTGTTTAATTAGACCCATAACAGGCGAATGAAGGCTCCCAGTAGCTGACTATTTTTTCTAAATTGCTAAAAGGTTTTATTCTACATGAACTCACAAAGGCTATGCTAATTAAAATACACATTTAACCAATTAATAAAATTTGGTCTGTAGCCAGCATTGCAATTGTGGTCAACAGCATAATACAGCTAATGCCAGTGTACATCCAGTTCCCCTACAAGATGCAAAGCCAGGTGGAGGTAAAGCGGGGTTATTATGAAATTTCCAACCTTTCAATGTTATCGGTGCCATAGACTGCACACCCCAGTGAACGTTTTTGTTGAAGACGGTGAAACGCCGTAGAGTAAACGCCGAATGTAGCCAGCCCATATCCCGGTAAAACCTGAACTCGATCCTGACTTTTGCTCAGTGGGACACGCTCAATGTGACCGCAATTAGAACGCGCCAGTAATTCAGAGAGATTCTAAAATAAGGTAGCCTATGCGATTACCCAATTTCAAACCACAACTC
Source organism: Synaphobranchus kaupii (assembly GCA_029718625.1). Taxonomy (NCBI): domain Eukaryota; kingdom Metazoa; phylum Chordata; class Actinopteri; order Anguilliformes; family Synaphobranchidae; genus Synaphobranchus; species Synaphobranchus kaupii. Next base: position 64,573,815 of record CM056376.1, on the reverse strand, counting down.
ACACGCACAGAACCCCAACAAAATTACAAAATGAATAACGTTTCATTTATTTCCAGGTTGCAAGAAAGCAATGCGCCCTCTCGTCCGATGCAGACGTAGAGGCGCAACTATGCGTTTCTTCGCCTCAAATTTAATGTCAATCCATTTTTTATTTTAATACTTTAACAGTTTGTGTGAGGGGTGATCCTGCATCGATGGTACATGTTATTTCCTGCTAGGCCTTTACTTTACAATACTAAAATATTGTTTTCCCTTGATTGAACATCTGCCAAGAAAACTTTTTTCAGTGTCGGAATAATTCTTTCTTTTGCTTTTTCTGGGCCATTTTGACAAAGTTTGGACCTTTAAATGGAAGTGACAGCTTCCATATAAGGCAATTAATGGGCGTGGATTTATGCTAATCACAAAAATACATGAACGCGCTTCTATGAACATACGTAGGTGAATACGAAAAAATCTGCCTTTCCCACACGGTTTGATGAATCTGGCGTAATTATTTCATACCAACTCGTTTCATACATAAATGTACGCGCATATTTAGGAACGCTTCATGAATGAGGCCCAATATCATTAAGTATATGGCATGTCTTTAACGTAACCAGTTGAAGTCACATATACTTAATATAACATGCAACCACTGTCCAACAATTTATTTTTTATGAGTCATTCGGTCACACGCTGGAAGGATCCTGTGGCCGAGAAAGAGAGAGAGATTACAGAGCTGCATTGTGCGGGTAGTAAATTTGCGCTTCCTAATCATTTTGGGACAGAGCCCCGGAGATGCACAGAAGAAGAAAAAAAAAAACCGGGAGTTAATTCATTCGCTCGATTTAATTAAATCGTTCCCTTGAAATAATTAATTAGTTCCCTCAAAATAATTAATTAGTTCCCTCAAATTAGCAAACCCTCATTCCGCAAATAGGTCGTCTTCCTTCCAAATGAATATGGCATCACCCACCATTGTAGCCTACGGTGTCAGTTAGTGGGCTGGTGGAAGGACACTACTGGTGGGATGTACTCTCTTCATGCATTAGGCTACACATTGCTCAGCGACATTTTAAACTTAGGCTATACCATAAAAGTGCAACAAATAAAAAGATGGGACGGACACGCGTCTTTATAACGTGCATGTTTTATTAGGCTATATCAACCGTAAATACAAGCACACCATGGCACATTGTTAAATATAGGAACATGAAATTAAGTATTTTAAAACAAGGACAAGTTTTTAAAAACGTTTATCCTGAACAAATGCTAATAGCTAAATACCAAAATCTCTAAACATGCCAACAGCACATTAGAACATATAAACATTTTACATTTTAAAACAAGCACAAGTTTTAAAAAGTGTAGCATACTGAGTAGGCTATTTGTGTCCACTAGGTGGAGCCTTAGGCCCTCATATATAATTACATTTCATGCATAGAGCACGGGGATGAACTTGGCATGCACTGGCTAAGTAACATCATGGCAATGTGTGGCTCATGAGAATAAACATCTTGAAAACCTCCTAAACAGTTTCCTCATTATTCCACCTATCTCCAGAGTTTATCACAAAAAGTTGTTGCAGAACAAATGCAATTAGCTATATACCCTAGCTAAATATACCAAAAGCGGAAACGCTTTTGATGTGATGGCTAACGAGAAGTATCGTCCGTTCCGTAGGCTCCTTAAAGTCGCACGAACGGTGATCGCATGTAGTTGGTCACAGATGAGTCAAGAAGACAGGACGGCAGGATTGGAGAAGAATGCGGCAATGTAATCTGAGCGCTATAAAACCGAATAGGCAATGTCGGGAGGGGGGCGCGGTCCAACGTGATCATCATGCAGTTAGCTGTCAAATGTCTTGCAATAGCTGTCCAATCGTGCACCACGTGGGTGTATGTCTGTGGGGGTTAACATGAATAAAATACCCTATAAAATCATCCATAAGACAATTTATTAGTCGAAGGATATAAGCCTAATATCATTTAGCTATTAGTTTTAGTTGGTGTATTGTAGCTAGTGTTTAATATTTTTCCGAAGATTTGCTATTTTTAAACCCGGGATTATAACATTTCGCTCCTGGGTTTCCCGGGAAATCCCGTCTAAAAAACCAGGGGCGTTCTACTAGGCTATTATCAAATGTGCGACCCTACTTATTGGTTAACGGCCTACCGGCATCCATATGTCGTATAAAACTATGGCTGTGTCCGAATCAGAGCCCTACACCCTTTTGAGTACGCATATTTGAGTCCACTTCGTCAAAAAGCTTTTGAGTGGGTGACTTTTTCTCAAAAATGGGGGCACTTAAAATACCAGGATGAACCCCTTATTTCCGGGGTTTTGTTGAGGGAATTCAGGAGCACACTCATCTGCAGAACTGTGCACTCACCCGACAATTTCAGTAAGTAACTCGGAAGTAAAAACGTAAAAGACGTAGAGCGTATCTATGGTACAAGAGTGGGTCATATTACGAAATACTCTTTTTTATTTTTATTCTATCTTCATTCATAGTCTAAACTTTTGATTGATTGATTGATATTCTCAATAAAAATTTTAAAAGATATTACAAACTACTTCCTCACTAGTTTGGAAAGAGTTTTGCGGGATTTCTTCGCACACAGCTTGCAATGTGAGGGGACAGGGCGCATAGTAGACAGGGGTCTGTGTGGACAGGGGACAGTGGACAGGGACTAGGGCTCTGATTCGGACACAGCCTATCTTTCAGCACCATGTCCACTATCGTACTATTGGCTGATATTCTTGAATATTAATAACAACAAACTGTTTTTCAAAGACGTTGCCTCGTTAGTATTAAGTTTCTCAAAATTCTTCCACATGTTGCTTGACATGATTTTGCTCTCCACGTTTGGAGCAGGTATATTGAACTTACTATTTCCTGTGCGTGCGCTTGCAACGTTCGCATGCTCTAAAGTGCAATCAGTTACCAAGTTTTCGCTTGTCAATAAGCAGTTTTTTCTAATGGTGGATACTGCATTTTGGAAATAAACGTCATATATTGATTATTTTATTGTACTTCCTTAGGCCAAATATGCAAGAGTTATTTATCTGCATTGCCCATGTTAAATTTCCCGGTTTCCTGGCCTGACAAAAGGCAGCAAAACGTTTATTTAAACGGAAACGGTGGTGCGTTGAACACCCTGTTGCGTAACGCAAGCGTTGCCTTTTTAATACGGCGGGCTTTATATACACGTCGCTGCTGACTGGGTAATAACACCTCTAACACACCCACCAAACGAGAGAAAACGTACCTCAAAGCCCAATGCACACCGTTTCAAGGAAACATGTCGTTCAGCCCGGAAACCGTAGCAAAACGGTGCACACCGTTTTCAGATTGAACGTGGCCCTGATGTCACTCCCGGTTGGGAACGGGAAGGAATTGTGATGGGAAATACCGGGATCTCAGGAACCAGGATTAATCACTAATGCATTTACAATGTGTTGATCATTTTAAAAAGAGCAATTTACTATTAAACAGAAGTGCCCGAGAGCTCTTATAGCACTATACGCCTGATTCGGAGTGAAGGTGTGCTTGCGGAATGAGGGTTTGCTAATTTGAGGGAACAAATTAATAATATCGAGGGAACTAATTAATTATATCCAGGGAATTAATTAATTATATTGAGGGAATAAATTAATTATTTCGAGCGAACGAATTGGCTAATTATATCGAGGGAACAAATTAATTATTTCGAGGGAACAAATTAATTATATCGAGCGAACAAATGAACCCCCCGTTTTTTTCTTCTTCTTCTGTGCACTTCCGGGGCTCCGTATTTTGGAGCAGCTGCGCTGACAAGTACAAAACCGTCTCTCTGTCAAAGCGAAAATTATCCATACACTGTCTATCAATTAAACACTCTCCCTTAATCACTGTGGGATACATTGTTAGATTAATGCGGTCACGGCAAATCTGGCAGGGTTAATATACCTCCAGAGATAATTAAATTGAAATCATGTGCTTTAAATTGGATATGACATGATATAGACAGTCAATCATACTTTCACATCTTTCTTTTTACAACAGCTCTTTGATAATTCCAAGTAGGCTAGGAAGTATATAAAATAACAAATAACATGCATGGATGTCTCTGTATGCACTTATTGTACGTCCCTTTGGATAAAAGCGTCTACTAAATGAATGTAATGTAATGGATTCTAACATCCATTTATGCAAATGGTGCTGCATTTTTCATAATCATCTATTGGCGGTGCTAGACATAAACCACCTTTTTTAGCGAACAAAGTTGAGAGGGAAAAAATTAAGTGAAAACCTGTGTATCTTGCAGACACGCCTAATTTTCATCAAATCTCCATACCGTGCATATAGTTGAAGTCGGAAGTTTACATACACTTATTTTTAACCACTCCACAGATTTCATGTTAGCAAACTATAGTGTTGGCAAGTCAGTTAGGACATCTACTTTGTGCATGACACAAGTAATTGTTTACAGACAGATTATTTCACTTTTAATTCACTATATCACAATTCCAGTGGGTCAGAAGTTTACATACACTAAGTTGACTGTGCCTTTAAATTTTTAATATTTGGTGGCATTTCCTTTGCATGCAATGACTTCCTGATGTCTGTGACCCAACAACATCAAGAGACTCTTGATATCTTATTTGGTACTCTTACAAGCGATACTATAACATCTCTGCATTTGAATGCATCTCTATGGGAATTGGGGGGTGGGACTAGATTTAGCTGTAAATTATGCTGGAACAGTATGGAATACATGATTGGTAAAATGGCTGTAAGTCATCAAGGGTCTGAGGTATCAAACAAGCCTCAAACCATCACTCTGCTGCCAGATATGCAGTAGATATGGATGGATCACTTTAATGGTTGTTTCTCCTGACAAATTTTCCTATTGAACTCTATGGAAATATATAGTATGGCGTATATAGTTGGCAGATATACAGTAGATATGGATGGATCACTTTAAGGGTTGTTTCTCCTGACAAATTGGATGGAAAATTAAGTCAGGAGAAGAAACCCTTCAAGTTATCCATCCATATCTACTGTACTTCTGGCAGCAGCGTGATGATTTAAGGCTTGTTTTATATGTCAGGCTTGTTGTAAGAGTACCAGATAGATATCAAGAGTCTTTTGATGTTGTTGGGTCACAGACATCAGGAAGTCATTGCATGCAAAGGATATGCCACCAAATATAAAAAATTTAAAGGCACAGTCAACTTAGTGTATGTAAACTTCTGACCCACTGGAATTGTGATATAGTGAATTAAAAGTGAAATAATCTGTCTGTAAACAACTGTTGGAAAAATGACTTGTGTCATGCACAAAGTAGATGTCCTAACTGACTTGCCAACACTATAGTTTGCTAACATGAAATCTGTGGAGTGGTTAAAAATTTGTTTTAATGATTTCAACCAAAGTGTATGTAAACCTCTGACTTCAACTGTTTATACTGAAGATAAACTGCAGATATCTGAATCACAAATAGATAAAAGTGCCATTTGCGCATGATTATCTGAACTCTGAATCTGGCCCTTAGATTATTTTATTTTTATAATTTAGGTAAAAGTGCCACAAATGCAAACAAGTATTGGCAAAAAAAAGGCAAAAAAATTGGCAAAAATTGTTATGCTTTAGTTTGCAATGAAATTCTGAGAGCTACACATGTATAACAGGTAAAGCTATACATTTCCTGGATAGATATCTATGGCCTAAAAACCTATCCAAAACCTGTCATAAAATGAATGAAATACATTTGTTTATAAAGAATATACAGATCCTTTCCAAAAAATTAGAATATCATGGAAAAGTCGTTTTTTTCCATAATTCCATTCAAAAAGTGAAAATTTCATAGATTATAGATTCATTACACACAAAGTGAAATATTTCTAGCCTTTATTTATATGTTTCATTTTTCATAATTTTGGCTTACAGCTCCAGAAAACCCCCAAAACAGTATTTCAAGAAATTAGAATAGTGTGTCGAAAATCAGCATTTACTTCAGTTATTTCAGAGAATGAATGTTTTAGACTGAGTGTCACACTATCATCTAATTTACTCAAAACACCTGCAAAGTTTATCTCAGTTTGGTTCAGTATGGGGAAGACTGCAGACTTGATAATTGGCCAGAAGACCATCATTGACACCCTCCAGAAGATGGGTAAGCCACAAAAAGTCATCGCTAAGGAGGCTGGCTGTTCACAGAGTGCAGTGTCCAAGCATATCAATAGAAAGTTTAGTGGAAGGGAAAAATGTGGCAGGAGAAGGTGGACAAGCAAAAGAGATGACCGTAGGCTTCAGCGGATTGTCAAGCAAAGACGATTCCAAAATTTGGCGGAGATGCAGAGGGAGTGGACTGAGGCTGGAGTCAGTGCTTCAAAAACCACCACATACAGACGTATCCGGGACATGGGCTACAACTGTCGGATTCCTCGAGTCAAGCCACTCCACTCATTCTCTGAAATAAGTGAAGTAAATGCTGATTTTCGACACTATTCTAATTTCTTGAAATACTGTTTTGGGGGTTTTCTGGAGCTGTAAGCCAAAATTATGAAAAATGAAACAAATAAAGGCTAGAAATATTTCACTTTGTGTGTAATGAATCTATAATCTATGAAATTTTCACTTTTTGAATGGAATTATGGAAAAAAAACTACTTTTCCATGATATTCTAATTTTTTGGAAAGGATCTGTACATTTGCCCATTCAAAAACATTGATATCACCTCTAAATATGTAGCCTCATCATTAACTCTTGTACTTCAATGAAACCATTTAACTAGAAAAAGTGGATTCGCACATGCCCTAAATGCACTTGCGACCATGCTCTAAGATCGTTAAAATATAGCCCAATGTATTTTGTGAGTGAGCTGGAATCAGAATCGCTCAGTTGTCTCCCCCATTCACATGACTCGAGGGCATTTTATTCTATTGTGGAATTACATTACAGTACAGTACCACACAAAGAGGATGCATAAAGTACTGAAAGCTGAGGTATGGATATCTGTGATGCATTTTGGGGGAAATAAATGTACAATATGAGAGAAGCATTATTTTGGTTGATTTGATTGAATCAATAATAAAGTAGCCTACAATATTTTCCCAGTTTGTGAATTAAAATATAAAAAACAAGGGGACACTTTTGAGTTGTGCAAGATTTTCTTCTTGGAAATATACATAATTTGGTGCTACACAATTTCCCATTTAAAGTAGAGTCACCCTGATTTGGTTATGTCCAGTTTTTATGTATGTTGTGTCATCTTGCTCTGAAACACTGCGGACATTTTCATAAGTCATGAAGTGTACCAGGCTTTTGGCAGACGTACAGAGGTGTTCAAAAAAATAGCAGTACAACATCAGTAACCTGATGAACCACTGTTATTAGTAGTAGTGATATATCTGCATGGCAAATAATTTACTTGTAGATGTAGTAGTGTAATGGAAAAACAACAGACCCAACTGTCATGACATGCACGCTGCTTGTTCTGAGTAATTTACTCATTCATTGAAAGGGGCGTGTTCAAAATACTAGCAGTGTGGAGTTTAATTAGAGAATTCATTCATTCTGTGAAAAAAAAACAGGTCAAACAGGTATTCCACAGGTAAACAGGTGATGCCATCATGATTCTGTATAAAACGATATCAAAAGACTCCTGATATCTTATTTCCAGGTACTCTTAGAAGCAATACTATAACCTCTCTGCATTTTAATGGATCGCTATGGGAATTGGGGGGTGGGACTAGATTAAGCTGTAAATTACACGGGAATAGTATGGAACACATGGTTGGCTAAATGGCTGTAAGTCAACAAGGGTCTGAGGTATCAAACAAGCCTTAAACCATCACTCAGCTGCCAGAAATACAGTAGATATGGATGGATAACTTGAAGGGTTTCTTCTCCTGACTTATTTTTTCCATAGAGTTCAATAGGAAAATTTGTCAGGAGAAACAACCCTTCAAGTGATCCATCCATATCTACTGCATATCTGGCAGCAGAATGATGGTTTGAGGCTCGTTTGATACCTCAGACCCTTTTTGACTTACAGCCATTTAGCCAACCATGGGTTCCATACTATTCCCTTGTAATTTACAGCTTAATCTAGTCCCACCCCCCAATTCCCATAGAGATCCATTCAAATGCAGACAGGTTATAGTATTGCTTCTAAGAGTACCTGGAAATAAGATATCAGGAGTCTTTTGATATCCTTTTATACAGAATCATGATGGCATCACCTGTTTACCTGTGGAATACCTGTTTTTTTCACAGAATGAATGAATTATCTAATTAAACTCCACACTGCTATTATTTTGAACACGCCCCTTTCAATGAATGAGTCAATTACTCAGAACAAGCAGCGTGCATGTCATGACAGTTGGGTCTGTTGTTTTTCTATCACACTACTACATCTACAAGGAAATGATTTGCCATGCAGAAATATCACTACTACTAATAACAGCGGTTCATCAGGTTACTGATGTTGTACTGCTATTTTTTTTAACACCACTGTATATCTGTCTCAAGTCTCTCAATTGCTAGAGATGTACGGGGACTTTCAGTTTTGAGCTCTCACCTCCCAATGCTAGGATCATGTGACCAAATGGTGGGCCACTTTCATCAATGAAGAATACCTGCTTCATGTAAAGTGATACAAACTGGCCATAGTACACTTCATCAAACCTGTAACACATCACAAACATATCAGATGTTATTCAGATATCTGAATAATTTGTACTGTCCATAGGGTTGCAAAGGGGTGGAATTTTGTAACTATAGGTCATTTTCCAGGTAACTTTAGGTAATTTTGGTAATTTTGAGAATTTTCCATCTCATTCCTAAACTTCCTATTATAAAAAACAACATGATATAGAAGAAATACAAGATAAACAAATTAAAGATAAACAAGATAAACAAATAAAAATAAATACAATACAATGTAGTAAAATACAATAAACTGTAATAAAAAGGCTCAAGATATAAAAAATAATCAGTTAAAAGCAAGTCCATAAAAGTGAGTTTTCAATTGGGATTTAAAAGATGGACTTTGCCATTGTGTCTGGAAGGCTGTTCCAGATTCTAAAGGCCCTGACAGCAAAAGTAACATCACATTTGGATTTCAACGTAGACTTTGGAACAGTGAGTAGAGCTTTGACCTCGGACCTAAGGCTGGTGATAAAAAGCTCAGAGATATAAGAAGGGGCTAGACCATGAAGGGCTTTGTATGTTATCAATAAAATCTTAAAATCAATGCAAAACTTTACAGGGGGACAAGCAACACCAGCTTACTGAAGCTGCTGCCAGAATCAGAAAGAGGGTACCTGATGCCCCACCATCACCTGTCCTCACAGGATAGAGGAAAATATGCAGGCATAAATGGCCAATATAATGCACACTGCTTATTATGTAGCCAAAGAAGAGCAGCCCTTCACCCGATTTACAACCCTACATGGTTTAATGTACAGGACAGGACGACAACTTCCCAACTGCTACGCGTCCAACAAGGCTTGCATACGGTGCAAACGCACGCACACATACGTGCGCTGTGTAATTGTTATTAATAATAAGCTATAAGAAGTTATTAATTTATTAACTATAAGCTAATAAATCACAATAATTGTCCAAATCTCTTATTTTTTAATAGGCCTTTATTTTCAGTTTCGGACAAGTAAGTTTAGCCACCGGACAAGTAAAAAATATGAGCCATTTGTCCAACGGACAAGTGCGCAAAAAGGTTTATGTCAACCCCTGCAATTATGGCAGGCATCCCCTCCCTGCTGAGTAAGGTACTTAGGGGGCAGCCAAAGAAAAAAGTTTCAGTTCAGTTGGAGTTGGTTTTGGAGCAAACTGAAAAACCCTCTTTTATATTTGGTGGTGGTTCCTTGGTTGTGTGTCTTTTTGTTCCTGTTGCACTGGAGGAGGGTAATACTTTGGCAATTTCTGGCTTATTGGTCTCTCTCTCTTTACTGGTAACTTCAAATTAATGTCCGGTTTAGTGCCTTCCTTTTTGTAAATCATAAGTAGTCATTCATTAATGAATGCATGATTTCATTTAATTAAATTATTTAATCTTAAGACCTGATTTAGACTTGGTTTTGACTTGTTAGTTGATTCCACCAGGCTACTGTTTGACTGACCTATCAATGAATTTGATAGGTCAGTCGAATTCATTGCCATTTTTAATTATAATCATTAAACAAAATCACGTAAAATATATTTTGAATGTAGGTTAAGTGAGGGGTTCCAGCATGCAATATTGCTTGTGTTCAGTATTCAGAGTGCTGAATATTTTAACAAGGGCATTGACTGTTGGAACCACTGGATTCAGAAAATACACATTCTGCTTAATCCTCACTTCCCTGACAGTGGTATTATGAATTAAAAGTGCATACAGAATGGCAAAGATGGTGTATAGGCTCATCTCAACAAAAAACATGCCAAATTGCTCACGCATAGCACAATCTGTAAGTCATTAATTCCAACTTGCAAAAACAAGGCCTGCCTTTAAAAGTATTGATATCAAAATGTGGCTGTAAGTCATCAAGGGTCTGCGGTATCAAACAAGCCTCAAACCATCACTCTGCTGCCAGATATGCAGTAGATATGGATGGATCATTTGAAGGGTTGTTTCACCGGACTTATTTTTCTATAGAGTTCAATAGAAAAATTATTCAGGAGAAACAACCCTGAAAGTTATCCATCCATATCTACTGCGTATCTGGCAGCAGAGTGATGGTTTGAGGCTCGTTTGATACCTCAGACCCTTGATGACTTACAGCCATTTAGCCATGGGTTCCATACTATTCCTGTGTAATGTACAGCTTAATCTAGTCCCACCACCCCCAATTCCCAGAGAGATCCATTCAAATGCAGAGGTTATAGTATCGCTTGTAGGAGTACCAGAAAATAAGATATCAAGTCTTTTTTTGATATTGTTGGAAGGAAGTCATGGCATGCAAAGGATATACGACTAAATGTAAAAAATTATTACTTTATTCTACATGATGTTAAACTGTTTAATATTTTTTGATGCCCGAAAATGGCGGGGACTATGTCCAAAAGGTTCTATAATTTCTAAAACGGTTCATCCGATATGGATGAAAATACCCTCAAATAAACGCTGACAGTCTGCACTTCAACCTCATTAGGTGTGGTTGTAAAACCACACCTATTGTTATTCACCATACTTATTAGGTGTGGTTGAAAATCACTGAATCACTTAACGGTCTGCTCTACGTGTGTGCTGAGCAACTGTCAACAACCTTGGAAAAATGCAGACGAAAAATTCCATAGCTAACGATGCAGCCTATTTCTGTTGGTATAACGTTAACATTTTTTTCTACAAATCTCTGTTAAACAGATTAAGGAACCAAATATCCTACCTCGTAACGATTCTACAACTGGTTTATGTTGAAGAGATTCTCTTATTCCATTTTGCCACTGCCCAGCAACGTTGATGTTTCCACAGCGCTATCGCACTTGCGGCTGTAATAGCCTAGGTTGCTGTTATGTAAAAACACACGTAACGTTACTTTTTAAGGTATAGAAATACATTGGGCTACGTATTTTATCCGAATTATGCACATACAGTTGTGTTCAAATAAATAGCAGTGCGTTAAAAAAAGTGAATAAAGTGCAAATATTTTTTAATAGCTTTTAGTTCCATATTTCAAATGTAGTGGAAACATTACACATTCAATTCCAAATCAAAGCATTAACAAATTTTATCAAATTTTACAGGAAGCAAAGAAAAGGAATATTAATCTGTTCAAAAAAATATCAGTGTCGACATTTTTCTCTTCAAACTCAAACACTTACTGTATAAACTGAAGAAATTTTTCAAGATTTAACTTCACTTTAAATTACTGAACTAATATTTAGTTGCATAACCATTGTTTTTGATAACTGCTGCGCATCTGCGTTGCATCGAGTCAACCAACTTCTGGCACCTAGAAACAGGTATTTCAGCCCAGGATGAACAAACTACATTCCACAGTTCCTGTGAATTTTTGGGTTTTGCTTCAGAAACTGCATTTTTAATGTCACCCCACAAGTTTTCAATGGGGTTGAGGTCGGGGGATTGAGCTGGCCACTCCATTACGTCAATCCTTTTTGTCTGGAACCAAGATGTTGCTCGCTTACTCGTGTGTTTGGGGTCGTTGTCTTGTTGAAACACCCATTTCAGGGGCATTTCCTCTTCGGCATATGGCAACATAATCTCTTCAAGTATTTTGATGTATTCAAACTGATCCATGATCCCTGGTATACGATAAATAGGCCCAACACCGTAGTATGAAAAACATCCCCATACCATGATTTTTGCGCCACCATGCTTCACTGCCTTCACAGTGTACTGTGGCTTGAATTCAGTACCCGGGGGTCGTCTGACGTACTGTCGATGACCACTAGACCTGAAAAGAACAATTTTACTCTCATCAGTCCACAGAATGTTACGCCATTTCTCTTTGGGCCAATCGATGTGTTCCTTGGCAAATTTTAACCGATTCTGCACATGCCGTTTGTTCAACAATGGTGCTTTACGGGGGCTTCTTGCTGATAGCTTAGCTTCGATCAACCGTCTTCTGACTGTAACAGCACTTACAGGTAATTTTAGATCATCTTTGATCTTTCTGGAGGTGATGATTGGCTGAATCTTTGCCATTCTGACTATTCTTCGATCCGTTTTTAACAGTAGTTGCTCGTTTTCTTCCATGTGTTTCGGGTTTTTGTTGCCATTTTAAAGCATTTGAGATCATTTTAGCTGAGCATCCTATAATTTGCTGCACTTCTTTATATGTTTTCCCCTCTCCAATCAACTTTTTAATCAAATTACGTTGTTCCTCCGAACAATGTTTGGAACGGCCCATTTTACTTAGCAATTCAGAATTAAATATATTTTATAACAATGTGTGAAACATTTGCTTCCCTTCTTCCTTAATAAAGGACAATTAATGACACCTGTTTTTTCACAGAATGAATGAATTCTCTAATTAAACTCCACACTGCTATTATTTTGAACACGCCCCTTTCAATGAATGAGTCAATTACTCAGAACAAGCAGCGTGCATGTCATGACAGTTGGGTCTGTAGTTTTTTCTATTACACTACTACATCTACAAAGAAATTATTTGCCATGCAGAAATATCACTACTACTAATAACAGTGGTTCATCAGGTTACTGATGTTGTACCGCTATTTTTTTTTTTTAACACAACTGTAACTGTTCTGTTGTATTATGAATGTACTGTGTAAGATCATTCTGACATCGTAGCTATCAACAAGTGTTTAGATGTGGGTCAGAAATAGTCAAGTATGGGGCCGTCGCGTGGTACAACGGTAAGAGCGCCGTCTTTCAGTCGGTGCAGTTGTGCTCCGAGGATCGAGGTTCGCGCCCCGGTCCTGCCAGATCCGAGCATGGCCGGCGCCCTGTGGGAGCAGCAATTGGCAGCTGCTTCTGGGTGGGGGGAGGGGCTCGGAGAGAATCGCTGCACGCATAGCGGCCCTGGGCGAGCTGGATTCACGGTCAGGAGCTCGAGGAGTCGCGCCCTGTAGAGGACGTGGCGACCTCCTTCCTACTACCGGCTGACAGGGTTGTGTAGCGGTGGTTCTCTAGCGGTTGCTACACGGGGGGAAATTGAATTAGAATAGGGGTTCAATTGGCTACTAAATTGGGAGAAGTATCTGTCACAGCTCTGTGGTATCTGCAGATCCATAGACTAGAAAAATAAGGAGAAGCAATGGCATCACTGAAATAGCTTGAGTTAGGAACAGCGCCTTCAGTGATTTTTATTTTTTTTAATTACAGGGGGTGTTTAAAAAAATAGCAGTACAACATCAGTAACCTTGCTATGTTTCATTCGTTTCACCTGAAATGGGCCTCTCAACTGAAAGGGGGCCTCGCCTCAATCATAAACTGAAAAAAGTATATATATACAGTGGTGTTCAAAGAAATAGCAGTACAACATCAGTAACCTGATGAACCACTGTTATTAGTAGTAGTGATATTTCTGCATGGCAAATAATTTACTTGTAGATGTAGTAGTGTAATATAAAAACAACAGACCCAACTGTCATGACATGCACGCTGCTTGTTCTGAGTAATTGACTCATTCATTGAAAGGGGCTTGTTCAAAATAATAGCAGTGTGGAGTTTAATTAGAGAATTCATTCATTCTGTGAAAACAAACAGGTCAAACAGGTATTCCACAGGTAAACAGGTGATGCCATCATGATTCTGTATAAAAGGATATCAAAAGACATTGAATGGATCTCTATGGGAATTGGGGGGTGGGACTTGTCTGTTCTGTAGTGATCTTGATGATGTCTCTGTACACACTTACTGTACGTCGCTTTGGATAAAAGTGTCTGCTAAATAAATGTAATGTAATGTAATGTAGATTAAGCTGTAAATTACACGAGAATAGTATGGAACACATGGTTGGCTAAATGGCTGTAAGTCAACAAGGGTCTGAGGTATCAAACAAGCCTTAAACCATCACTCAGCTGCCAGAAATACAGTAGATATGGATGGATAACTTTAAGGGTTTCTTCTGACTTATTTTTTCCATAGAGTTCAATAGGAAAATTTGTCAGGAGAAACAACCCTTCAAGTGATCCATCCATATCTACTGCATATCTGGCAGCAGAGTGATGGTTTGAGGCTCGTTTGATACCTCAGACCCTTGTTGACTTACAGCCATTTAGCCAACCATGTGTTCCATACTATTCCCGTGTAATTTACAGCTTAATCTAGTTTCTTTCAATGAATGAGTCAATTACTCAGAACAAGCAGCGTGCATGTCATGACAGTTGGGTCTGTTGTTTTTCTATTACACTACTACATCTACAAGTAAATTATTTGCCATGCAGAAATATCACTACTACTAATAACAGTGGTTCATCAGGTTACTGATGTTGTACTGCTATTTCTTTGAACACCACTGTATATATATACTTTTTTCAGTTTATGATTGAGGCGAGGCCCCTTTCAGTTGAGAGGCCCATTTCAGGTGAAACGAATGAAACATAGCAAATGCCGCCTATGCTTCCGTCTCTGATCCAAATCCAAATGCTGTCACGTAATGTTATGTTGTCTAAGTTACAAAATAGTAATTCAATTGTTAACAAAAAATATTTTTAGCGCTGTTGAAATTTTTGCCTATGTTTTAGCTCATCTAGTATGGTGGCCCAAAGAGGCAAGCGCGCTGCAAAAGGCCGAAGCAAATACATTTACAAAAATGCGCTGCAAATTCAAAAACACATGCAAATTCAAAAACACATGCAAAAGTCCAAAGCAAATGCATTAACAAAACCGTGCTGCAAAAGGATAAACACGTCATGACGTCTCTGTATGCACTTATTGTACGTCGCTTTGGATAAAAGCATCTGCTAAATGAATATAATGTAATGTAACACGCTGCAAAAGGCCAAAGCAAATACATTAACAGAAATGCGCTGCAAATTCTAAAACACGTGCATTAACAAAAACGTGCTGCAAAAGTTGACAACACAACGGAAGTGTTTCCAGAGGACACTTAAAGAGGACCTTTAAGACACCTGACATGGACGAGTAGAAGTAGCTAGCTAACGAAGCCTAAAGAAGTAGCTCACTGGTGCGAATATATTTTTCAGGTAAGTTCTCTATAACAAAAGCTAGCCATTCTAACGCTGGTGTAGTCTAGGAGCCATGACCAGTATGTTGAAGTTGTTTGAAATTGTTCTAACATTTTTGGGGTTCGTTTGTAATGAGTTAACATTAGCTAGCTAACTAGTAGTAAGCTGCTCAATAGCCGTAGCTAACTAGAGAATGTATGTAAAACGAGTGGGTTTTCAGGTATTATTTTGATAATTTGTCATAAAATGGAATTATATGTTAATTGTCGCTTGATTCCATGGGTGTTGATGTAACGTCAAACCCACACTGTACCATATTACCATCTTTCTATTCCATTTCCAGCCAATGATATTTGTGAAGCAACCACACCTACAATGTCTTTAGGAATTGTTAATCTAGTTATTATTCCGCCACTTTTTGAGAACCTATCTCCTCCTACACCATTCCCACCATCAACACCATTCATACCTCATATTATACCTCTATACACCCTCCAGGTTACTATTATATTTTACCTTTATACCATATACACTTTTTCAGATAATTGACCTTTTATCGCCAAAAAAATGAAAGGGAGTCAATGGCACATTTTGAAAACGATGCAATAGAATGTGGATGCTGTAACATATTACACTGCTTATGACATTGCAAAGCCTTCCTCTACAACACTTTTATGACCTAACAATACTATCCCAGATGATTTGACATTACCTTTTTGTGCTTTCATCACAATTCATTATTAGGTGTGGTTGAAAAACCACACCTACTGTAATCGCTCAGACTTACCGTTATTATTCTTCTGCCGATTTTTTAAAACCTATCTCCTCCTACACTGTTCACCACCATCGACACCATTCATACCTCATATTATACCTTTATACCCCCTCCAGGTTCCTATTACTTTTTACCTTTATACCATATACACAGTTTTTGATATATTTGACATTTTATTGCCAAAAAATGCATGGGGGTCAATGGGCACGTGCAGTAGGCTAGCTCACGGTGAGAATGCTCAGTGTGAGCACTGAGCTGATTTTTTAATCACTTAACTTTCTGTGAACAACCTTGGAAAAATGCCGACGAGAAATTCCATAGCTAACGACGTAGCCTACTTCCGTCTGCAACTGAAATGATCATACGCACTTTAGCTTTCAAAAAACATAATCATTGCCATTGGACTATAACTACAACAAATGCTGCATCAAGCGCAATACGCTCTTTCGCCACGAACACGCAGGCTATTAGCCCTATCTACAGTGCTAGCCTAGTCGTCAATGTCCCAATTATAGTAGCCTATTCATATTTCTCTGAAATTGTAAACAACTTTAAACCCTCAAAGTTCCAATGTAGGATTGCTGCAGTCGCCGCTTGTGCACACATCAACCTCTCAAGTTGCACTGCATGATAAAATAGCCCAAACCCATTTACAACCATCTTGCCACAGTCAGACAATAACATGCATAAAATGTACCGTTTCACACTACAAAAACGTTTGTTCCGATATAGGCTAGCCTATAGGCTATTATTAAAAAGTTGAAACTGTTACAAATAAACATTCGGTGCATTTTCCTTTGCGTAGGCTACGCCTACCCAATGTAGCTACTTTCGGTATAACGTTAACATTTTTTTTCTACAAATCTCTGATAAACAGATTAAGGAACCAAATATCCTACCTCGTAATGATTCTACAACTGGTTTCTGTTGAATGTTGCGGAGATTCTCTTATTCCATTTGGCCACTGCCCAGCAACGTTGAGGTTTCCACAGCGCTATCGCACTCGCGGCTGTAATAGCTTACGTTGCTGTTATGTAAAAACACACGCAACGTTACTTTTTAAGGTATATAAATACATTGGGCTACGTATTTTATCCGAATTATGCACATAACTGTTCCGTTGTATTATGAATGTACTGTATGTGATCATTCTGACATCGTAGCGATCAGCAAGTGTTTTGATGTGGGTCAGAAATAGTCAAGTATGAGTATCTGCCAGACTGCCACAGTTCTGTGGTATCTGCAGATCTATAGACTAGAAAAATAAGGAGAAGCACTGAAATAGCTTGAGTAAGGAACAGCGCCTACAGTGACTGAATGGGAAAACTACAGGGTCGACGGTTCTTTTATTCACTGATTAAAAAAAAAATTTTTTTATTATATATATACTTTTTTCAGTTTACGATTGAGGCGAGGCCCCTTGAGAGGCTTGTTTCAGGTGAAACGAATGAAACATAGTAAATGCCGCCTATGCTTCTCGTCTCTGATCCAAATCCAAATGCTGTCACGTAACGTTATGTTGTCTAAGTTACAAAATAGGCTACAATTGAATTGTTAACAAAACATATTTTTAGCGCTGTTTAAATGTTTGCCTATGTTTTAGCTAAATGCTCATCTAGCCTACTAATCACCCCATTAAACATTATTCAACAAATTCTGATTTATGTCTTAATGTTAGCACAGACAACCTCCTAACAAAACATGACAAAAGCATAAGCCAGCAAGGCTACTCTGCATGAAAATGCCAAGGTGACAGGTGCCAGTAGACTACGTTAGCAAAATGCAATCAATTATGACATAGCTACAGCAAATAAACTATCCGCTACACATGATTTGGTTATAATCACAAGTTTATGCGAGTCAACAACGTTAAACTAAGTTACTATTAGCCAAACGATAACCTATGTTTAATTATTGCTTTAGATAGCTGCATGCTAGGTAGGCTGAATAGAATGCTGAATTCAGCACAGGACGTGTGGTTTGGACTTCACAAAATGGTGAGATCTGTAGTCGGAATCAGAGTTCGTTTAATAAAGTGGAGAAATCAGTCGATGAGCATTTGGTTAAACCTTGTATGAACCCATATTTTTCTACAAACACAACTATGACTGTCCGAATAGTCCGAATCAGCACATACTACATGCCAGTTGAGTACTTTTTTTGAAAAGCTGTTAAATTAGGCTAGCCTTAGCTGCGCAGCCAAATTGAGTGTTCTCAATATCCCCAGATGATATAGCCAAAGAGTGTAAAGGAAACTGACATAGCCTAGTCTACTTATGTCCAGGTTTATATGGAGGATATTTCGCATACTGCAAGTCACTGCAGTATAGACTACAGTAAGCAGTATGCTAGTACACAGGACGCAGTAAATTGGGCATTCACAATGCCTTCCTCTCAAACACTGTTATGAGCCAACAATACTATCCCAGATGATTTGACATTACCTTTTTGTGCTTTTATCACAATTCATTACTTCTTTGTATCACTTCCAGGTTCTTCAGACTACTTACCACAAAATAGGCTACGGCTGCGTCCCAATCCAGTTTTTGCTCCACCCTCGTAAACTTCACTTGCAAACTTCACTTGGGGGAATCCCTTTTGAGACCAGGATGTACCCTCGGTCTCCATTTTAAGTGCGAGTCCAATCCGTTAGAAATCCAAGTGAAGTTTTTTCCCAACTCATTCCCAACTTTTCTTAAGGGAACGAGTCTGCAAAAGAGCTCACTCGGCAAGGTCATATTACCCACAATTCACATCGAACGTCCTGTTCAGTGATAATCACGTTAATGTTTATCGCGGTATTACACATTAAAAGCACATACAGAATGGAAAAGACGGTGTATAGGCTAATAAATACAGGTTAATCAAGTAGTAGTTTGCTATTGTGTATCTCATAGTTTAGCCAATTGCTTGCAGCAGTGATGTAGGCTACTACCAGGTTCTCTGTAGCTTAATCTTGCTTTTAAACGGATTATTAGACTACTGTCTCTCAATATTTTCCCGTAGCCTATAATTTGCCAGATAGCCTAACAATCAGACAATTTAATTTCTCAATAACCAAGACGAATAGGTAAATAAACTTGTGCAGCATTTTTACTATATCTTCATTTGTGCTGACGCAAAATGCGTTAATAGCCTATGTCATGCGAAGTGATCAATGAACAAAACATATTTGGGTAAATTAGTTTTTCTAGCTTGAAAGCATGCATTGCCCTCAACGCTGGTTCCAGCAATTTAAGATGTTTTCCTCTTTAAACGTAGCCTATGCTTTCTAATGTTTAAATCATTTTGACTAAATCGAGTGCCGTCTTAAATTAATGACATTCTTTAACGTGATGAGAAAACGCAATGCGTGCAATTCAGAGAAAACGTTGTTTTTTTGCCAGTTAATTATTCAGAATTATTGCCACCTTTATTAAACAATCTCACGTTGGTTATCTCTTTGTCATTGTCATTTGTTAATCATTAGCCTATAAGATAGCTACATAATTGATTAGGCTATTCAAGGAATTTGTTTGATTGACATAAGCAAGCAAAATAAACGGAAACAGGTTGAAAATATGTTCGGTTTAAATGCTACGCAAATTTATGACATAAATAAATATGCTAGTCCACACAATTTGCTGTATTTATTGATATTTGTTATTCAGTAGCTAAATCAACTGCTTGACTGATAATTAGTGTAAACAGGTTGAGAGTTTAATTCGTTTAAAGGTACCCTAGGCCAGTGGTTCCCAAACTCGGTCCTCGGGGACCACTGTGTATGCTGGTTTTCGTTCCAACCACAATTGCAATCCCAAAATCCTAACAGGCTGTTCATTTTTCTTAATTAGGTGCTTTTCATGTTTAGAGGGATTATTTACCCTCTTAAGCCACATCATGTCAGAAATAGCCATGCATGCCATGAAGAATAACAATTCCCATGTTCCTACTGTGCTTATTGGGCTGTTTGGCAAATAGGTAACTTTTTTTTTTTTAAACTGATCAAATTAAAGACTGGGGTGAATCAATTGGCTCCTAAGAGTTTTTAAGTTCCCTCATCAAGTTTTTCTTAAATGTATTAACACTGCAAGTTTGGCTCGTTATCATTTTCTTTGTCTTTTTTTCATTATTTATCAAATGGTTAGTTTTAGTGGCCATATATCCACAATTTCACCAGTTAGGAGCCTATTGATTCACCTCAGTCTTTAATTTTATTTAATAAAATAAAATGAATTTGGTCAGTTAAAAAATGTTTTTTTTTGTGCCCCTTTTTGTAATTATTTGCAATAATTACAATGAGAATATTGGACTTTTATTATTCATGACATGCATAGCTATTGGTAACATAATGTGGCTTAAGAGGGTAAATAATCCCCCTAAATATGAAAAAAACCTAATTAAGAACAATTGACATCTTGTTAAAATTCCGGGATTGCAATTGTGGTTGGAACGAAAACCAGCATACACAGTGGTCCACGAGGACCGAGTTTGGGAACCACTGGCCTAGGCTACGGTGACAGACATGATCCGAGATCCCACGATACACCACTGTGCAGCAGCATAACTTCCGAGTATAGATGGGGACTGTGTCCGAATCAGAGCCCTACACCCTTTTGAGTACGCATATTTGAGTCCACTTCGTCAAAAAGCTTTTGAGTGGGCGACTTTTTCTCACAAATGGGGGCACTTAAAATACCAGGATAAACCCCTTATTTACGGGGTTTTGTTGAGGGAATTCAGGAGCACACTCATCTGCAGAACTGTGCACTCACCCGACAATTTCAGTAAGTAACTCGGAAGTAAAAGACGTAGAGCGTACAGTCAAGCCGGAAAGTCTGCACACTCCTTTCACCTTCTCCATGTTTTATTACGTTACAGACTTATACTACAATAGATTGAGTTCATTTTTTGCCTCAAACATCTACACACAATAGCCAATAAAGACGTAGTGAAAACAGGTTTTTAGAAAATATGCAATTTTATTTTACTGACAAAAATAGGTTATTTAGGGGTTACATATCTGTACACACCCTTAGCCTAATACTTGGTTGCTGCACTTTTGGCAGCGATTACAGCTTCAAGGCGTCTTGGGAAAGAAGCTACGAGCTTGGCACACTTGTTTCTGGATATTTTTGCCCATTCCTCTTGGCATATCCTTGCAAGCTCCGTCAGGTTGGATGGGGAGCGTCGGTACACAGCCATTTTCAGCTCTTTCCACAGATGTTCAATTAGATTCAGGTCTGGGCTCTGGCTGAGCCACTCACGGACATGCACAGACTTTCTCCGAAGCCACTCCTTTGTTCTCTTGGCTGTGTGCTTCAGGTCGTTGTCATGTTGGAAGGTAAACCTTCGCCCCAGTCTGAGGTCCAGAGCGCTCTGGAGCAGGTTTTCTTCAAGGATCTCGGTGTACTTAGCTGCATTCATCTTTCCCTCTATCAGGACTAGTCGCCCCGTTCCCGCTGCTGAAAAACATCCCCACATCATGATGCTGCCACCGCCATGCTTCACAGTAGGGATGGTATTAGCCAGGTGATGAGCGGTGCCTGGTTTCCTTGGTATTCAGGCCAAAAAGTTCAATTTTGGTTTCATCAGACCAGAGAATCTTGATTCTCATGGTTTGAGAGTCCTCGAGGTGCCTTTTGGCAAACTCCAAGCGGGCTGTGATGTGCCTTTTACTAAGGAGGGGCTTCTGTCTGGCCACTCTACCATAAAGACCTGATTGGTGGAGTGCTGCCTGGATGGTTGATCTTCTGAAATGTTCTCCCATCTCCACAAGGATACGCAGGAGCTGTCAGAGTGACCCTCGGGTTCCTGCTCACCTCCCTGGCCAAGGCCCGTCTTCCCCGATTGCTCAGTTTGGCCGGGCGGCCAGGTCTAGGAAGATTCTTGGTGGTTCCAAACTTCTTCCATTTACGAATGATGGTGGCCACTGTGCTCTTTGGGACCTGTAAAGCTGCAGAGATTTTTCCGTACCCTTCTCCAGATCTATGCCTTGACACAATCCTGTTTCTGAGGTCTGCAGATAATTCCTTTGACCCCATGGCTTGGAGTTTGCTCTGACATGCACTGTCAACTGTAGGACCTTATATAGGCAGGTGTTGGCAATCCCCAATCATGTCCAATCAATTGAATTTATCACAGATGGACTCCAATTAAGTTGTAGAAACATCTCAAGCAGTATCAGTGGAAACAAAATGCACCTCAGCTCACTTTTGGGTGTCATATCAAAGGGTGTGCACACTTGTGTACATATGATATTTTACATTTTGATTTTTAATAAATTAGCACAAATGTCTAAAAACCTGTTTTCACTTTGTCATTATGGGCTATTTTGTGTAGAATTTTGAGACAAAAAATGAACTCAATCTATTGTAGAATATGTCTGTAACGTAATAAAACGTGGAGAAGGTGAAAGGAGTGTGCAGACTTTCCGGCTTAACTGTATGTGCATATCTATGGTACAAGAGTGGGTCATATTGCGAAATACTCTTTTTTATTTTGTTAATTCTATCTTCATTCATAGTCTACACTTTGTAAAAATTGTCATATGTTAACTGATTGATATTCTCAATAAAAGCAAAAAAAATTCAAAAGATATTACAAACTACTTCCTCCCTCGTTTGGAAAAAGTTTATACAGACATCAGATTGGTAAGAGAAAGATTATCGAACCCAAGCCAGTGGTGCTAAGGTAAGTCATATGATTATGAGAATAAGTAGGTTTTGAGTCTAGATTTGAAAATTGCAACAGAATTAGCTTCCCTGACTGTAGGAGGTAGCTGGTTCCAGAGATAGGGAGCTCGGTAGGAGAACGCTCTACTGCCTGCTGATTTTTTTTTGATTTTAGGAAGAGTAAGGTAGCCAGCATCAAGCGATTGGAGGGCACAAGGGGGAATATAAGGGATGATGAGGTTGGATAGATATGATGGTGCAAGCCCATGTAATGATTTATAAGTTAACAGAAGCACCTTAAAGTCAGAGTCCGGCATTGCAATAGTCGAGTCTTGATGAAACAAAAGCGTGTATTAAGGTTTCAGCATCCGCTGTATTTAGCAGGGAGCAGATTTTCGAAATATTGCGAAGATGGAAGAATGATATCTTAGTGATTTCCTTAATGTGTGCGTCAAATGAGAGAGAGTCAAATGAGAGAGTCAAAAGTAACGCCAAGGTTTTTAACTATAGAACTCTGGGTAATTACACAATCCCCAAGGTTCAGAGTAAGGTCTGCAACAAGAGGTAGTTGGGTTTTTGGGCCAACAACTAGCATCTCAGTTTTGTTGGTGTTTAGTCGCAAGAAGTTTTGTGACATCCAATTTGTGACAGTGATTAGGCATAATTCCAGGTTTGTAAATTGTGAACGGTCATCAGGTCTGATTGGTATGTAAACTTGAGTATCGTCGGCGTAACAGTGAAATTTAATACCGTGGCTGTGGAAAATTTCGCCAAGAGGTAGCATGTAGATAGAGAAGAGCAAAGGCCCCAACACAGAGCCCTGCGGTACGCCAGAGTTTACTTTAGAGTATTCAGATATAGTACTTTTATGTGACACACAATGCGTTCTATCAGATAGGTAGGAAGTTAGCCAGGAAAGTGCAGAATCACGAATGCCAACGTAGCTCGCTAGGCGATTTAAAAGAATATTATGATCGACAGTATCAAACGCCGCACTCAAGTCGAGTAGGATAAGAACAGAAGAGGAGCCGGAATCTGAGGTGAGGAGTAGGTCATTTACCACTTTTGTGAGAGCGGTCTCGGTGCTGTGGAGACACCTAAAACCAGATTGAAAGGGTTCAAGAAGACTATTACACGAGAGGTAATCGGTTAGTTGGGTGAAGACTATTCTTTCCAAGACTTTCGAGAGGAAGGGGAGATTAGAGATTGGTCGAAAGTTATTAGGGACATCAGAATCAAGGTTAAATTTTTTGAGTAGAGGTTTAATTACAGCTGATTTGAAGGAGGAGGGCACAACGCCAGAGGAGAGAGAGGTGTTAATAATGTTGAGTAGGGAGGGGCCTAATATTGGGAGAAGTTCCTTAACCAATTTAGCGGGAAGAGGGTCAGAAAGGGTGGTTGTAGATTTAGAGGAACGCACCAACCTAGAGATGGTGTCGAAGGAGACAGCCTCAAATTTAGAGAGAACGGTGGTGGTCTCCAATGCACCCATTGCACAAATAGGAGGGGGATCAACGCCCCCAGTAGGTAGAGAATTGCCAATCTCATCTTTAATACAGCCAATTTTGTGATCAAAAAAATTAAAAGAAAATAGCAGTAAAAGGAGGGCCCACTATAGGGGAGAGTTTGCGAGTAAGTTTTGCAACTGTGTCAAAAAGAAACTTCGGATTATCTTTATTAGTGTTAATGAGATCTGAGCATAGGCGGAGGGTGTGTAAGGCAGGGGAAGGCATTGCCTTACAACCAAAGCCTACATGGGCTCTTGTACTCATAAAACTGTAGTTACGGTGAAATGAATGCAAAAAATGTTCCTGCTCACGCCATGTGTGCGCTCGCACAAAGGTGGATACCTACCCCGCCCTAATCTTGCCTTACCCTGCAGTTGGTTCACCCTCTGCCTATGGATCTGAGAAGTAGGAGGCCCTAGCAACATAGAGCATATGCTTGTACTTTATTAAGCTATCACTCCATGCTAGTTGAAAAACCTTGAGTTTGAATGATCGCCATTTGCGTTCCAGCTTTCTACACGCCTGTTTTTGTGCGCGAGTATTATCAGGAAACCAGGGCGACGGTTTCTTTAGACGGCGGGTCTTAGTGAGTAGGGGCGCAACAGTGTTAAGCGAGTCAAGTAGAATGGAATTAAAGTTATTTGTGAACCTGTTGAGGGAGCCGATTCTTCCTGACAGAACTGGTGTAACTGAGTCAGGTTTGTAGGCCTCCTTGCTCGCACACACTTTTTCAGTTCTGCTCACAAATTTTCGATTGGATTGAGGTCAGGACTTTGTGATGGCCACTCCAATACATTGACTTTGTTGTCCCTTTTGCCACAACTTTGGGAGTATGCTTTGGGTCATTGTCCATTTGGAAGAGCCATTTGCGACCAAGCTTTAACTTCCTGGCTGATGTCTTGAGATGTTGCTTCAATATATCCACATAATTTTCCTCCCGCATGATGCCATCTATTTCATGAAGTGCACCAGTCCCTCCTGCAGCAAAGCACCCCCAAAACCTCCTCGTTGGGATGGTGTTCTTCGGCTTGCAAGCCTCACCCTTTTTCCTCCAAACATAACGATGGTCATTATGGCCAAACAGTTCAATTTGTTTTGTTCATCAGATCAGAGGACATTCCTCCAAAAAGTAAGATCTTTGTCCCCATGTGCAGTTGCAAACTGTAGTCTGGCATTTTTATGGCGGTTTTGGAGTAGTGGCTTCTTCCTTGCTGAGCAGCCTTTCAGGTTATGTTGATATAGGACACGTTTTACTGTGGATATAAATACTTTTGTACCTGTTCCCTCCAGAATCTTCACAAGGTCCTTTGCTGTTGTTCTGGGAAAGAAGACTTCTATAGGGCAGCTAATGCAATTAACGCTACATTGTTAGACCACGGAAACTGGTGAAATAGATTTTGATATATTTTAAGTCAATTGGCTACCATTGTGTAGCTAGTTTCTTTTTTCAGTTATGGTAGCTATTAACACCAAAATAAGGGTAACGTTGATGTTAACTAATGTTAGCTTTTTACCTTGGAGTAAACATAATGATGTGTTACGTCATGTCCGAGGGGTTCGATTGTGAATGAGCTCGCCCACATAATTTTATCCATAGCGTACACCTTTCCTTGTTTGATTTGGGTTTTGGAAACGGGAAAATGATGAAACTATATTATAGTTTTGTATGTTTTTTTACAATGCTGAATGCTGCCGTTTAATTTGTTTTAACTTTAAATCTGTTGGTCGCTTTAAGTATTGCAGTACTTGTTTTTTTTGTAGTGTTTGAATAAAGGGTGGCAGTATTTCATAACCAACTGTTGTGGACTATATACTGGGGAAGTATTTGTTTGCGACTCCTCATGCTCCTGACCGCAATCCAACTCGCCCGGGGCCTTTCATGTGCGCAACAAATTTCGCTGAGTCCCTCCATCCACCCCGGGAGCAACCGCCAATTGCCGCTCCCTCGGGCACCGGCCATGCTCGGATCTGGCAGGACCGGGGCGCGAACCCCGATCCTCAGAGTACAACTGCACCGACTGAAAGTCGGCGCTTTTACCGCTGTACCACCGCAGTGGCCTGTCAGTGGTTTTAATGTTGTGGGTGATCGGTGTACATCTCAGAGGAGGCCCGTCCATAGAGGACAGGGAAAAAAAATCTATTAAAAAAAATACATTTGATAAACCAACAACAACCTCAACAAAATCACAGTCATATCCATTTCTAAAGCCCAATGCACACTGCCCGACTGAATAAATCTAGAATCATCTCAACTCAACTGGTTTTTATCAGTCGGTCTGTGTGCACGTAAAAAAACTAAGAAAATCTGAAAAAATCAAGATTTTCTCAGATTTGAAGATTGCACATGTTGGTTCTCAGTCAGTCTTGGATGGAGAACTACTACTCGATCGTAGTTCTTGGATGAGAACTACGATCGAATTGCGTCACAATTCATGTTTCCTGTTTCACTTGGCTGGGAATAGGCTATATATAAACATCAGCACAGTGATTTCCTTATTGTTCAACCAATGTGTATGCAATTGAGTAAATCATAGTAATCTCTGGAAATGGCTAAACGATTGCCTTTTGCGATTTTTGAAACAAATGCACAAGTCACCTGGAAGCAGCGACGAGAGCCCTGAATAGTGTAGCAGTGTATAATGACACATTTGTATGGCCAACCCGCTGCCTCAGTAGCCTATGTGTCAACTTTGTAATATACAATAAAATTACACGATAGTTCGTCCAGTTTTCATCCTCAAAAGCCTGGCAACTGTCCTGATGCTAATAATTGGATTTGGCTCAACGTATTTTTCCGTACGTGACTGAGCTACACTTGTCCATTGCTTCGTGGACAGGCTATGAAAACATAATGGTAGGCAAATTAAGATAGCTACAGTTATGGCCTAATAATTATATGGCCAACTTCTGGACGAGAGACAGAGGACCTGCTAACTGATTTGTGGTTGAACAAAACCTGTCTTTATGATTGTTCAAGTCAAGCTTATTCAGATTGCAATACGAAGACAAAAGCTCGGCTGTCTCCGATTATATTTTTTCTTGTAGCCTACCCTAAAGCCTACACACAGTTTAGACAATTTATTTTTCCCTTAAATGACAGCTTATGTTTTTTTCCAGCTTTTTAAAAAACACATTTGAACATTTATGAATGGCAATGCATGGAAATACCTTTGTGAAGATCAACTTTGAATTAAAACTTGAGTTAAAGGTGTGGATTTTAATGATGTTATTGTAGGCTACTAGTTTAAAGCTCTGGGCAGGAGAAGCTATATAATAACTTCAGTCCCATTTCAAATGAATCCTTTTAGCTAATAAAAATAAACTTACTGTGCACAGTGTAAGCATTAGCGAGTTGCTCAAAAACCACTGTTGTAGAACATAAGCAAGGACCTATTTTTTGTGGCGGTTAGTCAGCTTGTTGGGAATTGGAATTTTTCAGTTTTTTCCCAGTTGCCAGAAGAAATCTGAGAAAAGCTGAGAAAACCCATTATAGAATTAAAACAGTTCATTTGAGACGAGTCTAGATTTGTTCCGTCGGGCTTTGTGCGTCGGGCTTACGATGGATTTTTGCCAATGGTAAAAAAAAAATATATATATATATTTCAATTTATGTCAACAGCGCCCAGTAGTGCAATGAAAAAATGTAGCAGGAGGCAACAGTTCTCTCGTCCTCCCTACGGCCTCATAAGCACCCATTCAAATGTTACCTCATACCGCGGCTTCTGCTCACCTTTTACTCTTTTACATTGCAAATAGGGAGGATAAACTCCCTAACGTCGTCAGACCAATTAGCCTTCGGACATACTGTAAATCCAATTAAACTATGGGAGGGGTTGATCATAGGCCTGGATGATAAAACAATATCGATAATTTTCGCGATAAAATTTGTCACGATAACGATAAGATTTATTTTCAATAAAACTATGATTCGCGTCCATACCCAAATACAACACGAACAGCCAATCAGAAATAGACTTGCACGTTGCTGATGTGCCCACCCACTCAAAGCAACGCTACTCGAAGCAACACGTGTCTACGTGTGTTTAGCTGACATCGACATTTAATCAAATCTTCATGACATGTTTGTGTAAGTTCACTTACTCACAAGCAGGCATCTGCTGGGTCCTAATGCTTATTTTATTATATGTGAAATAATCAGAGGAGAAAAGGCAGAGAAATCTGTGCTTTGGGCCTATATATAAGAATTTGTGCATCTTTTTCCATTTTTTGCCTTGTTGAGGCATTTTATTACTGGATGTAAAGACATTTTGGTTCTGTTGAATGCTCATTTCAATCTGTTGTTTCTAAAGAAAATTATTTAAAAAATTATATTTTAAACCATAATTAACCTTCTGGTTTCTTCAGGGTTCAGTCATAAGCATAATACTCCTCAAACTTTAAATGGAGCATTATTAAGTGTATATTGTGATAATTATCAATAGAGCAAAATTAAAAATATTATCATGATACACTTTTTTGCCATATTGCCCAGCCCTAGTTGATCAAGTGTCACGATGCATGCAAGGATGTCATGCTCAGTTGTAGAGTGTAAGGATATTTCAGGAAGGATACAGAGAGCTTGGCGAAATAACATTTTTTCTGACGCCACTAACATTTCTAATGACCTGACATATTCACATTTCTCTGAAATGATACAACCCCAATTCCAAAGAAGTTGGGACAGTATGTAAAATGCACATAAAAGCAGAAAACAGGTGATGTTATCATGACTGGGTATAAAAGGATATCAAAAGACTCTTGATATTTTATTTTCAGGTACTCTTAGAAGCGATACTATAACCTCTCTGCATTTGAATGGATCTCTATGGGAATTGGGGGGTGGGACTAGATTTAGCTGTAAATTACGCTGGAACAGTATGGATCACATGGGTGGCTAAATGTAAGTCATCAAGGGTCTGAGGTATCAAACAAGTCTCAAACCATCACTCTGCTGTAGGGGTGTCACGATTCTCCAAATCCGCGATTCGATTTAACTTTCGATTTTAAGGTCACGATTCGATTTTCAATTTTTTTTCAGCACAATTTTTTCCCCCAGCACTATAGTCTAGCTAATGGCTATGCCATTGTTAGACTATCGAGTCTTGATTTGTAAAGAAAAATACTTGTTTCTCAATAAGTAACTTTTATTTGAATAATAACAATTATAAATAATAACAAAAATATGAGAATATTTAAACACACCTAAACAGTTAAGAGCTTTATCAAAACTAGACTCTAGAATAAACAGTTGAACATTTACCACGCTATTAACAATTTACACATTGGTTTTATGCCCTGACAATGGTCATTTACATTTTCAAATTCTTCTTTAAAAAGATGAGCGTGTTCACATTCTTTGAACAGTTAAGAGCTTTAACAAACTAATATCTGAAATAATAAACAGTTGAACATGTACCACGCTATTAACTATTTACACGTTTTTTTTCATGCCCTGACAACTGTCATTTGGGTTGTCATTTGAGTTGCCTGTGTCAATGTTTTTTTCCCAGTCAAATCTATTTCTTTGTGATGCCTGCGAATGTGTCCTGCCATATTTGACGTGTTGCCTGAGGTGGTGTATGGTACTCGCGTGTAGCATAGCCGACAAACTGTCGTTTTTTTGTCAATGACGCGTTCGTTGTTTATATAACTCACGGGGAAGGCAAAATGTTGCCACACCGGTGACTTGAGGGAAGCAGGAGGATTTTCCAGTTCTGTTTCTCCATCTCCGACTCCGGCAGTGGCCATGGTGTGTCGAAAAGTATTGCAGGCTACCGGTAAGCTAACGTTAACTAGCATCTGTGTCTTCTTTGAAATATCGTTGTTTTTTTTTCTTCGGACGCACGCCTGCGTGGACGAACAAAATGCAGTGGAAGGCGTCAAGTTTCGTTTTGTCGGAAACGCTTAAATTAGAGATGGCCAAGTAGGCTATTTTTTTTACATTTTACCCATCGCATGAAAGGCTAAGAAGAGCGCGCGGAGGGCGGGGGTGGAGAGAAAAAAAAAACTTGGAGAATCGCGAACCAGCTTGTGATTTCGAAGTTCGGAATCGAACGCTCATTTCGATCGATTTTCGATTTCGAATCGGTATCGTGACACCCCTACTCTGCTGCCAGATATGCAGTAGATATGGATGGATCACTTCAAGGGTTGTTTCTCCTGACAGATTTTACTTTTGAACTCTATGGAAAGACAGGAGAAGAAACCCTTCGAGTTATGCATCCATATCTACTGCATATCTGGCAGCAGAGTGATGGTTTAAGGCTTGTTTGTTTGTTTTGTTTCGTTGAAGCCATAGGAGTCTCATTAACGTATGAGGTTACATATAGCAATGGATGAGCAATTTGACTGACCTACAACCTAATGTCACAACAATACAGGCTAATGACAAAACCTCCTTGTTAGAAACAGTGACTTTTGCAACGTTGCATATAGACTAGACTCTACGTCAGTTAGAAGAGCTTTCACATTTATGTCTACTCAGGTACAGCCTATTGTCGGTACTGGTATCGATGGACCTGACCATTTCTGCACCAGGTTGCTGCGAAAGCAGTGAATGTTACCTGATGGTGTAATGGTGTAATCGGACCTGAACTATCCATTTTATAATTACACCATTTTGTTCTGTGAAATACACGTACAACCATACGCCCGCAAAGATTCTAAATGAAGCTTCATCCTTTCAAGACCTAGCTTTCACCCTTTAAAAAACTTTTTTCAGTTTCAAAACTTTTTTCAGACTGTCAGTTGTGGAAATCTCATGATTCATAGCTTCGCAGACATAGTGGCGAATCTTTGTAAAATGGGTGTTGTAAGTCTTGAAGAAAAAAACCCCACACATTTTGCAAAACTCTTAAGGTGAAAACAAATTCATGCTCACAGAGATTCAAAACCCATTTCAACCTTTCAAACCTTTTTTTCAGTTTCAAAATCTTTTTTCAGAGATTCAGAACTTCTTACTTCTTGGGTCGGGAAAATCATTTTGTGAATGAAGGATGTGACATGTGAGTGCCTTCTCTCTCTCTGCTGCTGCAGTCACAGAACTGGCTGCAGTTCACTTACAGCAACCAGTAATGAGAAGAATTTTCTGAGCGTTATAGCCTCTTAAAACAAAATGCATTAAAAAAAAAAAACAATACAAATAAATGTGTTCACCCAATATCATGTTTGTTGACATTTCTTAAAACTAGGGCTGAGCTGAATGCTTCGGAGCTCCGAAGCTTCGTTCGTTGGATTGGGATCCTAAAATCAGATTAGAATAGTTTGTTTTTTTCCTCAAAAAACAACAAAAAAAAAAATACTAAACATTTTTTCGCCCTCAAAAAAGAAGAAGAAAATGGATGGTTTACTGGATGTTTGTCAACATATAAGTGTTTATTCTATACTGATTGAGCTTTGAATCGCCCGGAAGTTTATCGAACGTACAAGGGATACGCTCCTTGCTAGCGTGGTTCAGCCTTCCACGTGACTTGTCTCCACATTCGCTACGCTCAGTACGCTGTTGCTCAAAGCCTGAGGTGAAGTTACAAGATGTCAAAGAAGTCAGCTGTGTGGAAACATTTTAATATTACCGCTGACAATCCAAAAAAGGTCGAATGCCAAATATGCCAGCAGAAATTGGCATACCATGGTGGAACTACGAATTTGACAAACCATTTGAAAAATATAAGTAGCCTAATTTTTATCTTTGTCAGAGTAATAGCCTAGCAACATTAGCATTAGCTAGCCGATCTGACGAGGCTACATTTCATGATTCATTTTTTGTTTAATTCTGGTTCACGTTCTGTTCTGAGTCAAGCATATTGCACAATTATATATGGGAATAGCCTACACTCGGCTTTAGACTTTTTTTCCCATACCATACGCAGTATGTAGGCTACGTGAAGTCTGAGAGTTTATAGGCCTGCACATAACTGTGAAGACTGCGGCTTATATTTATCTTTTAAATTTATTTAGGCCTATGTTTCATGTCCTGAACTTCTGTTCCATTTCAATTTAATACTTTGTTGCTTCAATAAAAAAAAATTATAATAAAAAAAAACTTGTTTCTTTCTTCATGCGCATATTACTGAAATAGATGTGAGCACGCCCTCTACTGGACGTATCGTAATATTGTTTTCAAAGACTCAAAAAAATATTTTGAATAGATTATTATTAAAACGAAGCTTAGGAGCTTCGGGGAAAATTGCCAACGAAGCTTTGAAGTGTAAAAAATGGCATTCGGCTCAGCCCTACTTAAAACCCATGGTTTTCTTCCTAACAATGTGTGCAATGTATTTGCAGCGACCCGTCAAATAGGCCCAATATACAAAAAACCAAAAACATACTAACAATTTATTAAAAATATTGTTAACAGTATAAATTCCCAGAATTACCTAAAACTTTCCAAAATTACCTCAAAAAGGATAATTATCCTGGAACTTTACAACCCTAACTGCCCACCCCATAAACAGTTTGTGATACGACTTTTGTGGAAACTGGTTTCATGGTTTACAACCTGGAAATGCAGTCTTGCTGTTGAACTATTTGAAAATATGAAAAGTCATAACGGTGAGGGAGATAGATCTTACACAACAGCTTTGGGGAAATGAATCCCACACAGTCTTGTCACCATTCCCAGAGCAGTTATGATAAGAAGCATCACGTTGATTTCAGCTTTCACAGCAATGGGTAGCTTGATGAAGCCCGGCATACTTTTCTTTGTCGCTAGTATTTTTCCCTGAAAGAAGCACAGAAAACCTGATGAAGACTTGGTGTGTCCTGTGTGAAACACAACTTTTAATATACACAGAATATGAACACAAAAACATGACAAATAAGTTGTAAATTGTACCCAAAGGCTTCAAGCTTTCAATGTTTTGTTCAGTGGAGAACTCTTTGAATCCTATCATCAACCTTCGAAGGTTATGCAGTCATACATTCTTAATACAAATTCTACCATATCTGTTTAATATAAGAATAGTCTCAATTCCAGATACTCAGATAGGGCATCTGGAAAACTTGGCACAGGCCTGCTGTAATCTGATTAGGGTGCCAGATAATGCCTACATTACATAGGAACATCAAGCTGCACACTGACTAACCATTCTCTGTAATGTGCACATATTTCCATCATGTTAAATGTATGACATGGGATAATGCAACTAGGTAGGCTTTTTGACAAATATCAGTATCATATTTACATCATTTTATATGGTATTACTAGGTATACCATCTACAATTTCCCCAAACAGCACTCATCCCTGAGTTGAAGAGCAGTTGCAGGAAGACAGAATGAAGCTGTAGTTAGGCTTGAAGCCTAGTATGCATGTGATAAAAGCACAATCTCGACATTGATGTTGCTGTTGTTACAGTGCAGGGTTTTTCCTGCATTGAAAAGGCTTAGGGGGCCCTGTAGCAGCCAATAATGTAATAACTACCATTAATGTAATAACTGCCAATAACGTAATAATTTTTCCGTTCTTAATGTAATAAAAGTCGATAATGTAATAACTTACCAATAATGTAATAAAATCTTTGAACCAATAACGTAATAACTTTAAGCGCATAATGTAATAAGTTATTACATTATTAGCTGGGTTTAAAAAAATCATAAAAAATGTAATAACTGGAGCCAATAATGTAATAATATACTTATATCACTTTATTTAAAGTTTTATTTATTGGCTATAAAGTGTCACACTTCCATGACACTTACCCTAAGGGGCTGTGTCCACAGAAAGCGTTTTTTGAGCTGCCAGCACCTTTCTGCCAGCCATTTCTATGGTAAAGACGCGCTAGTAGCGCTCCTCTTCCCAGCGCCTCGCCTCGCGTTTTAGCGCTCTTGGTGGCTAGCGTTTTTTGGCGGAGCGCTCTGGGCTCCTCCAGTAGAAAATAGTTCAACATTTGGAGAGAAGCGCAGCTCATCAATGTCACTTTTTTTTGACCGACCAATCAAAATCGAGGAAGAGGCTGGACTAAAAAGATCAACAAACATGGCAGAGGAGAGGCTGATTCTTGCGGTGTCCGACAACCCAGTAATCTACGACATTACATTACATAACATTTATTTAGCAGACGCTTTTATCCAAAGCGACGTACAGTAAGTGCGTACAGAGACATCATCAAGATCACTACAGAACAGACAAGGCAAAGCACATCCTTCGCATAATGTAGCAGCTATCCCTAGCAATGAACGTCGACTGTAGTTCACAGTAAGCTGTGGGCAAATCAGCAACACCACACTTCCATTCCAAATACTAGTATAAACTATAATAAGCAACACAAAAGACTAGCAGCTGACCTAGAAACACAAAGCAAGTAAACAAGTGACCGGTAATGCTGCAATTTACATTAACTAAACAGTGACTACACTACAAACAGTTCAATCAACTAACGCACAGCTGAACCAAATGAAAAACACGATACTTTAGCCTATCCGACGGTAGATTGACAACACTGGTCTGATTGCACGACCTAACCATGAAGGGCTACCACGACCAAAACATAAAATATAAAGCCTGGAGAGATGTCTCTGCTTTTTTGGGGGGTTTCAGGTGAGAATTATTAATTGTATTATCTTGTTGGGTTGATGTTAGCTTGCTGTTTACCTTGTAGTTATGTTAACTAGTAGCGAGCTAACGTTAACTAACTGTCAGATAGCCAACTGTCTGTTCGTATTATCTTGTTAGGTTGATGCTAGCTTGCTATTTACCTTGTAACTTAGTTATGTTAACTAGTAGCTAGCTAACTTTAACTAACTGTGAGTTAACGTTAGCCAACTGTCAGTTAACTGCCAGTTCAATAGCGGTTACATATCGTGACATTGATCTTCATCAATATCCATCGCTAGAGCAATCGCAAGGATCCGGTTTCTGGCATTCATGTTTACCGTTATGTTAAACGTTATTTTGGTTAGGCTATTTGTACTAATAACGCAGATGACGCGGTGATCGTAACCTAGCAACAATAAGCGCTCCGTGCGCTTTTGGAAACGCTCTGGGCATTCATATTTTTGATATCCAAAGCGCTCCGCCATGAAAAAAACGCTTTCTGTGGACACAGCCCCTTACTGTTGCCTTTTTCAAATACCTGCTCAAAACCTGACCACACACGCATACACACACACACACACACACACACACACACACACACACACACACACACACACACACACACACACACACACACACACCTACTCTCTCTCTAGGAATTATGACTATTTATTTGTTTGTGTAACTTGAGGGTTAGACTTATCTCCGGCCCTGCCTTCTACTCCTTAACCATTTGAGTACCAAATGAAGTGCGAGCACACATGTTTGCAAACACAGACAATTACTCTTGTCATAATATGAAATCTATACCTCTTTGAAGATGCTTTGTCCTCGAATACAAAGCCCACCATTTCTTTTCATGAAAAATTTAATCTTTAATTAAACATATTTGAATCACATTTTCAAGCAAACTGTTTCAACCACACTAGCTATTCAGCACTCTCTCTCTCTCTATGTATATACCAAACCTGACTCCTGAAAGGTTACATGAAATGTATTACCAAATCAGAGTCCTTGCCCTATTTACATCCCTGGCTATTTGAATACAGTCATGACAAGCTCGACAAAGAGTGGAAAACCGAAGCAAATAATATCTATAGTTCATTCTTGAAGATGTGTATTTTCTTTGGCAGTCCCTATAATTGACCACTAGATGGCCGTTGATTGACAAGTTATCCAGTCATGTGACTCTGACATGTGCTAGGCTTTCTTCTTTGTCTGCAAACTTCTTCGTTATCACACATGTTGAAAGGTAATAAGTAGGGGTGTCACGATTCTCCAAATCCGCGATTCGATTTGACTTTCGATTTTAAGGTCACGATTCGATTCGATTTTCGATTTTTTTCCAGCACAATTTTTTTTTCCAGCACTATAGTCTAACTAATGGCTATGCCATTGTTAGACTATCGAGTCTTGACTTGTAAAGAAAAATACTTGTTTCTCAATAAGTAACTTTTATTTGAATAATAACAATTATAAATAATAACAAAAATATGAGAATATTTAAACACACCTAAACAGTTAAGAGCTTTATCAAAACTAGACTCTAGAATAAACAGTTGAACATTTACCACGCTATTAACAATTTACACATTGGTTTTATGCCCTGACAATGGTCATTTACATTTTCAAATTCTTCTTTAAAAAGATGAGCGTGTTCACATTCTTTGAACAGTTAAGAGCTTTAACAAACTAATATCTGAAATAATAAACAGTTGAACATGTACCACGCTATTAACTATTTACACATTTTTTTCATGCCCTGACAACTGTCATTTGGGTTGTCATTTGAGTTGCCTGTGTCAATGTTTTTTTCCCCATTCAAATCTATTTCTTTGTGATGCCTGCGAATGTGTCCTGCCATATTTGACGTGTTGCCTGAGGTGGCGTATGGTACTCGCGTGTAGCATAGCTGACAAACTGTCATTTTTTTGTCAATGATGCGTTCGTTGTTTATATAACTCACGGGGAAAGCAAAATGTTGCCACACCGGTGACTTCAGGGAAGCAGGAGGATTTTCCAGTTCTGTTTCTCCATCTCCGACTCCGGCAGTGGCCATGGTGTGTCAAAAAGTAATGCAGGCTACCGGTAAGCTAACGTTAACTAGCAGCTGTGTCTTCTTTGAAATATCGTTGTTTTTTTTTCTTCGGACGCACGCCTGCGTGGACGAACAAAATGCAGTGGAAGGCGTCAAGTTTCGTTTTGTCGGAAACGCTTACATTAGAGATAGCCAAGTAGGCTACTTTTTAAAAACATTTTACCCATCACATGAAAGGCTAAGAAGAGCGCGCGGGGGGCGGGGGTGGACAGAAAAAAAAAACTTGGAGAATCGCGAACCAGCTTGTGATTTCGAAGTTCGAAATTGAACGCTCATTTCGACCGATTTTCGATTTCGAATCGGTATCGTGACACCCCTAGTAATAAGTGATTTAATTTAATTTAGTAAATACAGTTTATTTAGTTGAGATTCATGCACATAGATTAACATTTCTTATATATTTAGTGCAAGAGGATATACACATTTTTGAGATTGTTTTAATTAAAGTTAACTGACTATAGCTAACTGTAGGCTATCTATTTGCTAGCTATGACAACAATTTTATAATACCAGTAACCCTAACCCTAACCATTTCATGTATTTGACAGATCTGGAACAATGAGAATATTGCAATCAATCGTTCTCCTGTTCTGCATCATTTGGGTATGTACAGGACATGGACAGAGAGCAATGTCAGATGAGACCTATGATGTGATACTCAAGGCACTCAAGGGGGAATTTAATGTCCCTGTAGCACAGAGATCAAGGACCCAGCGTGCTGCTCTTGTTCGACTGTGGCGTAATAGGCAACTTTACGCTGTTAGTGAGGATGGCCAGGCAATTACATTTGCTGGAAAATTGGTAGCTAAGAAGTCAACTATCCCTGCAGTTGTGAACAGGGTTCTTGATGAAACAAAAGGCTCTGGCGCAAGAAAGGTGAACATACACCTTAGAGAAGAGAAGGCATCAGTCGAGCTAGTGTGCAAGACACATTGGACAGGTCAAGACGCTACTATCTGCATAAGGCAACATTTGGAAACAAACCCATTCCAAAATCCATTAAAGCCAAAGCAGTTCAAGATCGCCACCAGATTGACCTTCTTGACATGGGGAAATGGAGAGTTGCGCATGGCCGAGCCACATATAGGTACATCCTGACCATAGTAGATGTATTTAGCAGACATATATGGCTAAGACCATTGAAGAGTAAACAGAGCACTGAGATTGCCAAACATCTTGAGGATATTTACTCTGAGCATGGTACACCGAAGGTTTTACAGCATGATCAAGGAAAGGAATTCAAAGGTGCGGTACGAAAACTCATGGAATCCCTTCAGGTGAAAATAATTCAGAGCTCGCCATATCATCCCCAGAGCCAGGGTAAAGTGGAAAGGACCCACCGTGTACTGAGGAAAAAGATAATGTATGACCTAGTTAACTATCAACAAGGAGGAGTCAACTGGGTCAAGCATTTGCCAATTTATGCCAGGATAATGAATGAAGACCCAAAGGAGGTTTTGAGTTGGATGTCTCCTTTTCAGGTGTACTATGGAAGAAAAAGTCATAGACTGTCCAATCGGTTAACCTGTTCCCCAGCTCAAGTTCATGAAGAACACTGTCAAACAACCCACAAAACACTGCCCACCTAAAAGCATAGGCTTTTGTTTGAGGAAAACCGAATGAACATTAGGAGAAGGGCACGAAAGGCAACACAACGCTGCGCAAGACGTATGACTTTGTCTAGAAGTCATCCACCCTCTAAATATACGGTAAATGACAATGTGTTGGTCAGGGTGAAGAGCGGTAATCGTAGAGTTTCACAAAGGCACTTTGTATTACCAGGTTTAGTTGTGAAAAGAAACCTAAAGTTGTACAAATATAAGG
Organism: Synaphobranchus kaupii; assembly: GCA_029718625.1. NCBI lineage: Eukaryota > Metazoa > Chordata > Actinopteri > Anguilliformes > Synaphobranchidae > Synaphobranchus > Synaphobranchus kaupii. Next base: position 64,534,836 of record CM056376.1, on the reverse strand, counting down.
TTCAGTTCCGTATGCCCACTCCAACACAAATGTGGTTTTCAGTGTCTGATGTGACCAGTGTCACAAGACTGGAGGAAAAGCAGCGCTCAAAGCCCAAAACGGTTCAGCAAACCCGCCTGCTAATTCCTTACACACATGAGGAACGACTGGAGTCTTTTGAATCATCAAACCTTAACATTCGTTCAGACCCGATTCCAGATGGCAGTTGCCAATTTGCTGCTATTGCTGACCAATTGGCCACCCTTGCAATATTCCGTTCTGTATCAACATTGCGAGAAGAAATTGTGGCTGATCTAACATTTCATCCGCATGGAGTGGATGGGACGCCACTTTCTGAGTATGTGGAGGGGACATGGGGAGATTATTTACAGAGGATGGCACAACATGGCACATACACTACTCACAAAAAGTTAGGGATATTCGGCTTTCGGGTGAAATTTCAGGATGAACCTAAAATGCACTATAACCTTTACAGGTGAAATTAATTTGACCTTCTCTAAACTTTTGAATGCACATGTCCAACTATTCAATGTTTCAGTACTTTTTGCACAACTTGCTGTTCTCTAACAAGGAGCTGAACGGCAAAATTCACAACAGGTGTTTGATCCATGAATCGACCAATACATTTCCTGGTTCAATTAGAATTGGTATTTAAACAGTCCTCTTCATCATGCTGTTCACATTTTGACATCATGAGACCAAGACGACACCTAACAATTTATCAACAGTACCTCGCCATTGCGAGGCTTCAAACAGGATGTTCTCAGAGGGAAGTGGCCACTGAGCTTAGAGTGTCACAGAGTGTCATCAGCAGGTTGCAACAGAGATACGGAGAGACTGGAAGAGTCACAGAAAGGCATAGAAGTGGACGTCCTTTGGCCACATCCCACACTGATGACCGCTTCATTGTGAACAGTGCCCTGCGGAACCGGATGATGAATGCCACTCAACTCCAGGCACATTTAAGGGAGGTGAGAGGCACCCAAGTGTCACGTCAGACCATTCGAAACCGTTTACATCAGCGTGGTCTGCGTGCTAGACGACCTGCAAGGGTACCTGACCACACCACCAGGCACAGGCGTCATCGTCTTGCATGGGCCAGGGAGCATTTACGCTGGACGAGGGACCAGTGGGCCTCAGTGCTGTTCTCTGATGAAAGTCGATTCACGTTGAGCAGAAATGATGGCCGCCAACGATGTTGGAGACGTCAAGGAGAGCGCTATGCATCAGCCACTGTTGTCACCAGACGACCCTTTGGTGGTGGCGGTGTTACAGTGTGGGCAGGTGTGTCTAGTCAATACAGAACTGCCCTACACTTTGTGAATGGTACAGTGACAAGCTCATACTACCTGAATAACATCATTAATCCAGTCATTGTGCCCCTGCATGAACAACACAGGCCTAATTTCATCTTCATGGACGACAATGCTCCAGCTCATCGAGGTCGCATCATTAGGGAAAGGCTGCTGGAGACTGGGGTACCTCAAATGGAGTGGCCTGCACTTTCTCCAGACCTGAATCCCATAGAAAACCTATGGGATCAGCTGACTCACCGTGTAGAGGCTCGTAAGTCTGTACCCCAGAACCTCAATGACCTGAGGGCCGCCCTTCAAGAAGAGTGGGATGCCATGCCTCAGCAGACAATAAGTCGACTTGTGAACAGCATGAGACGTCGTTGTCAAGCTGTAATTGATGCTCAAGGGCACATGACAAGTTATTGAGACATTGACATTTTTGTTGTGGTATACCCACCACTGTTGTTGCCTTTTGTTTCAATAAATTGTTTGAGATGAGGAAATCACCATTGCATGCTTCTACTTAAATGCCCTACTTTCATGATACGTATAATATCACTGTAGCGTGAACTTACATTTTCCATAAATTTCACCCGAAAGCCAAATATCCCTAACTTTTTGTGAGTAGTGTATGGTGACCACATAACTCTTCAAAGAGCCTCCCAGATATTCAATGTTCAGTTTCTTGTTGTGTCAACTCTTGGTTTGGATGCAACTCTGGTTGTTATTGTGAAAGCTTGCCTCTTTTGGTTCTTGGCCATATTGCTGAGGGACACGGGGAACATTATGTAAGTTTAGATGGACCAACTTTTCCTTACATTCAGGCCATTCAGGAGGCAGAGAGACAAAGACTGTCTTTCAGAAAACCAGTTAGGACACCTACTTTAGTTGACCCTGAACCTGGCCCTCTGGCTGACCCTGAACCTGGCATTCTGGCTGACCCGGAACTTGGCCTTCTGGCTGACCCTGAACCTGGCCCTCTGGCTGACCCTGAACCAGGCATTCTGGCTGACCCGGAACTTGGCCTTCTGGCTGACCCTGAACCTGGACTTCTGGCTGACCCTGAACCTGGACTTCTGGCTGACCCTGAACCTGGACTTCTGGTTGACCTTGAACCTGGCCCTCTGGCTCACCCTGAAGCTGGGCCTCTGGCTAACCCTGAAGTTCAGTCTATGGCTAACCCTTTGGTTGACATGGTAGTGGATCCTGGCAATGAGCCTGGAGCTCAATATCTACCATCAGAAATCTTATCAAAAATTATTGAGTTAAGTCTCAATCTAGATATGTCAATGCTGGGGACATTCAATAGAGTCTCACTCTTATTCCGTGAACTATCTAGACCAGTGGTCCTCAACCCTGGTCCTGGGGACCCCCTGTGTATGCTGGTTTTCGTTCCAACCACAATTGCAATACTTGACTTTTAACAAGCTGTTTTTCTTAATTAGGTGTTTTTAATGTTTAGAGGGATTATTTACATTCTTAAGCCACATTAAGAATGTTAGTAATAGCTATGCATGCCATGAAGAATAAAAGTTCACATTGTGCTGTATTGTAAACAATTAAAAGGAGGTAAAAAATGTTTTAACTGATCAAATTAAAGACTGAGGTGAATCAATTGCCTCATAATTGGTGAAATTGTGGACACATGGCCACTAAAACTAACCGTTTGGTAAATAATGAAGAATTCAAAGACAAAGCAAATGATAAAGAGCCAAACCTGCATTGTGTTAACAAGTTTAAGGAAAAAATTATGAAGGAACTTAAACTTGTGTTCAATTACCTAATTAGGAGCCTATTCACCTGAGTTCTTACCTCTTCTTTGTAACTGTTTGCAATATAACACAATGAGCATAATGAACATTGGATTTTTTTTTCTTCAAAGCATGCATAGCTATTGCTAACATAACGTGGCTTAAGAGAGTAAAGAGTTTAAAGTGTTCTCTCTATACAATTAAAACACCTAATTAAGAAAAAATAACAGCTTGTTAAAATTCTGGTATTGCAATTGTGGTTGGAATGAAAACCAGCATACACAGGGGGTCCCCAGGACCAGGGTTGAGGACCACTGATCTAGACCATATTATCCCAACCTGTACATAAGAGAGGCACTTGCAGAGAGTTTGGAACTGGACAAAGAGAATGACTGTTCCATTAGTGTTATGAAGCTATACAAGGCTGCTGGTCTCAGCACACTTATAAAAGAGTTATTTAGTAAGGACAAACGATGGATGAAAGCCCGGATTCTGCTCAGTTACATAGCCTTCGGACAATACAAACTTAAGGACATCTACTGGAAGAATTAATGACAATTTTTTTGTTGGTGTTTTGTTTTTGTTTTTTCAGTCAGCAGATAATTTAATTTTGATTCTCTCAAGTTCTTTTTTATATTTGTAAATGAGTGGAACTTACTTTTCATTTGAGATTGAACTTCACCTCCAGCACCATACCTCCATTTTGTCAAATGTACAGAACAGTATCAAGAGAATGTTTAGTTCTTTAAAAAAGCGACCGTAAACCGTCCTTTATTATCATTATAAAACTGAAAGATTTGTTACCAAAGTTATCTTTGTAGGTCATGTTATATACTATGTTTTACAGTTTAGAATTTTTCATTAAGAGGTTGAAAGTTGAGCACAAGGCATAATAATGCCAGTTTGGTAGAAGAAGTTATTTAAATACACTTGATTAAAGATTCTACTTTTCATGGAAAGAAGCGGTGGTCTTTTTTATTTGAGACCACAACATCTTCAAAGAGGTATAGATTTCATATTATACAACATAAGAGTAATTGTCTGTGTTTGCAAACATGTGTGCTCCCACTTCATTTGGTACTCAAATGGTTAAGGAGTAGAAGGCAGGGCCGGAGATAAGTCTAACCATCAAGTTACACAAACAAATAAATTGTCTTAATTCCTAGAGAGAGAGAGAGAGTAGGTGTGTGTGTGTGTGTGCGTGTGTGCATGCGTGCGTGGTCAGGTTTTTGAGCAGGTATTTGAAAGAGGCAACTGTAAGGGTAAGTGTCATGGAAGTGTGACACTTTATAGCCAATAAAAAAAACTTTAAATAAAGTGATATAAGTATGTCATTACATTATCGGCTCCAGTTATTACATTTTTTATGATTTTTTTTAACCCAGCTAATAATGTAATAACCAGCCAATAATGTAATAACTTATTACATTATGCGCAAAAACTTATTACGTTATTGGTTCAGAGATTTTATTACATTATTGGTAAGTTATTACATTATCGACTTTTATTACATTAAAGGGTAAGTTCGCTATTTTGGACCTTGGACCCTATTTGCGGTCCGTCTTCCATGAACCTGACCCATGAAGTCCATTTTTTCGCTGATCGGTCCAGTATTGAGTTCGCTACAGATTTCCTGTAGGCTCTCACTGGGCTACAATAGAAGTCAACGGGGCAATTAGAAATGTTCGATAAATGTGCTTTCATGTACAATAAATGAGACGGGAAGCCCAGGGTGTATTGTTACCGGTCTCAGTATGCTCTCCTGTGAAATGTATCTCAATCCGAACATTTTTACGTGCTTGGCATGACTTGGAAGTAAGCATTTCTCTGTTGCTTGTTTTCGCTGCTCCCGCGGAGTACTATGTGTCGGGGGTAGGGGAGCGGGAAGGTGTGCCGGCCGTTTACGAAACTATCTAGTTGAGCAGTCTGCGTTTGTTTACCTGCAGCAACTTAGGCTACAATTTCCACAAAAAAACTTGGATGATGGATGACTATAATGATTACGAAGACGAAGAATTCGATTTTGACTTTGACGTTACTGGCTACAGATTTGAGCCAGAATACACGGACACGGAACTACAAGAGATGGATGATAAGAGAGCAAGAGAAGACAGAGAGGCTGAAGTTGCGCAGGTAATGTTATCCGAAGTCAGTGCGAGGTAGTGCGGTCGGAGAAATAGTTCTGTTTCAAATGGAACTGTTGTTTCAACGTTCGGTTTGCGTTTGCGATAGCCTACATTTCACAGGAGAGCATACTGAGACCGTAAGAATACACACTGAGCTATAAAAGCACATTTATCGTTGTTTTTCCATAACATTTCTAATTGCCCCGTTGACTTCTATTGTAGCCCAGTGAGAGCCTACAGGAAATCTGTAGCGAACTCAATACTGGACCAATCAGCGAAAAAATGGACTTCATGGGTCAGGTTCATGGAAGACGGACCGCAAATAGGGTCCAAGGTCCAAAATAGCGAACTTACCCTTTAAGAACGGAAAAATGATTACGTTATTGGCAGTTATTACATTAATGGTAGTTATTACATTATTGGCTGCTACAGGCCGGACTAAGGCTTTTTTCACCCAGCCTAAGCCTTCTAGGACAAATCACACAAGAAAAAACATGTAAAAACGGTTTAAAATTGTGCATGCATTTATTGCTGCAATTCCGTCATCCCACCAGCAGGTACTGCTAGACAATCGTTATGTTATATACACACAATAGCCCATGTCCCCTAAGGGGCTCCGTACATTTGTACTCCCAGTCGTTCCCCGCGATGCAATTTATCCATTTAAATAGCCTGGCTAGTTAGGGCATGTAATACTGCATCATGACCAGGGTTTTTCCTCCATTGAAATGTCTTAGGCGGCCTGCCTAAGTGTTTTTTTCATGCCGCCTAGGAGAAATCACGCAAAAAAACACCTTTTGTAAAGGTCCGTGCATTTATTTCGCAGGAGTCGGACTCGGGACACTCGCTCCAAAACTTCAGGGCGTAGCTGTACAGATTTCTATTTCGTCAACGGGAGGAATACGTTAGCTGGATGCAGTTTCTAACATTTTACCACTAGAGACACTTTTGAGCCAGATTCTTTGGGTTTATGCTGTTTTTCGCTGACTACAGTAAAATGACAAGATTTGGACCAGAATCAACCAGTAACCAAATGTATCAGTTCTCATCTAAAATAAATGGTTTTAGTGCTTTGTTACCCTTTAAGTGTCAGTGGGCTCTATCTTGACGATCTTAGCGCATGGTCTAAAACACATAGCGCAAGTGCATTTAGGGTGTGTCCAACTCCACTTTAGCTTGTTAGAGGGTGCATATTTTGAGGGCAAAGTAAGGCGCAAGGTTCAAATGGGCCTCTTCATTAATTATAGGTGTGTTTTGGGCGTAACATGCAGTAAACCAATCAGTGTGTCATCTCCCATTACCTTTAAAAGCCACCTGTGTTTTCACCTTGGTGGATTGCTATTATAATGGTGGATTTAATAAGACTGCAAAAAGAGCGATTTTCAGTTGGCGAAACAGACCTATTCCTGCACAAGGTTAAAGTGTGAGTAAGAAATATATGGATCAATATTAGGATCAATATTATTCGGACTAACCCTTATGATGTGTTTTAATATACACAATAATAATCTTAAACATTAGGGTTTCTGGTAATTCCTGACTAAACTATTTCCCGTTTCCCAGGAATATAATGACGGAAAAACAGGAAGTATTTTCCATTAGCTTACACCAGTGCTGTTATTTTACAAAATATATGCAGTTTAATTTCATTATAACACCTGCAACAGCTGAGCATATAAGCTACTGGAACTTGACTTCTGTCTCAGCTTAGAAAAAGGCAAATTAGCCTGCTTGTTTAATGAATTTCGATTATACATTAAAGCATTGTCAAACATCAATTCTATGAGGCTGTTCTCACAGCAGACAGATCACAAGCAATGCATTTCAGCGAGCGACATTCAAGCTTCATCCAAAGTTAATATTACGTGCATTCTAAGATTGATTAATAGCATAAATAGTGTCCTTTTGCCTTAATTATGACACTAAGGGCCTGATTTACTAAGATCTTTAGCGTGTGCAAAACCTTTTAGCACACACAAAACCAATAACATGACCAATCATTGGTCATGGTATTTTGTTTGCACCAATCATTGGTTGGTTTTGCGTGTGTTAAAAGGTTTTGCACACGCTAAACGTCTTAGTAAATAGGGCCCTTAATACACTAAAGCTGTCAGGAACCCATGGGTTTGCCCATATTTTCCCTTTATATTATTGACTCCTGCTTATGTAAATACGACCAGGGACAATGTGCGTTGCGTCTATTCCGGGAGAAAAAATAATTTGGGGGAAAATATTTCTCCAAAATATCTCCATCTCCATGTGAGTTTCAAGAGATACTGCAGAGCCTTTTCTAAGGCCTTTTTTACCGGTTCAATTTGAACTGGAACTTGTGAGTAGGTGTGGTCATATGACAATGGTGCCACATAGTCACATTATAAATATTCATACGGTCAAGGAGTGAAAGGGTGTGTCTTGGTGAACTGACTCTGGCCCACTGAACACAGCCCCCTTCCTACTCTCTCCTCACAACTAAACAAACAACAAAATGGCGAGCGACAAGAGTGACAGCAGTACTGCAGGGAGTTTTGAGGTGGAGGAGTTTGAAAGGATTCCTTTGTGGTGGAAGACTCTCCTCGCGAAGATATTGCTCGGGCAATACAGCCGTATTCATTCGAGTCACTGGCAGCAGCAGCCGCCGCCCCGGCTGTATTGGTTGAGCGACGTCTTCGCGATCGAGGAGAAGACTGATGTAACCGAATGGTAGAGCTAACGTTACCTAGCTAAGTTAGCTTGTTTGTCTGCCTAAAGTAACGTTACTATTAAATACATTCAAATGCACAGCAAAACCCAGTCACACAGTAACGCAGTGTTTCCCCTATATGCACCTAGCAGCGGCGTTACGCCACTCCTGAAATATGACCGCCGCTGCTGAATTTTTTTGTAAACAAAACAAAACAATCCACTCTCTCCCCTTCAAAATGCTGGAGTATACGGCCTTGTAAACGTTTTAGAGTAACGTAAAAACGTTTTAAACGTAAAGCGCTTTCATGGAAAAGTTGCTGTCATAAACTCATTTGAAATGCGATTGTGTCCAAACTTTCTAAGCAAAGCTAACTTTCAGCAAGGTCGTATATGGCCAGTGCTAGCTAGCAAATGCAGCTGTTCTGGCGAGAGAAGGCCATAGATGTACAACATTTTGAAGTGCTGGACTGCGTTCGGATCCAAAATTTATGCTTTCTTCCTGTCATTCCCTTCCCTTGTTTCTATGTGAATTCCCTTGAATCAAGGGAAGGGAACAACAGGAAGAAATAATGAAATTCGGATCTGAACACAGCCCTGTAGTCATGGGCGTAGGATTATGGGGGGAAACGGGGGATGTGTCCCCGCCAATGTTGGAAAGAGTCGAATTGTCCCCCCCAACCATAATTGATCCCTCTCCCATGTAAAGCTTACAGTCAATAAAGGCTGCAATAATGGTAAAAAATGACTTAAATTTATGCGGAAAGATAAATAACGCCCGTAACCATAGTATGAATTATTGACCCACCACCTCGCTACTTCAAACAGTAGCAATGGTTTATCTCATGGCCACGACAAGTTCGAGTTTATGAAAGCACAAATGGGATATGTAGTCAACAATTAGGTGTGATTGCTCAAGCCGATAATACTATGGACTTCAATTCCCATAACCCAGTGTTTTAGCCAGCGTTTTGTGTAACGTTATGGATACGTTATAATCAGGTTGGTTGTAATGGAGAAGTCAGACCGCAAAAAAAGACGAGAAACTTCACGGAGTATGAAATCGAGACGCTCGTTACGGTAGAGCAGATGGTTTGTTGGTGTATAGGCGGCCTTTGCTACGTTTCACCTGAAACAGTCCTCTCAACTGAAAATCAAATCAAAATCCCCACAGTGAATAACCCAGAAGTTTCCCCATTCAGGTAGGCTAGGCTACTGTAGGCGCTGTTCGTAACCTAGCTAACTACTCCTTATTTTTCTACAGTCTATGCCTTATATAGTGCATCCGGAAAGTATTCACAGCGCTTCACTTTTTCCACATGTTGTTCTGTTACAGCCTTATTCCAAAATTGATTAAATTCATTTTTTCCCTCAAAATTCTACACACAACACCCCATAATGACAATGTGAAAAAAGTTTTTTTGAGATTTTTGCAAATTTATTAAAAATAAAAAACTAAAATTTCTCATTTACATAAGTATTCATACCCTTTGCTTTAACGTATTTTTAAAGTATCATATTTCATATTTGGTCGCATATCCTTTACATGCTGTTACTTCCTGAAGTCTGTGACCATCAACGAAAAACTGTCGATATCTTATTTTCAGGTACTGTTACAAGCGATACTATAACCTCTCTGCATTTGAATGGATCTCTATGGAAATTGGGGGGTGAGACTAGATTCAGCTGTAAATTACACTGGTACAGTATGGAACACATGGCTGGCTAAATGGCTGTAAGTTATCAAGGGTCTGAGCTATCAAACGAGCCCCAAACCATCACTCTGTTGCCAGATATGGAGTAGATGTGGATGGATCACTGCAAGGGTTATTTCTCCGGACTCATTTTCCTATAGAACTCTATGGGGAAAAAAGTCAGGAGAAACAACCCTTAAAGTGATCCATCCACATCTACTCCATATCTGGCAACAGAGTGATGGTTTGGGGCTCGTTTGACAGCTCAGACCCTTGATAACTTACAGCCATTTAGCCAGCCATGTGTTCCATACTGTACCAGTGTAATTTACAGCTGAATCTAGTCTCACCCCCCAATTTCCATAGAGATCCATTCAAATGCAGAGAGGTTATAGTATCGTTTGTAACAGTACCTGAAAATAAGATATCGACAGTTTTTCGTTGATGGTCACAGACTTCAGGAAGTAACAGCATGTAAAGGATATGCGACCAAATATGAAATATGATACTTTAAAAATACGTTAAAGCAAAGGGTATGAATACTTATGTAAATGAGAAATTTTTGTTTTTTATTTTTAATAAATTTGCAAAAATCTCAAAAAACCTTTTTTCACATTGTCATTATGGGGTGTTGTGTGTAGAATTTTGAGGGAAAAAATGAATTTAATCAATTTCGGAATAAGGCTGTAACAGAACAAAATGTGGAAAAAGTGAAGCGCTGTGAATACTTTCCGGATGCACTGTATATATGTTTAAAAAAGTACATGTTTTTTCATAACAACAAGCAATGTATTACAGCCGCGAGTGTGATAACGTTAGGTAGCACTGTGGAAATTTCGACGTTGCTGGACAATTGAATAGAGAATTTCTTCAGGGTTCATCAGAAAACAGTTGTAGCTTCTTAAATGTAGGCTATTTGGTTCCTTAAAATGTTTATTGCCCTGCAGTGCAACATGAGAGGCTGATGTATTCGCAAGCGGCGACACTGTAAGACACTGTAATTAGCCTAATTTAGAAGTTCAGAGAAATGTGAATACCATAATTGGGATGTCGACGACTACCACTAAAGGCAGTGGTTCTTAAACTCGGTCCTGGGGCCCCCTGCATATGCTGGTTTTCGTTCCAGTCACAATTGCAATCCCAGAATTTGAACAGGTTGTTGATTTTTCTTAATTAGGTGTTTTTCATGTTTAGAGGGATTATTTCCCTTCTGAAGCCACATTATGTTAGAAATAGCTATGCATGTCATGAATAATAAAAGTCAAATATTCACATTGTGCTATATTGCAAAATAAATACAAAAAGAGAGGTAAAAATGTTTTAACTGATCAAATGAAACAAATTGAAGACTGAGGTGAATCAATAGGCTCCGAATTGGTGAAATTGTGGACACATTGGCAACTAAAACTAGAGACTTGGTAAATAATGAACAATTCAAAAGACAAAGCAAATGATAAAGAGCCAAACATGCATTGTGTTAATAAGTTTAAGGAAAAATTAAGGAACTTAAAACACAAGTGTTCAACTACTGAATTAGGAGCATATTGATTCACCTCAGTCTTTAAATTGATCAGTTTAAAAAAATGTTACAAAGGCATAGTCTTCATGGCATGCATAGCTATTTCTGACATGATATGGCTTAAGAGGGTAAATAATCCCTCTAAACATGAAAAGCACCTAATTAAGAAAAATTAACAGCTTGTTAGGATTTTGGGATTGCAATTGTGGTTGGAACGAAAACCAGCATACACAGTGGTCCCCAAGGACCGAGTTTGGGAACCACTGATCTAGATGATGTCTTTTTCAGGGACGTCCCTGCTTATTTCAGCAAGACAATGCCAAGCCACATTCTGCATGTGTTACAGCAGCGTGGCTTCGTAGTCAGAGAGTGAAGGTGCTAGACTGGCCTCCCTGCAGCCCAGACCTGTCTCCCATTGAAAACGTGTGGCACATTATGAAGCTCAAAATATGACAATGGAGACCCCAGACTGTTGAGCAGCTGAAGTCTTATAGCAAGCAAGAATGGGAAAGAAAGGAAAGGTGATGCAACACAGTGGTAAAATAACTTGTCTTTGTCATGTTTTCAATTGAATAAAGGTCAAAAAGGATTTGCAAATCATTGCTTATTGTTTTCATTTACATTTTATACCCAACTTATTTGGAATTGGGGTTTGTAAATGAGGAAGAGCAGAGGTCCCAACACCAATCCTTGTGGGACTCCACTCAACTAATTAAATTGCGAAGCAATAGTTGATATGTCAAAAATTGGCTGAATGATAAGCCAATAAAATTGCCCAATTTAGGCGTATCCATTAAAATCACTGTAAATAATTCCAGACATGGTCTTCGGCCTTGCACCATGTTTTCAATCAAAGGAACGTTGTCGATTGCTTGTAAAACATGGCTGCTATAACAAAAAATTGGATATGTAGCATTGTCAGCCATTGATCCATCTGAAAAAATATTACTTAATCTTCTTCTCATGAAGCATAAGTTTGATCAAGATGCCCTTTGGAACAAGAACACTTTGTTCAACTGTCTAAGTAAATTGTGAAGGAAATGTTTCTGTGTTCAAAGATGGCAAAATGACAGCCAATCATATTTTGGTGAATGAAAACTAGGATACAATGCGAAGTGAAATTTTAATTCAGGGTGTGATTAATTCCAGTCTTCATCTACAGCCTTTAAACATATTCTACATGGAAGGGCAAGTCGTTCTGAAAAAGATACAGGTATAAAAAAATATAAGTCTCATGAAGATGCACTTTGGAACAAGAATACTGGCTAACTAAATTGCGAAAGAAAAATTTCTGTGTTCAAAAATGACAGCCACTCATATTTTAGTATATGAAAACTAGCATACAATGCTAAGTGAAGCTGTAATTCTTGGTAATTAATTCCTGTCTTGCTCTTCAGCCTTAAAACATGTACTGCATGGAAGAGCAAGTCGTTCTGAACAAGACAAAATTTGAATGGTGTCGACAGCTTGAAAAACATGCCCGCTATAAAAAAATACTTAGCATTGTCAGCCAGTTTCATGCAAAGAAATTATGCTTAAAAATCTTCTCGTCATGAACCAAAAGGCCAATCGACATGACCTTTTGCACCTGAGCAATTTGTTAAACTCTCTAAATAAATTGCAAAGGAGAAGTTTCTACATTCAAAGACGGCGACATGACAGCCAAGCATATTTCAGTTCATGAAAATGAGCATATGATGCTAGGGCACAGCACTAGTTCTTGGTCTATGGTGTTTAAAGATGGTCTGAATTATGAACAAATGATACTTAAAGTTTAATTAAAGGTTGTAAGTCCAATTGACATTAAACTTGGTGCATAACTTATCTGGATGCTTCACTTACTTCATTGGGAAGGGCATGTTACTAAGTTGAACAAGCGTGGATAGGCTGATCATGGCTGGACATGGTGTCATGTTGCACTGCCTGCTTGGTCCCCGGAATCGCTGTTTTGCAGCTATATTTATTATTATTATTATTATTATTATTATTATTATTATATAATAATAATACATTGTATTCGAGAATAGGTTTTTTTTATCACTGCTTGTGCGATACTTGGATACTTTGTATTTACAGGTTAGAGCCTTTTAAACCAGCTCCACCTGAACAAAACAAGATTTCACCGCCTTTTCAGGGTAACATCTCATTCTCTTTAGTCGTGGTCTCGTCCTTATTTGCCTTTCAGCTTAATTCTGGAAACACATCACAGCCTTCATAAACACGTTAGCAAAACCGCTGAAAGAAGACAGATCTCGCTACCGGTTAAAGTGGAACGGAAATTTCTAATCGAAAGCGAACTTCAGCCTTGGTTTTTTTTTTTTTTACCACAGGGCAGATCGCAACCCACGTCATCAGAGCATTCACAAACTACGTAAAGACTAATGGAAGATTTTCAAGTGTAACGTAAATACATGTTTATTCGCAAACAGTTAATTCTATGACCGAGTTAGCTTTACGGTTGTGCGAGTAACTTGGGAAGGTTTTTTTAACGTTAGACAATTCGTCAAACATCGATTTAAAGTTAAACGTGGAAAATCTGTTAAACTCACCCCAAAGGCCAAACCTGTTTGTTTTTTTTGGTTTGTTTGGTTTTTTTTCAAAGGAAAAACGACATCCCATTTGATTATAACGTTAGTGCCATATTCGCTTTTTCTTCTTCTTCTGCTTTAATTTTTTTGGCGGATTTAAAACTAACGTTAAGGTGCATACCGCCACCTACTGTACCGGAGTGTGTAGTTCATGTCTTTACTTTTTACATTTTAAATCCTATTGGGATGGCAGGTACGCCGATCAGCCACAACATTAAAACCACTTACAGGTGAAGTGAATGACATTGATTATCTCGTTGTTATTTTGGTTCTGTACTCTAGCACTTTCAGTGTGAAAGGATACAATGACAATGAGGTTGAAGTGCAGACTGTCAGGGTATTTTAATCCATATTGGATTAACTGTTTAGAAATTATAGAACCTTTTGTACATAGTCCCCCCCATTTTTGGGCATCAAAAAATATTGGACAGTTTAACATACTGTAGACTAAAGTAATCTTTTTAAAATATTTGGTCGCATATCCTTTGCATGCCATGACTTCCTGATGTCTGTGACCCAACAACATCAAAAGACTCTTGATATCTTATTTTCTGGTACTCTTACAAGCGATACTATAACGTCTCTGCATTTGAATGGATCTCTATGGGAATTTGGGGGTGGGACTAGATTTAGCTGTAAATTATGCAAAAAAAAATTTGCAAAAAAAAAACAGGCCTTAGCCCCCAACCAGCAAAATGAGGTAAAAAAAAAAAAACTTCCCAGTATGGGAGAAAAAACACTGAACAGTGGCGAGAAAAAACTCCCCACTGGGAAAAAATCTCGAAAGGAACCTGGCTAGAGAGGGGGTGCCCATCCTTCGCTGGCTGGCCCAGTTTAAACTAAATGTGGACTGAATGGTAATAGACTGTAATGAGGGATCTAATAAAACTAGCTGGTACCTATGAATTCCAAAGAAAAGGATGTAAAATGTTCAATTCAAAGGGGCAGGGTGGTGCATCTGGGACTCCGCTTGCGTCAAGTCGGGAGGATAAACCAAAGGAGGGACAGGACTGGAGCAGTCTGCAAACTCGGTGAGGGGCATGACTGGAGCAGTCTGCAAACTCAGGGCGAGGGAGCATGGGCCGGAGTAATCTGCAGCTCAGGGTGAGAGAGGAAAAGAGAAGGTTAGCCCCCCCCCCCCCGACATCCTTAACTATAGGATTGACTAAAGAGCTACATTTTTAGCCTACACTTAAAGACAGAAAGTGTGTCTGAAGCCCAAACATACATGGGAAGATTATTCCATAAGAAAGGAGCTCTGTAAGAGAAGGCTCTGCCACCCATTGTAATTTTATATATAGTAGGAATTTTCAAATAGCCAGCACTTTGAGAGCGAAGTAATCTAGGAAGACAGTAAGGAATGAGTAAGTCACTAAGATATTCTGGGGCCAAACCATTTAAAGCTTTAAACACGAGAAGTAAAATCTTGTAGTCAATTCTGAATTTGACAGGCAGCCAATGAACAGTTTTGAGCACCGAGCTGATATGCTCCCATTTCTTGGTTCTAGTAAGAACTTTAGCAGCTGCATTCTGTACAAGTTGGAGACGATTCAGGGCTGAGCCAGTGCAACCAGACAATAAAGCATTACAGCAATCTAGTTGAGAGGTGAGAAAGAGGCATGAACCATTTTTTCAGCATCCTCCAGGGACAACACCTTCCTTAATTTAGATATATTCCTCAGGTGGAAGAAGGCCATTCTTGTGATAATGTTAATATGGGGCTGAAAGGAGAGATCTGAATCAAGGTTTTTAACAACCTTGTTGCGGGGACAGAGAAGCAATCTAAATTTAAGGAAAACTGTAAGAATTTATCTCAAAGGGATTTGGGGATTTGGGACCTAATACTAATATCTCAGTCTTATCTGAGTTCAATAAAAGGAAATTTTGGGTCATCCAGGCCTTAACATCTTTAAAGGGTTAGTTCGGAATTTTGGACATAATGTCTCATTTACGACTTACCCATGATGTTGTTGATTGATGGAGACCATTTTCAGCTGATTCCATGCTGTCCTTCTTGTGGACATACACACGTTGCTAATGCTAGCGCAACTCTATGGTAACCGGTAGCATCCACTACCAAACACACTTAAACACTCCACAGTGCACCCAAAGTAAAGAAGATATGACGACAGTCTATCAGGGTTAATTTGAGTGTTTATGCCATCATTTTTGAAGTCAAACTATCGTTGAACCCTTTACTTTGTGCTGACCTATATTCTCTGTGGAAGTAGAATATGCGGAGAAGTACAGCAGCAGATTGATACTTTATGTTACCCACGAATGTACTGCCGGCATTGGTCGACTACAACAACAAAGAAGAGCAACAAGTTGCAATGGCCACGTTCGCTCCACCGCCGTACTTCCACAGAGAATATAGGTCAGCACAAAGTAAAGGATTCAACGATAGTTTGACTTGGTATGAAAAATTATAGTATGTTACGTCCCAAAATCCACCTGTGTTGCAGTAACCAGGTGTACAGTATTGGAGGTAACACTCAGCCACTTAAACACAAACCACAACCTCAAAGATAAACCCAGTGAAGTACAAAGTGATTTAAAAGACAAAATGTTTAATAACACAGACACTTATGGTAAGAACTAACTTAGCTATTCTCTAAACATATAACAGTTTGACAATATTTACAGTTTGGCTACACAGGCTGCATGCTCTCACCAGGCAGCAAATGTCCAAAATCAGACCCACGTCCAGATGGCAGAAGGGTCTTCTCTCCCTGGTCTAGCGAAAATGCAGCTTAGATGTCATTCAGCTACAATCGATCCATTCACGGGTAAACTACTGACAAATCTGTTAACCAAAGTTAGCGCAAAACTCAGTAGTGCAGCGTCGTGATGGTCGTGGTGATCGCAAGCATCAGGTACTCAAACTCCCGTGATGCAGACGGAGACAGGGTATTTATCCTCCTGCATCTTTCAACCCTGCTGCTCCCCAGCTACGGCATCTTCTCAAACATTGCGACGTCCACGTCTCCATGTAGGCTGAAGATGGTTGCCAGGCAACAGCGTCGCAGCTCCCAGGATCTCCGCATGGACCGTGACGTCAGCATCTCCATCTGTAGGGGAGACACAGACAAACCCAGCAGCCCAAAGCCAAGCAAACACAAAGCAGGGGAGACAGAGAAACAGAGGAACATAACACCCCCTCCCTTAAGACAATAAATAAATTCAGTCAAATATGTACATATGACCCAGCAACAATTTATTTATTGTCACTCTCGCACGTTCCGCATAACATATCAGCGAGAGCATTATCGCGTCTATGAATGTAGGCCAACCAAATGTCCAAATCATGGCCCTGTAAAATAAAATAAAACAAACTTCACCGCATGAGATGCTAGTTGTTATTATGCATGCGACGAAGTAGAACAAGTGGGTAATGATCAGTCAGTCTGGGAAATGAGTAGATGCGCACTTTATTGTGAGCAAAAACTGATTGCCAGTTTTAGTCCGTGTTAATGGGCAAACTTGATCCGCAAGCATTCTCTCACCTTCACACCCAAAACCATGGCAAAAGAAGCGCCCCAACACAAAGCCACAAACTCCATCCACTCCCAGATGACCAGCAATGCAGTCACCACTAAGAAGACCGACCAGCTCACTGCGACACACAGATGGAACCCCAATCTGACATAAAACGTTCCAGTCGTCCTGAACTGAAGCGTCCATTGGTCTCCACTTGCGTGTAAAAACATCGCCTTTCACCATTTCGTCACCAAAGCAATCTCCTCCTCAGGAATTGCATATTCAAAGAGAGAAGAAATGTCTGAGTCTTTCTTCTGCTCAGCAATCAGCTGCTTCCGTGCCAGAGACACCCTCAACCATACTGTCCTCTCCCGCAAACATGGTTTTATCCGCATCTGCGGCAATAGGGGGCGCCTGTAGCTCAGGCTCCAGTTCAACAAAGAAAGAGTTACTTAAGTCATAAGCACCCTCTGACTCAGGAACATCGTAAGCCTTCACAGTGTCGGAGCTAGTCACAAGTCGTTTAGACATGACACGAGTGACATCACAAGCAGGAAATACATCAGGATATTTCTGCATGATTTTGTCAGGGCATTTAACAAGAGGGACAGTCCTCACCTCAGGGCTGGCCAGAACTCTGCCCCCAGCTAAGTCATTCCCCAAAATGAAGGATACTTCCTCCACAGGAAGACTGGGTCGTACACCCACCACAATGCGACCTGTCACGAGGTCACACTTCAGCAGAACAGCGTGCAATGGCACATGAACAAAGCTCATTTAAAATCCCTGCACAAGGACACTGGTGCCTATGGAGGATCTCTCAGACAGGGGCAAAATATCCTCCAAAATAAAAGATTGCGCAGCGCCGGTGTCTCTCAATATTTTAACTGGCCTTAGAAGACCAGGCTCATCAGTCAATGACACAACATCTTCCATAAGGAATGGCACATAATCCTGGAGAGCACAATCCTTTCTAAGGGATAACGTTTCGCAACGTCCAGGCACGGACAAACACGTTTTCACAAGTGAAATCCCTTTTAAAGACTTATCCTTTCTCTTCAGGACCCAACAATCAGACAAGACATGACCGAGCTTCTTACAATAATTACACATTCTCCGTTTAGCTGTCATGGTTTATGACCCTTTTTTCCCTTGCGGTCGTGTTCCTCGGTCGCCACACGTGGGCGCTGCGCCGTTGGTGGAGTTTTGGCTCCGTCCCTTCTTTTCACGGAGTAAGTTCAATCAGCGTTCACAGCTGGGCATGTAATTCCGGTGAGCTATTTAAGCCCATGTTCCTTTCATTCTGGGCTTCGAGATTGATTGTTGATTGTTTGTTCTGTGGTGTATTTTCTGGCATTATTTGTGCTGTTTAGTGTGCGGTTTATTTTGCCTTTTAAAGTTTACTTGTATGATTAGATCTAGGTTTTTAAGGAGACCGTTTTGCTCCGTGGTGCTTTTATTGGAGTTTTGTGGTACTTGCCTTTGTGCTTTGAGCTTTCAGGTTGAATTCCTGTTTTGTGTGCTCATTTCAGTCTCCGCTTTCTGGTCTGTCCTTTGTTTGTCGTTTTGCCTAGATCCTTTGCCCTTTACTAAGAGACAGGGCATTTGTATCATACTGACTTTAGGGTTTTAATTATTCTTAGAGGCAGGTCGGTTATTTTCGATTAAGTTTGCGTTGGTCTTTTGTTACAGCTGTTCTGTTTCGTCCTTTTCACCTGCGGGACGATTTTGTTTGGAACTGTAGTTCTGTTCGTTCTCCAGGTATGTCCCTCCTTATATGGAGCTTGGACGATGCTATGGACATGTTTGTGTTTGATTGTGCGTTTATGAAAGTAACCATGGAACATTATCTCTGTTCCTCCGCCTCGTTACATTTCCCGTTACTGAGAGGCAATGCATGCTATTTTCTATTGAGGTTGCATTAGTCTTTTGTTGCAGCTGTCCTGTTCGCCCTTTTTACCTGTGGGATGATTTTGTTCGGAACTGTAGTTCTGTTCATTCTCCGGGTGAGTCTCTCCTTATATGGAGCTTGGGTGATGTTGTGGACATGTGTGTGTGGGACTGCGCGCTTCTGAAAATAGTCTTAGAACGTTAGCTCTGTTCTTTTCGCCTCGTTACATTTCCCATTATTGAGAGGCTAGGGCGTTTATTTTCTACCAAGCTTCTGTTAGTCACTTTGCTAGTAAAGTTATGGGACGACTATGCTCCGTCGGCTCACCTGTAAAATGTTGCTCTCTTCTGGGAGATCGGGCGTTTACCCCTTTATGTTTTCTGCATTTGACTGCGAGCCTATGAAACTAGCCATGGAACGTTATCTCTGTTCCTTCGCCTTGTTACATTCCTCTTTATCAAGAGGCACAGCATTTATTTTCTATTTAACTCGTGTTAGTCTTTTAGCCGGTAATGACGATTTTGTTCGGAACTGTAGTTCTGTTCGTTCTCCGGGTGTGTCTCTCCTTATTTGGAGCTTGGGCGATGCTGTGGACATGTTTGCGTTTGACTGCGAGCCTTCGAGAGTAGCCTTGGAACGTTAGATCTCCGTTCCTTTCGCCTCTTGATATACTAATTCGTATTCGTTTTCAGTGTTTGTTGGTTTTGTGTGTTTTATGTGTACCTTTTATGCTACTCGCCTGTTCTTATGCGTCTCGTTGCCAAGTTTGTTGTTTCTGGATCTTTCTTCTGTCACTTTTCTCGTAGAAGTATGGGAGCCTTGTGCTCTGTTCCATTGACCTTGTTTGGTTTTCTTGCTGAAAACTTGGCGTTTGCGCTTCTACTCTTTAGTGTGTGACAGTGAGTCGGTCAGTAGTTTTGGTACGTGTGTTCCCTGTCTTGTCTCCTCCCTTAACTGCGGGGTTTATTGGCCTTAGGGCTTAAAGAATCCCCTTGCTGCATTTGGCTCCTCCCACCTCACACGCGCTCCCAGTGATTGATCACGACACATAATTTTCAATGTTTAAAACACAACAGTGATTTTTCATGAAGGGAAATGGTAATAGCATTTCCAAAATGGCGGCCAATACAAGATGGCAGCGACATATATGGGACATACATACGTTCCAGATGAGGAAATTGATCACTACAGCAAGTTTTAAATGTCTAAAAAATAATGGTGATTTTTTATGAATTTATGCATTTAAAAAAATATATTATGCTCTATAGCGCCACCATTTGATTCTATTGAGCCAATACTTTAAAGTTTGGCTCATAAGGTCAGTGCAAGTATAGACACCAAATTTTATTAATATCCATTGAAGAATTTAAGAGTTATTAGTGTTTTTGTGTCTAGCCATGCCCACAACAGTTTTTATTGGCTTACTGCGATCAGGATATTTGGAAAATCAGGAAAATACCTTTGTGATTCTTTAGAGAATTGTCCCCTGAACAAAAGGGTGTGAGTTGCATGTTGATATGTCAAATGGTCTCGGAGGAGTTTGATTTTATAGGTTTTGAACTAGCTAGTTCTTTTAACTAGTGGCTTTTGTGATAAGCCACGCCCACATTGGTTTTTATTGGCTTGCTGCGGCCAGAGATTTTGAAGTAGAAACTTTCTTTATATAACTTTTAAAGATATTTGTTAGTAGATGCTTCAGGCCAAGTCAGGCCATGTTTCATGCAATTTCATCAAACCTTCTAGGAGGAGATAGATTTTGAAGGTTTTTCACAAAATGTAAATTAGAAAAAAATCCAATATGGCGGACTTTAATGGTCCTTATGGCAGATCTGTTTGGGAGGACCTAGGGAATCTTGTAAAAAAAGAATTTTGAGGATAGGCCAAAGGGATCAAAAGTTATAGCCCAAAAACTTAAATTTCTTCCTATGGCGCCACCATCTGGCGAATCTGGGTAAGTTTTATTATCTGAGGTACTCTTGGGACTGGGTACGTATCTACCGAATCTAGTTTCTCTAGTATGTACAGTTTTTGCTGGGCAAACACTTTTAGGGCAGAAAAATAATAATAATAAATATAGCTGCAAGCAGCGATGTCCGGGGACCGTGCGGCATTAGCGACATTTGTCAAACGCAGAAACCGCAATATGGTAGACAACTCTAGACAGGGTTGACCCAAAATACAAATATTTGTTTCTAATCAGGGCTTTTGCCATTGCTGATGGTATCTTAACCCGATCGGGTAAGGGCTTGCGTATTAAGTCTTTTAAGTACAAGTGAAACAGTGAACAGTTAATTCTGTTAAATTGCTTAACCTTTGCAATAAAAAGGTGTTTCTTAATGTGTAAACAACATTGAAAGAAGCATAGCATTTGCACAATAGTTTTGCCAAACATTAACCTAGCCATTGGTACCAAGGCGGAATTGAACCGCTGACCACATATATGGAAAGCCAATACTGTATCCACTAGGCCAAAGCAGGTTAACAGAAATGAGGAGGCCAAATAAGACTTGTGTGTTGCGGTATCAGATTGTTTTGGCTTACTGACTTCATAATTCAAACAGATAACAGGTAATATTGTGAAATTTCCTAGCCTTTGCAATAAAAAGAACATTCTTACAATGTCGTGCACATTGTGTGCCTCAAAAAAAACTCGGGGACAGGTGGGGATCGAACCACCAACCTACTACACGGTAGTCAAATGCCTTAACCACTAAGCTACAGGAACTTTCACAGTTGCTATAGTAGGTAGACGGCCTGTTAAGCAGAGATAGTGTACTTGGCGGATGGCATACCTGCCATCCCAACATTTGTATTTCTTTAGTGCCACCACGCAGATTGATCGGGATGAAACTGGGGGGCTCAAGTCTTGATCTAACTCTCAATCAACCCACCAAGTTTCAGAACTTTATATCAAACGGTTTTAGAAGTACTAGCATTTGTGCGATAAGCCACGCCCAATGCAAAATCCATTGGCTTCTCATTCGGCCAATTTTTGACATACGCCTTAGTAAAGTAATGCGTGTATGTAAGGAAGTGGTTTGAGTACCTTGAACAGGTTTGGTGCAAATTGGTCAAATTCTGTAGGAGGAGTAGCATTTTAAGTGTTTTACAAAAAATGCTAATTAGAGGAAAATCGAAGATGGCAGACTTCATGGTTTCTTGAGGCAAATTTGTTGGGCAGGAGTAGCGGGATGTAAACACCAAATTTTGTGACTGAAGATCAAATGGGGTGTCGGCAGTGGGCGTGTCAATGATTTTTAGTGGATTTTTAAATATTTTCTTATATTTGGATCTCTATAGTGCCAACACGAGGCTCGATTGGGTTGAAACTGGAGAGGTCAGGTCCAGATGCTACTCTTAAAAGACCATCCAAGTTTCATAACTTTCTGGGAAATGGTTTTGGAATTATTAGCATTTTTGTGATAAGCCACGCCCACTTGATATTTATTGGCTCGTCATTCGGCCATCTTTTAAAATATCAAAATTCTGTTTATAACTTTTATGACGCATGGTGTAAGGAGTGTGGTTAACAGGTTTCATGTAAATTGGTCAAATTTTATAGGAGGAGTAGTATTTTAAGTGTTTTACAAATAATGCTAATTAGCGGAAAATTCAATAGGGCTAACTTCATGGTTCCGGGGCAAATTTGTTTAGTATGAGCAGACGGACCTCTATCCCACATTTTGTGACTCTAGATAAAACGGGGCGTATGCAGTGGGCGTGTCAATAATTTTTTTGTGAATTTTTAAATATTTTCTTATATTTGGATCTATATAGCGCCACCACGTGGCTCGATTGGGTTGAAACTGTAGTGGTCCATTCCTCATGTTACTCTTAATAGATCTTCCAGGTTTCATAACTTTCTGTCAAATGATTTTGTAATTATCAGCATTTTTGTGATAAGTCACGCCCATTGAAAATTCATTGGCTCGTCATTCGGCCATCTTTTAAAATATCAAAATTCTGTATATAATGTTATGAAGCATGATCAAAGGAGTTTGTGTACCTCGTTTCATGTAAATTGGCCAAATTTTGTAGGAGGAGTAGCATTTTAAGTGTTTTACAAAAAATGCTAATTAGCGGAAAATAAAATACGGCTGACTTCATGGATCCTTGAGGTAAATTTGTTCAGCATGAGCAGAGGGACCTGTACACCACATTTTGTGACTCTAGGTCAAACGGGGCGTCGGCAGTGGGCGTGTCAATGTCACAATATTTACACGTACACTACAGCGCCACCAACTGGCCTATCACCACGAATTTCGGTGTGACCTTGTAGGATCACAACTTCTAACTACTTGCCAAGTTTCATGCTAATCAGCCAAGCGGTTAAGGAAAAACTCAAAGAAGTAATAAATGAGTACATTTAAGCCAAAATGTCGGCAAATTCAAGATGGCGCCCACCAAATTTGTAAAGTTCTATGATCCAAATCTGGCTCTTTGTCACTGTAGCAAGTTATACATCTCTGCAAAGGAACTGTGATTTTTAGTGAATTTTTTTATATTTCTTTATATTTGGAACTCTATAGCGCCACCACATGGATAGATTGGGATAAAACTGTACATGTCTAGTCCTAATGGCACTCTTAACAGACCTACCAAGTTTCATAGCTTTCTGTCAAATCGTTTTGGAATTATTAGCATTTTTGTGATAAGCCACGCCCAGTGAAATTTCATTGGCTCGTCATTCGGCCATCTTTGAAAATATCAAAATTCTAAATATAGCGTTTATGAGACATGGTCTAAGGAGTAGGGAAACCAAGTTTCATCTCAATTGGTCAAATTTTGTAGGAGGAGTAGCAATTTAAGCGTTTTACAAAAAATGCTAATTAGCAAAAAATCCAATATGGCGGACTTTATGGGTCCTTGAGGCAAATTTGTTCAGAATGAGCAAATGGAGATGCATAACAAATTTTGTGACTCTAGGTGAAACGGGGCGTTGGCAGTGGGCGTGTCAATGTCAAAATTTTGTCACGGGCACTACAGCTCCACCAGGTGTTCAATCTGCGTCATAATATAGAGGATTCAAGAGTTTGGGAATCCCAACAAGCGTGCCAAGTCTGGTGATTCTAGGACAAACCAGCTCACGGGAATTTTAGGTGAAAGGGGAGAAAAAAATAAAAAAATAAAAAATTTAAAAAAGAATCTGAACAAAAACAATAGGGTATCTGCAGCTTCGCTGCACGGTCCCCTAAATATAGCTGCAAGCAGCGATTTCCGGGGACCGTGCGGCATTAGCGGCATTTGTCAAACGCAGAAACCGCAAAATGGTAGACAACTCTAGACAGGGTTGACCCAAAATACAAATATTTGTTTCCAATCAGGGCTTTTGCCATTGCTGATGGTATCTTAACCCGATCCAGTAAGGGCTTGCGTATTAAGTCTTTTAAGTACAAGTGAAACAGTGAACAGTTAATACTGTTAAATTTCTTAACTTTTGCAATAAAAAGGTGTTTCTTAATGTGAAAACAACATTAAAAGAAGTATTTGCACAATAGATTTGCCAAACATTAACCAAGTCATTGGTACCAGTGGCAGTGGGCGTGTCAATGATTTTTACTGAATTTTAAAATATTTTCTTATATTTGGATCTCTATAGCGCCACCACGTGGCTCAATTGGGTTGAAACTGGAGTGGTCAGGTCCAGATGTTACTCTTAAAAGACCTTCCAAGTTTCATAACTTTCTGTGAAATGGTTTTGGAATTATTAGCATTTTTGTGATAAGCCACGCTCACTGGATATTTGTTGGCTCGTCATTCCGCCATCTTTTAAAATATCAAAATTCTGTATATAGGTTTTATGATGCATGGTGTATGGAGTGTGTTTACCAGGTTTCATGTAAATTGGTCAAATTATATAGGAGGAGTAGTATTTTAAGTGTTTTACAAGTAATGCTAATTAGCGGAAAATCCAATAGGGCTAACTAGATGGTTTCTTGAGGCAAATTTGTTCAGTATGAGCAGAAAGACCTCTCTACCACATTTTGTGACTTTATATAAAACGGGGCATATGCAGTGGGCGTGTCAATAATTTTTAGTGAATTTTTTCATATTTTCTTATATTTGGATCTATATAGCGCCACCACGTGGCTCAATTGGGTTGAAACTGTAGAGGTCAATTCCTCATCTTACTCTTAATAGACCTACTAGGTTTCATAACTTTCTGTGAAATGATTTTGGAATTATCAGCATTTTTGTGATAAGTCACGCCCATTGAAAATGCATTAGCTCGTCATTCGGCCATCTTTTAACATATCAAAATTCTGTATATGACTTTTATGAAGCATGGTCGAAGGAGTTTGTGTACCTCGTTTCATGTAAATTGGCCAAATTTTGTAGGAGGAGTAGCATTTTATCTGTTTTACAAAAAATGCTAATTAGCGGAAAATCAAATATGGCTGACTTCATGGATCCTTGAGGTAAATTTGTTCAACATGAGCAGAGGGACCTGTACACCACATTTTGTGACTCTAGGTCAAACAGGGCGTCGGCAGTGGGCGTGTCAATGTCACAATATTTACACGTGCACTACAGCGCCACCAACTGGCCTATCACCACGAATTTCGGTGTGACCTTGTAGGATGACAACTTCTAACTACTTGCCAAGTTTCATGCTAATCAGCCAAGCGGTTAAGGAAAAACTCAAAGAAGTAATAAATGAGTACATTTAAGCCAAAATGTTGGCAAATTCAAGATGGCGCCCACCAAATTTGTAAAGTTCTATGATCCAAATCTGGCTCTTTGTCACTGTAGCAAGTTATACATCTCTGCAAAGGAACTGTGATTTTTAGTGAATTTATTTATATTTCTTTATATTTGGAACTCTATAGCGCCACCACATGGATAGATTGGGATAAAACTGTACATGTCTAGTCCTAATGGCACTCTTAACAGACCTACCAAGTTTCATAGCTTTCTGTCAAATCGTTTTGGAATTATTAGCATTTTTGTGATAAGCCACGCCCAGTGAAATTTCATTGGCTCGTCATTCGGCCATCTTTGAAAATATCAAAATTCTAAATATAACCTTTATGAGACATGGTCTAAGGAGTAGGGAAACCAAGTTTCATCTCAATTGGTCAAATTTTGTAGGAGGAGTAGCAATTTAAGCGTTTTACAAATAATGCTAATTAGCAAAAAATCCAATATGGCGGACTTTATGGGTCCTTGAGGCAAATTTGTTCAGAATGAGCAAATGGACATGCATACCAAATTTTGTGACTCTAGGTGAAACGGGGCGTTGGCAGTGGGCGTGTCAATGTCAAAATTTTGTCACGTGCACTACAGCTCCACCAGGTGTTCAATCTGCGTCATAATATAGAAAATTCAAGAGTTTGGGAATCCCAACAAGCGTGCCAAGTCTTAGGTGAAAAGGGAGAAAAAAATTTAAAAAAAGAATCTGAACAAAAACAATAGGGTACCTGCAGCTTCGCTGCACGGTCCCCTAAATATAGCTGCAAGCAGCGATTTCCGGGGACCGTGCGGCATTAGCGGCATTTGTCAAACGCAGAAACCGCAAAATGGTAGACAACTCTAGACAGGGTTGACCCAAAATACAAATATTTGTTTCCAATCAGGGCTTTTGCCATTGCTGATGGTATCTTAACCCGATCCAGTAAGGGCTTGCGTATTAAGTCTTTTAAGTACAAGTGAAACAGTGAACAGTTAATACTGTTAAATTGCTTAACTTTTGCAATAAAAAGGTGTTTCTTAATGTGAAAACAACATTAAAAGAAGCATAGCATTTGCACAATAGTTTTGCCAAATATTAACCTAGCCATTGGTACCAAGCCGGAATTGAACCGCTGACCACATACATGGAAAGCCAATACTGAATCCACTAGGCCAAATGAGGTTAACAGAAACGAGGAGGCCAAATAAGAATTGTGTGTTGCGGTATCAGATTGTTTTGGCTTACTGACTTCATACTTCACACAGATAACAGGTAATATTGTGAAATTTCCTAGCCTTTGCAATAAAAAGCACATTTTTACAATGACGTGCACATTGTGTGCCTCAAAAAAAACTTGGGAACAGGTGGGGATCGAACCACCAACCTACTTCACGGCAGTCAAATGCCTTAACCACTAAGCTACAGGAACTTTCACAGTTGCTATAGTAGGTAGACGGCCTGTTAAGCAGAGATAGTGTACTTGGCGGATGGCATACCTGCCATCCCAACATTTGTATTTCTTTAGTGCCACCACGCAGATTGATTGGGTTGAAACTGCAGGGCTCAAGTCTTGATCTAACTCTCAATCAACCCACCAAGTTTCAGAACTTTATATGAAACGGTTTTATAAGTACTAGCATTTGTGCGATAAGCCACGCCCAATGAAAAATTCATTGGCTTCTCATTCGGCCAATTTGTGACATATGCCTTAGTAAAGTAATGCGTGTATGTAGGGATGCGGCTTGAGTCACCTGAACAGGTATGGTGCAAATTGGTCTAATTCTGTAGGAGGAGTAGCATTATAAGTGTTTTACAAAAAATGCTAATTAGCGGAAAATCGAAGATGGCAGACTTCATGGTTTCTTGAGGCAAATTTGTTGGGCAGGAGTAGCGGGATGTATCCACCAAATTTTGTTACTGTAGATCAAACGGGGCGTCGGCAGTGGGCGTGTCAATGTCACAATATTTACACGTGCACTACAGCGCCATCAACTGGCCTATCGCCATGAAATTCGGTGTGAGCTTGTATGATGACAAATTCTAACTATCTGCCAAGTTTCGTGCTAATCAGCCAAGCGGTTAAGGAAAACCCCAAAGAAGTAATAAATGAGTACATTTAAGCCAAACTGTCGGCAAATTCAAGATGGCACCCACCAAATTAGTAAAGTTCTATGATCCAAATCCGGCTTTGTCACTGTAGCAAGTTATACATCTCTGCAAAGGAACTGTGATTTTTAGTTAATTTATTTATATTTCTTTATATTTGGAACTCTATAGCGCCACCACATGGATTGATTGGGATAAAACTGTAGATTTCTAGTCCTAATGGAACTCTTAACAGACCTACCAAGTTTCATAGCTTTCTGCCAAATCGTTTTGGAATTATTAGCATTTTGGTGATAAGCCACGCCCAGTGAAATTTCATTGGCTCGTCATTCGGCCATCTTTAAAAATATCAAAATTCTGAGTATAAATTTTATGAGTCATCGTCTAAGGAGTGTGTCTACCAAGTTTCATCTCAATTGGTCAAATTTTTCTAGGAGGAGTAGCATTTTAAGCGTTTTACAAAAAATGCTAATTAGCAAAAAATCCAATATGGCGGACTTTATGGGTCCTTGAGGCAAATTTGTTCAGAATGAGCAATTGTACAACTATACCAAATTTTGTGACTCTAGGTGAAACGGGGCGTCGGCAGTGGGCGTGTCAATGTCAACATTTTGTCACGTGCACTACAGCGCCACCAGGTGTTCGATCTGCATCATAATATAGAGGATCCAATAATTCTGCAATCGCAACAAGCGTGCCAAGTTTGGTGATTCGAGGCCAAACCAGCTCACGGGAATTTTAGGTGAAAGGGGAGAAAAAAAGAAAAAAAAGAAAAGAAAAACAAGAATCAATATAGCTGCAAGCAGCGATTTCCGGGGACCGAGTGGCATTAGCGGCATTTGTCAAACGCAGAAACTGCAAAATGGTAGACAACTCTAGACAGGGTTGACCCAAAATTGTAATGGGGCGTGACGTGTGAGGAAGGAGGAGCCAAACGCAGCAAGGGGATTCATTAAGCCCTTAGGCCACTAAGGCGGGATACCCGCAGATAAGGGAGGAGACAAGACAAGGAACAACAAACACCACTACAGACGCTACTAACCGGCTAACTGTCAAACGCCAAGTAGAGCGTAAGGACAGGGATCAAAACAGCCAGAAATAATACGCGCCCTGTCTCGGTAACGAGACAAAATAAGAACGGGCGAGTAGCGTAAAAACAAACATAAAACAGTAACAAACACTGCAAAAATAAAACGATAGAATGAGGAGGCGAAAGGAACAGATATAACGTTCCGTGGTTAGATTTATAGGCTCGCAGTCAAACGCAAATGTCTACAACATCGTCCGGTCTCCCTAAGAGACGAATTGCACCGAAGGGCGAGCAGAACTACAGTTCTGAACAGAAACGCCCAAATCTCCATACACGGAGAAAAAGCACAAAAGACGATGGGACAGCTGCACCGAAACTATCGGCTAACTGACTTACACAAGCACAAACACAAATACAAGCCCTGCCTCTCAGTAAGGGAAAATGACGAGGCGAACAGGAACAGAGATTTAACGTTCCATGGCTAGTTTAATAAGTTCGCAGTCTAATGAAAACTAGGAGGGAGAAACATTTTACAGGTGAGCCGACGAAGCACCGTCGTCCCATAACTTTACTATCCGAATAGACTCACGCAAGCTTAATAAAACACACGCCCTAGCCTCTCAGAAAAATAATATGTAACGAAGAGAAGGAACAGAGAGCTAACGTTCCTATGTTACGCGCAGTCACACACAAACATGTCCACAACCTCGCCCAAACTCCACACAAGGAGAAACACACCCGGAAAACGAACAGAACAATAGTTCCGAAACAAAATCGTCCCGTAGGTAAAAAGGACGGAGGACAGCTGCAACAAAGACCAACGCAAAATAGCACGACAGCTTCTCCATATAAATAAAAACCCTGAGTCACAACAAAGGGGAACGTAGTCCACGAGAAGGAGACAACAGGGAATAAACGTACCGAAGCTACTTACTGGCTTACCGTAACCCGGAAATGAGTAGAAGCTAAAGCGCCAGGTCTCTCAGTAAGAAGACCAATCAAAGGCGAAAAAGGAACAAAGAACTGCTACTCTATACTTCTACGAGCTAATAACTAAGTAGAAGCGAAACGCCTGATCTCCCAATGGGAAGACATGTGCCGAAGGGCGAGCAGAACTACAGTTCTGAACAGAATCGCCCAAAACTCCATACACGGAGAAAAAGCACTAAAGGCAAAATAGAGCAGAGATTTTACGGTCCCAAACTTCTACGAGATAATCAACTACCAAGCCAGTAAGAAATAAGCCCTGCCTCTAAAAAGAGACGCTAAAAATAGGCGAGTAGCCAAAAAGGTACGAGAACTCACAGCCAACAATAACACCACAGTACATAACAATAAACAATTAATGTCGAAGCCCCGAATGAAGGGAACGGTAGGCTTAAATAACTCTCAGGTGACCACGCAACAGGTGAAAATGCTTAACCAGAAACTCCCCCAACTCAGCAGGGCGGAGCAAGCCTCTACCAACAGGGCAGCGCCCTCGCGTGGCCACCGAGGAAAACGACCGCATAGAACCACAGGGTCCAAAACCATGACACAAAATACAAATATTTGTTTCTAATCAGGGCTTTTGCCATTGCTGATGGTATCTTAACCCGATCCAGTAAGGGCTTCCGTATTAAGTCTTTTAAGTACAAGTGAAACAGTGAACAGTTAATACTGTTAAATTGCTTAACTTTTGCAATAAAAAGGTGTTTCTTAATGTGAAAACAACATTGAAAGAAGCATAGCATTTGCACAATAGTTTTGCCAAACATTAACCTAGCCATTGGTACCAAGCCGGAATTGAACCGCTGACCACATACATGGAAAGCCAATACTGTATCCACTAGGCCAAAGCAGGTTAACAGAAATGAGGAGGCCAAATAAGACTTGTGTGCTGCGGTATCAGATTGTTTTGGCAAAACTCGGGAACAGGTGGGGATCGAACCACCAACCTACTACACGGCAGTCAAATGCCTTAACCACTAAGCTACAGGAACTTTCACAGTTGGTATAGTAGGTAGATGACCTGTTAAGCAGAGATAGTGTACTTGGCGGATGGCATACCTGCCATCCCAACATTTGTATTTCTTTAGTGCCACCACGCAGATTGATTGGGTTAAAACTGCAGAGCTCAAGTCTTGATCTAACTCTCAATCAACCCACCAAGTTTCAGAGCTTTATATCAAACGGTTTTAGAAGTACTAGCATTTGTGCGAGAAGCCACGCCCAATGCAAAATTCATTGGCTTCTCATTCGGCCAATTTGTGACATATGCCTTAGTAAAGTAATGCATGTATGTAGGGATGCGGGTTGAGTCCCCTGAACAGGTTTGGTGCAAATTGGTCTAATTCTGTAGGAGGAGTAGCATTATAAGTGTTTTACAAAAAATGCTAATTAGCGGAAAATCGAAGATGGCAGACTTCATGGTTTCTTGAGGCAAATTTGTTGGGCAGGAGTAGCGGGATGTATCCACCAAATTTTGTGACTGTAGATCAAACGGGGCGTCGGCAGTGGGCGTGTCAATGTCACAATATTTACACGTGCACTACAGCGCCACCAACTGGCCTATCGCCATGAAATTCGGTGTGAGCTTGTATGATGACAAATTCTAACTATCTGCCAAGTTTCGTGCTAATCAGCCAAGTGGTTAAGGAAAACCCCAAAGAAGTAATAAATGAGTACATTTAAGCCAGAATGTCGGCAAATTCAAGATGGCACCCACCAAATTAGTAAAGTTCTATGATCCAAATCCGGCTCTTTGTCACTGTAGCAAGTTATACATCTCTGCAAAGGAACTGTGATTTTTAGTTAATTTATTTATATTTCTTTATATTTGGAACTCTATAGCGCCACCACATGGATCGATTGGGATAAAACTGTAGATGTCTAGTCCTAATGGAACTCTTAACAGACCTACTAAGTTTCATAGCTTTCTGCCAAATCGTTTTGGAATTATTAGCATTTTGGTGATAAGCCACGCCCAGTGAAATTTCATTGGCTCGTCATTCGGCCATCTTTAAAAATATCAAAATTCTGAGTATAAGTTTTATGAGACATCGTCTAAGGAGTGTGTCTACCAAGTTTCATCTCAATTGGTCAAATTTTTCTAGGAGGAGTAGCATTTTAAGCGTTTTACAAAAAATGCTAATTAGCAAAAAATCCAATATGGCGGACTTTATGGGTCCTTGAGGCAAATTTGTTCAGAATGAGCAAATGGACAACTATACCAAATTTTGTGACTCTAGGTGAAACGGGGCATCGGCAGTGGGCGTGTCAATGTCAACATTTTGTCACGTGCACTACAGCGCCACCAGGTGTTCAATCTGCATCATAATATAGAGGATCCAATAATTCTGCAATCGCAACAAGCGTGCCAAGTTTGGTGATTCGAGGCCAAACCAGCTCACGGGAATTTTAGGTGAAAGGGGAGAAAAAAAGAAAAAAAAGAAAAGAAAAACAAGAATCAATATAGCTGCAACCAGCGTTTTCCGGGGACCGAGCGGCATTAGCGGCATTTGTCAAACGCAGAAACTGCAAAATGGTAGACAACTCTAGACAGGGTTGACCCAAAATACAAATATTTGTTTCTAATCAGGGTTTTTGCCATTGCTGATGGTATCTTAACCCGATCCAGTAAGGGCTTGCGTATTAAGTCTTTTAAGTACAAGTGAAACAGTGAACAGTTAATACTGTTAAATTGCTTAACTTTTGCAATAAAAAGGTGTTTCTTAATGTGAAAACAACATTGAAAGAAGCATAGCATTTGCACAATAGTTTTGCCAAACATTAACCTAGCCATTGGTACCAAGCCGGAATTGAACCGCTGACCACATACATGGAAAGCCAATACTGTATCCACTAGGCCAAAGCAGGTTAACAGAAATGAGGAGGCCAAATAAGACTTGTGTGCTGCGGTATCAGATTGTTTTGGCAAAACTCGGGAACAGGTGGGGATCGAACCACCAACCTACTACACTGCAGTCATATGCCTTAACCACTAAGCTACAGGAACTTTCACGGTTTGTATAGTAGATAGACGGCCTGTTAAGCAGAGATAGTGTACTTGTCGGATGGCATACCTGCCATCCCAACATTTGTATTTCTTTAGTGCCACCACGCAGATTGATTGGGTTAAAACTGCAGGGCTCGAGTCATGATCTAACTCTCAATCAACCCACCAAGTTTCAGAACTTTATATCAAACGGTTTTAGAAGTACTAGCATTTGTGCGATAAGCCACGCCCAATGCAAAATCCATTGGCTTCTCATTCCGCCAATTTTTGACATACGCCTTAGTAAAGTAATGCGTGGTATGTAGGGAAGCGGGTTCAGTAGCTTGAACAGGTTTGGGGCAAATTGGTCAAATTGTGTAGGAGGAGTAGCATTTTAAGTGTTTTACAAAAAATGCTAATTAGCGGAAAATTGAAGATGGCAGACTTCATGGTTTCTTGAGGCAAATTTGTTGGGCAGGAGTAGCGGGATGTATCCACCAAATTTTGTGACTGTAGATCAAAGGGGGCGTCGGCACTGGGCGTGTCAATGATTTTTAGTTAATTTATAAATATTTTCTTATATTTGGATCTCTATAGCGCCACCACGTGGCTCGATTGGGTTGAAACTGTAGGGGTCAATTCTTCATGTTACTCTTAATAGATCTACCAGGTTTCATAACTTTCTGTGAAATGATTTTGGAATTATCAGCATTTTTGTGATAAGTCACGCCCATTGAAGATTCATTGGCTCGTCATTCGGCCATATTTTAAAATATCAAAATTCTGAATATAAGTTTTATGACGCATGGTCTAAGGAGTTTGTGTACCTCGTTTCATGTAAATTGGCCAAATTTTGTAGGAGGAGTAGCATTTTAAGTGTTTTACAAAAAATGCTAATTAGCGGAAAATCAAATATGGCTGCCTTCATGGATCCTTGAGGTAAATTTGCTCAGCATGAGCAGAGGGACATGTACACCACATTTTGTGACTCTAGGTCAAACGGGGCGTCGGCAGTGGGCGTGTCAATGTCACAATATTTACACGTGCATTACAGCGCCACCAACTGGCCTATCGCCACGAAATTCGGTGTGAGATTGTATGATGACAACTTCTAACTACTTGCCGAGTTTCATGCTAATGAGTCTAGCGGTTAAGGAAAAACTCAAAGAAGTAATAAATGAGTACATTTAAGCCAAAATGTCAGCAAATTCAAGATGGCGCCCACAAAATTAGTAAACATCTATGATCCAAATCCGGCTCTTTGTCACTGTAGCAAGTTATACATCTCTGCAAAGGAACTGTGATTTTTAGTGAATTTATTTATATTTTTTTATATTTGGAACTCTATAGCGCCACCACATGGATAGATTGGGATAAAACTGTATATGTCTAGTCCCAATGGCACTCTTAACAGACCTAACAAGTTTCATAGCTTTCTGTCAAATCGTTTTGTAATTATTAGCATTTCTGTGATAAGCCACGCCCAGTGAAATTTCATTGGCTCATCATTCGGCCATCTTTGAAAATATCAAAATTCTGAATATAACTTTTATGAGACATGGTCTACCGAGTGTGTATACCAAGTTACATCTCAATTGGTCAAATTTTGTAGGAGGAGTAGCATTTTAAGCGTTTTACAAAAAATGCTAATTAGCAAAAAATCCAATATGGCGGACTTTATGGGTCCTTGAGGCAAATTTGTTCAGAATGAGCAAATGGACATGTCTACCAAATTTTGTGACTCTAGGTGAAACGGGGCGTCAGCAGTGGGCGTGTCAATGTCAAAATTTTGTCACATGCACTACAGCGCCACCAGGTGTTCAATCTGCGTCATAATATAGAAGTTTCAAGAGTTTGGGAATCCCAACAAGCGTGCCAAGTGTGGTGATTCTAGGACAAACCAGCTCACGGGAATTTTAGGTGAAAGGGGAGAAGAAAAAAAAAAAAAAAAAGAATCTGAACAGATACAATAGGGTACCTGCAGCTTCGCTGCACTGTCCCCTAATAATAATAATAAATATAGCTGCAAGCAGCGATTTCCGGGGACCGTGCGGTATTAGCGGCATTTGTCAAACGCAGAAACTGCAAAATGGCAGATTCTGTCAAATCGTTTTGGAATTATTAGCATTTTTGTGATAAGCCACGCCCAGTGAAATTTCATTGGCTCGTCATTCGGCCATCTTTGAAAATATCAAAATTCTGAATATCACTTTTATGAGACATGGTCTAAGGGGTGTGTATACCAAGTTTCATCTCAATTGGTCAAATTTTGTAGGAGGACAGCCTGGTCTCACTCCCAAGTCATCACATAGCGACGCTTGGGCAGCTCCTACGGCGTCATCCTTTAGACGCAGAAGGAGGCCTTTTGCGTCATTATTTGACGCACTCGTCACGAATTTACGAATCCTACTATGGTGAAGGCTTTGCTCATGATAACCGACTGCGAGCATGCCCGCTCAGTCTTCGCCGTGTGCGCGTAGATTTTTCTGAGTTCGTGATTCCCATACCTCACCCCCAACCCCTAAACATAACCTCACAGGAGTTCATGTAACTCGGGCTCATGCCCGAACTGTTAAGATAGTGGGCTAGCCTGACCACAAGAGTTCACGTAACTCTCTAACAGATGAAGAAAAAAAAAAGCATAAAAAAGCATAATATTGAAGTGCCACAACCAAAGACAAATTATGTGGCCACAACCGTCAATATACGACGCAAAAGGCTGTGTCAATATACAACGCAAAAGGCTACCTTTGGCGTCATATAGCGACGCTTGGGCAGAAGCGTCGCTATGTGACGGGTCCGCGTGAGACCACGTTGAGGAGGAGTAGCTTTTTAAGCGTTTTACAAAAAATGCTAATTAGCAAAAAATCCAATATGGCGGACTTTATTGCCGCGAGCGGCAATTAACGGGGTCCAAGCAGCATCGCGCAACTGTCCCACAAATGCAGAGTCTCATGTGTTTGTCAGGCTGTAATGAATGACACAAAACACCTGACTGATGAATATTGGAATGTAAAGATTATGAATCTATATACATTTTTATTGATTAATTATTCATCCATCTTTTAAAATATGAAAATTCAATGCAATTTCTCGATTGGCCTCTGTGTCTGAGCAGCGTGTAAGACTAATTTAGGCAAATCTGTCAAACATTGTCAGAGATGAAGCATTTTAAGTGTTTGTCACACATATTGGGATAGAAATCTCATGACAGTAGTTCAAACAGTGAGAAATTTGCTTGTTGCAAAACTCACAGGTTTGATGAATTACTGTACTCACCCCTATTGGCTGATTCTCAATGTTCTTCAATGTTCAATGTTCATGGATGTTCTGTCTGCACTATCGACAAAGACAAAGCTTCCAAAGCATACAAAATTTCAAGTTATTTGGTAATTTGTTTTATGAGTTATGGAAATCTTCACATTTTCCCGTTCTATAGCGCCACCTAGTGACTGAGCCGAATAATTTTGGATGGCCTTGATTGGCCACACATGTCAAAGCTATATCTTAAGTTTTGTGTTGATCAGACTATGCATTGAAACGTTATTAGCATTTTTGTGATAAACCGCACCCACATACATATTGATTGGCTGATTATTCGTAATTTCTCATATCAAAGTTCTGTACAATGGTTCTATGGAGGATGGTCTAAGGAGGTTAGCCACCTAATTTCGTACAAATCGGTCAACATTTGTAGGACAAGAAGCATTTTCCACAAAATTCAAAATGGGGGAAATCCAATATGGGTGACATGATGGGTTATTGAGGCAAATTTGTTCTATTATGGAGAGACAAGTATGGTATTATAAAGCTCTTGACTTTACTTCAAACACTGAGAAATAACCTTGCATGCTTTTGTGCACCCCTGTATATAACAGACAGGAGGATGTAAGTGCGTTGTGCGCATGCCTATGTAGACACACTTATATTGCGCTGCTAAAATAACATAGAAATAACTACGACATGATGTTACACCAGGTTTGTGGTGGTTTTACCACAAGTGCTTTCTGCTGGCTCAAGATAGCAATACGCTGAAATTTATCCTGGCCACAGGAACTCTATAGCACCACCAGGTTTGATTCAGACGATATTACAGTGCTGAGCTCAGCAAGTTGCATATAATTATGTCAAATCATTTGGGATTTATTAGCATTTTTGTCATAAGCCACGACAACATAGTTTTTTTTATAGGCATGCTGTGGACATATTTTTTCTCAATAACATTGGCTTATATAACCATTAAAGACTTTCGTTAGTACATTTTACAAACCAAGTTTCATGCAATTTGGTCAAACTGTCTAGGAGGACATAGATTCCAAATCCGGGTGTAAGATAGGGCCCCTTGTCTTCATATAGCATATGACCCCTGAGCAACCAATATTTCCTGAATATATTTGGAGCTCTATAGCACCACCAGGTTTGATTCAGACAATATTACAGTGCTGAGCTCACCAAGTTGCATATGATTATGTCAAATCATTTGGGATTTATTAGCATTTTTGTCATAAACCACGACAACATTGTTTTTTTATTGGCATGCTGTGGGCATATTTTTTTCAATAAGATTGGTTTATATAACCAGTAAAGACTTTCATTAGTACATGCTACAAACCAAGTTTCATGCAATTTGGTCAAACTGTCTAGGAGGACATAGATTCCAAAGGTTTTTCACAAAATTCTAAATTGCAGAAATCCAAATGTTACAACTTAGTACATGCTTATTAGTAGTACATATCTACCAAGTTTCAAATTGATTGGCCCTCATTGAGTCTATGTAATGAGTGCTAAAATTTGATTGGCTGATGGCGGTCATATTTTTTGAAGGTTCATCAATGGCCTGTCTCTAACTTGGATGGTCATGGATGGTCTGTTGGCACCATCGACAAAGACAAAGCTTCCAAAGCATACAAAATATTTGGTAATTTGTTTAATGAGTTATGGAAATTTTCACATTTTCCCTTGCTATAGCGCCACCTAGTGACTGAGCCGAATAGTCTTGGAAGGCCTTGAATGGCCAGACATGCCAAAGTTATATCTCAAGTTTAGTGCTGATCAGACTTTGCATTCAAACGTTATTAGCATTTTTGTGATACACCACACCCATACATGTTCATTGGCTCATTATTCGTCCATATTTTCTCATATCAAAATTCTGTGTCAGTTTTCTATGGAGCATGGTCTAAGGAGGGAACCCACCTACTTTTGTATAAATTGGTCAATATTTATAGAGCAAGAAGCATTTTAAGTGTTTTGCACATAATTCAAAAATGGTGGAAATCCAATATGGGTGACATGATGAGATGGGTTATTGAGGCAAATTTGTTCTACATGGAGAGACAAGTATGTTTTTCCAAAGCTGATAACATTACTTCAAACACTGTGAGAAATAACCTTGCATGCTTGTGTGCACCCTTATGTAA
Source organism: Synaphobranchus kaupii (assembly GCA_029718625.1). Classification (NCBI taxonomy): domain Eukaryota; kingdom Metazoa; phylum Chordata; class Actinopteri; order Anguilliformes; family Synaphobranchidae; genus Synaphobranchus; species Synaphobranchus kaupii. The sequence goes on along the minus strand of CM056376.1, from coordinate 64,496,608 downwards.
AACAGACAGGAGGGTTTACGCGCATAGTTGTTTTGAAATGACCTTTTCTATTATTTTAGAGAGGAACGGAAGGTTTGAGATAGGCCTATAGTTAGACAAGTCGTTCATATCCAAGTTTGGCTTCTTAAGAAGGGGTTTGATGACTGCAAGTTTGAGAGTCGGTGGTATATGTCCAGAGGCTAAAGAAGCATTGAAAATATGCAACAGTGGTGATCCAATCACTGGCAGTAGTTCCTTCAGTAGCTTCGTTGGGATAGGGTCTAGAAGACAGGTAGAAGATTTTGAAGAATTTACTATAGTATTAAATTCAGTGAGATCTATTGGAGCAAAGGAGTTCAGATAGGCCACCCGTCCATCTGAAGATTCTGCATCCAAGTGTTGAGTGGACGGAAGGGCAGACCCTGTATGAGGGGTGGTAGAAGAACTTTGAATCTTGTCCCTGATTTTTATAAATTTGTCATCAAAGAAATTCATAAAGTCATTGCTACTAAATGGAATCGAAACACAGGGATCAACATGATTCTTAGTCAGTCGGGCAACAGTGTTAAACAGGTGCCTATTTTCATCTATCAAAGTAGAGAAATATAAGGAACGCGCTGTGATAAGGGCATGTTTATAATAGAGAAGGCTGTCTTTCCAGGCATGGAGGAACACCTGCAATTTAGAGGAATGCCATTTGCGCTCAAGTTGGCGTGAAGCTTGTTTGAGAGCACGAGTATGGTCATTGTACCAGGGAGCTATTTTCTTATTGCAGACTTCCCTCTTCTTAAGAATTTTGTCTGAAAACAATAATACTCAATCCACAGATATCATGACCACTCCCACAATGTTCCAAGAGTTCCTCGCGCGGCTTGTAGCCAGCAACCCGGAACAACAGCAGAGGCATGACCAAACCATGCAGCTACAACAACAGCAGATTCAACAACAGCAGCTGAACATGGAACATTTCATGGCCAAACAGCTCGAGCAGACGCAGTATCTACAAGCCGAGCTCAAGGGTTTATACACAGCCCACATCGAGCAAAAAGAGGCTTCGCGGATAGGACTCATAAACCCCGCCCGTTTTCTGGTGAAACAAACAGATGCAGACAATGTGGAAACTTTCCTCCGCACTTTTGAAATCACCGCCAAGCGGGAGAAATGGCTGGAGGAACAATGGGCGGATTTGCTGGCTCCATTTTTGACGGGCGTGGCTCAGACCACCTACCAAGATTTAACAGATGGCAGAACGGTGACATTTGAAGCGTTAAAAGAAGAAATACTACAGCGACATGGATACACGCTGCTTACCAGGGCACAGCGCTACCACGACTGGACATATGACCCATCAGTCTCACCCAGAGCGCAAATACACCAGCTCACCCGGGTCACCAATGCATGGCTGATGTCGGAGCCCAAAACCCTGGGAGCCGTAGAGAGGGTGATTATGGACCGCATTTTACGCGCGCTCCCCTTCGAAGCAAAGAAGCTGGCTGGTCAGAACAACCCTAAGTGCGTGGAGGAGCTAGTCGAAGTGATTGAGGGATATCAGGCGTCCCAAGTGCGCAATGGATGGGCGGTGAAGACTGAAGCGACCCCCAGGCCTAAGGAACGTCCACGGGTGGACGACCACGCTCGGGGCCCCGCAGTAGAGACCCCGGTCGAACCACCCAGGCGCCGGCCACTCGTGACGTCAGATGGCAGGAGGTGTTATGAGTGTGGGGAACAGGGCCACATCGCCTGGAGCTGCCCTCACCGGGGGGATGTCCCCATGCCCACTGCCTCAGCCAGCGAGACGAGCCGACCCTGTCGGCTACTGACAGCCTGCTGGGCCCAGGAGAGCAGCGGGTCTCCTCTCACCCCCGTCAAGGCCAAAGGGAAGGACGCAACGGCTCTCCTGGACTCCGGAAGCGCAGTGACCCTGGTCCGTCCAGATTTTGCCAGGCTTCCCTATCTGTCGGAGATGGTTGCGGTCACCTGCATACATGGGGAGACCCGGGAGTACCCCACCACCTTGTTGGACCTCCAAACCACCAGAGTGCGGTACAGCGGGACCGCAGGAATCGTAACAGATCTCCCCGTACAAATCCTCATCGGCAGGGACGCCGACGCCGTTCCAGGACTGTGGCACGGTCTGGCGGGGAGTGGAAGGGCCAGAAACCCCCAAAAGAAACCAAAAAAGCCAGAGCAGCTGTGTGGCTACCAGGAGGTGGATCCGGAGGCCTCCACAGAGCCACTATCAGAGGGAGTGGCCAGCAAGAAGGCATGAGCAGCTGAAGAGGCCACTTGGGAGACGGCGAGGGAGGAAGAGGAAAGCCCTCCCGGGGAGGAGGACGGTGACGTGGCCGACCTGTTCCCCCAAAACCCAGACGACCAACCTCTACCAGCCCCTCTCGCCGGGAGATTCGGGACAGCCCAGCTGGAGGACGCCAACCTCACCAGCTCACTCCAGCAGGTGTCAGTGGTGGACGGTCAGCTATTAGACGGGGTAAGACAGATGATATTTCCTCACTTTGCCATTAAAAACTGTTTATTATATCAAGTGGTAATGAAGGCGGGGGTACAGCAGGAACTGTTGTTGGTGCCCCGTCCCTTTATCCCCTCGGTCTTACAGCTTGCCCACACACACCTGCTGGGGGCCCACCTAGGGGTGGAGAAGACCCTGGAAAGGATTAAGACACGGTTCTACTGGCCCGGGGTCAAAAAGGCCGTAGAGGACTACTGTCGTAGCTGCCCCGACTGCCAGCAGGTGGCGCCTCGACCTCACCTGAGGAGCCCTCTCATCCCTCTACCCATTATATCTGTTCCCTTTAGTAGGATCGGCATGGACCTGGTGGGACCCCTACCCCGGAGCAGCCGAGGGCACCAGTACATCCTGGTACCCGGAGGCTATTCCACTGAGAACCATGGCCACAAAGGGGATTGCGAGGGAGCTGATGCTACTCTTCTCCCGGGTCGGGCTGCCGGAGGAGATTCTGACCGACCAGGGCACACCATTCATGTCACGGATCATGAGAGATCTGTGCCAACTGATGAAGGTAACCCAGTTACGTACTTCTGTCTATCACCCTCAGACGGACGGGCTGGTTGAGAGGTTTAACCAAACCCTCAAGAAGATGCTAAAAAAGACGATGGAGGCCGATGGGAGAAACTGGGACCAGCTGCTGCCGTTCGTTCTCTTCACAATTCGAGAGGTACCCCAGGCATCCACCGGGTTTTCCCCGTTTGAGCTGTTGTACGGGAGACGACCTCGAGGGCTGTTGGACCTGGCCAAAGAGGCTTGGGAACAGCAACCGTTGACTATCTAGCCTATGGTGAGAGAACACATGGCGGAGGCCCAAACTGCACAAGCACGGGTCTACAACCGCGGGGCCCAACCCAGGGAGTTCGCCCCCGGGGACAAAGTGCTGGTCTTGGTGCCTACCTCAGAGTGTAAATTCTTAGCCAAATGGACCGGTCCCTACGAGGTCATAGAAAAGGTGGGTACCGTCAACTACCGGGTACAACAGCCCGGACGACGACCCCCCACTAAGATGTACCATGTAAACCTGTTAAAAAAATGGGTGGCCCGCGAGGTGCTGTTCTCTCTCACACCCCCCCAGGTCACTGTGAAAACAGAGCCCATCCAAGTCCCGATGGGAGAGCAATTGACCCCGAGCCAGCGACAGGACCTCCAGGACCTGTTCATCCGGAAGACGTATTCTCTGCCGAGGCGGGGCACACCGACCTAATCCAGCACCGGATCGTCAAGGAGCCAGGAAAACGGGTGAAACTGAGGCCATACAGGATCCCAGAGGCCCGAAGAGAAGCCATCGCGGCCGAGGTAAAAGCTATGCTAAGTGCAGGAATCATTGAGGAATCCAATAGTAAATGGTGTAGTCCAATTGTGCTGGTACCGAAACTGGATGGGTCAATCCGTTTCTGCAATGATTTCAGACAATTAAACACTATATCTAAATTTGACGCCTACCCTATGCCTAGGATAGATGAACTCATTGAACGCCTGGGAAGAGCCCGTTTCATCACCATGCTGGACCTGACAAAGGGATACTGGCAGGTACCTCTGGCGCCCGAGGCCAGAGAGAAGACAGCGTTCATCACACCGGACGGCCTCTTCCACTATAAGATGCTACCATTCGGGCTCCACGGGGCCCCGCCCACCTTCCAGCGACTAATGGACCGGGTCCTACGACCCCACCGGGTATACGCCACGGCCTACCTGGATGACATAGTAATACATGGGGAGGAATGGGGGACCCACCTGCAACAGATCGACGCCGTACTGCAAGCCCTGCGGGGGGCGGGGCTAACAGCCAATCCAAAGAAATGTCGCCTCGGCCTTCGAGATTCAGATTACCTGGGGTATACAATCGGGCGCGGCTGCGTCAAACCCCAGGCAGGAAAGGTCGAAGCAATCCTTTGGAGCCATCAAAGACGCCCTGTGTTCGGAACCCGTGTTGGTGACCCCCGACTTCTCCCAACCCCTAGTGGTACAGACGAATGCATCGGAAACCGGGGTGGGTGCCGTCCTATCCCAGCTACATGAAGGTGAAGAACATCTGATCACCTACGTAAGTCGCAAGTTACTACCTCGAGAGCAAAAATATTCCACGGTGGAGAAATAATGCTTGGCTATCAAGTGGGCCCTAGAGGGTCTGAAGTATTACGTTTTGGGATGGCACTTCACCCTGGTAACAGACCATGCACCACTAGTATGGATGTCTAGGAATAAAGACAATAATGCAAGGGTCACTCGCTGGTTCCTCTCTTTACGACCGTACGCCTTTGACATCGTCCACAGGTCCGGAGCTGCCCATGGGAACGCGGACGCGCTGTCGCGGAGAGACGCCCTGGGTTCCTGGGCCACCCGCCCTCCCGGTCGGAGCTGAGGGGGAGGGGGGTTTGTGGCAGCCGGCGGGGACGAAACCACGGTGAAGTGATAGAAGGAAGGTACGTCAGGCTGAGGTGGAAAGATTGTATGCCCATAATAGGAGTTCCGATGACGTCACCGCCTCAGCAAGGGAATCCCCGGCACCTGGAGAAGACTCCGAGTAAGACAACTGTGGCAAATCACCGGGCTAATCAGCGCCCTACAAAAGGGGCTGCCAAACAACATTGGAGGAGAGAGTGAGTTTGGAGTTTGTTGGAGAGAGAATTAAAAAGCGCTGTGTATGATCTACATACCGTTACCGAACCCCGGCTGCCTGACAACCCTCTGCCTGCATCAGCCCTGGACCGTAGGATAACCCGTCTTAGTGTACCGAACCCTGGCATCGGACAACGACGATTCTCCCGGATTACGGACTGGCTGACGCTCCCGCTAAACATTACCTTTTTTTCCCCACAAACAGAAATAAATTTGCGATATAAATTGAATTGCCGCCATGTGGACATTGAGATTATTGTTTTCAGTTGCGTGACAACCACCGTTTGCCACAATATATACATAAACATATAAATGTATAGGTTAGAAGCAATAGTTTAAATTTTAAAAAAAACAACAGTTTTTGTTAGCAGAAACATTTTAAAAGAATGAAAGAATTCAAGCAGGTTGTTAAAACGTGACAAATAGCGGTAGGCTATAGCAAGTTAGTTGTCTGAAAGAAAGAAAGAAAGAAAGAAAGCATGCCATTTTAAAAAATGTATGTTAGCGCCGAAGGAAAAAACTTAGACAAGTTTTGGAGATGTCCGTGAAGGTCTTAGAATATTTTTTGAAGTCCGGGGGGTTGCGTAAAGTCGTAAAACTGTGTAAAATAGCCAAGCGGTATATCTAAAAGAAAGGCTAGGAGGACTCGAAAGAAAGACTAGAAAGAATCAAAAATAAAAGAATAGGCTATGTAACGTTTTACAGAATTAAAACGCAAAACCTAAAATCACTTAGAATTTTTTCTTTCCGAAGCCCACGGAGGGTCCCTGGATAGAGAAGCGTTTCCAGAGACGTTCACAGCCTGACAGCGACATTGCAAATGGAGCCATATGCTTTTCGTACGGAGTATACCTAAAAAGGGATACGCCCCGGAGTATCCGCTTCCTGTCCCCTATGAAATTGACGGACGTTTACACGGTCCAATGAGCTGGATAGTGCTGGAAAGTTTGTGACAAACCGGGGTTTGAGGGTTAGCAACAGCTGGGGGTGCGGTGCTTGCGTGCGTGCGTGCGTGCTTGCGCGATGTTAGAGCCGAGCCTGAATGACACAGCCGTCAGGTTTGGCGGGGTGATTCAAAGATATCTTGAATGAAAATGTATAGATTAATGCATATTGAAAATAAACCTAATGAAACAAACAAACCGCTCAGTAGACTATTTGCACAAGAGGTCGTAGGTCTAATAGGCTAGCTACTTAGAGTTTTTAAAAACAAAGTTAAAATATAGGCTATTCGCTAGATGTGCCTAGCTACAGTTTAGTATCGATGGGCTTGTAAAAAGGTGGGTTATTCAATTTAAACAGGATTGAGCTATTATATGTAGCCTATATTGTGTAAGCATAGCTAGCCTACTTTAAATGTGTAGGTTAATTTTCGGAGAACTTCGGATGAATAGAACTCGCTGTGTGACGTGAAAGCACTATTGCAGAAAGCTTTGTAGAACAATTGCTTTATTGACCAGTAGCCTAGGCTACCCATCAGAACACTTTTCGGTCATGAGTTGTAATTTGGCTATTAAAAGGTTTTAATATAGGCTACAAAGACAACTTAGATAGAGACATGATGCATAGGCTATAGAAAGTGTCTTGGACACGTGAAACAAGGCCGTTGATCCAATTTTAGCCATGTCAACATTTAATTCCAATAAAGTCTACAGGCAAATGTTGAATATGGACATGTGTGAACCCTCAAAAATGAATAAACTAAACTTTGCATTGTAATCAGGGGTTGTTGAGTTGTACAGGATAGTAGATATAATTTAGCAATGACAATACTTAGGCTAATAGCGATTTAAAACGTGTGTCAAATATGTTTATTTATTTAAAACTGATTATACGCAACTATGTAGCTATAATACATTTTAACACACATAAGCCGTCCGTAACGATATAAACTTGGATACAAGGTAGTAGCCTACTATTACAGGACCTTTTTTTAATTTTTTACACAGGCCTAGCTGAACTCGGCTACAGAAAGCTGTCAGAGCAAAGCATGTTAAGGGGAGGAACAGGAAAAAGGAGGTTTTATGGCTGGGATAAGGTTTGGTCATAACGGATTTAATTTAACGTTTTCAGTCATCCAGGTGTCGGTATAGCCTACCGAAGCCTTTTTATTTCATAGGTCTGGTAATGGACTGTTAATTAACTGTTTCGTCATAACTCCATTGATCTCATTCTGTGAGAGATGTTGTAAGTCTAAATTAGCTACACCTCTCGTGCAGACTAGGCTATTCCGCTCGGGCAAAACCCAGAATGATGTTTTTGCTTAGGCTATTAATATTATGACGTTAGTTTAGGATTGAATTAATAATAAAAAAAATAATAGGCCCTAATACCTTCCATTTATATAGCGCCTTTCTCAACGGTCAGCGACTCAAAACGCTTTACAATGATGAAGAGGAAGCCCGCCTCTATACACAATTATTCGCTGTAGCTGGTGGAGAGACGCGTATACTATAGGTCTAGATATGATGTGTGCGTGGGACCCGGGAGACTGTACGCAATAATGGTTTGTTAATTTTGTTAATGAAGGACAATACTAATTAATAGGCTAGTGGAGGGCGATGGAAGGTTCGGTGAGGGATAGCCTATTTTGGGGGTGAGGGGGAATGTGTTGCAATCTATTTTTATACAGTCTATGGTTGCAATTCCTAATAAGGTCACCTTCGAAGAAGAAGAAGAATGCCTAGCTTTTGGACTAAATAAACGTAGGCTAGGCTACGCGTAAAGTAGGCCTACTCAAATTTAATTTTGATATTCTAAAACTTGTTTGTTGTTGTAACGTGACAAATTTCTTATTTTTACGTTTTTATTAACGTAAGTAAATTAGACTCAACGTCGTGTTGGCTATTAAAATCACAAGGATACAGTCTACTGGTTTCTCATGGAGAGGTTTGTGCAAAATATTTTGATTTTATTTGGTCTAAAACTTTAATTTGGAAAACCGTTTGCTATTTGCTACCATTTGCTTTTAGATTGGGTAACAAGATACGGCGTTCCCCTGTTTTTATTTTTTATTTGTTTATTTATTTTGTCCTACTAGCAAAAATTTTAGATATATGGCCAGATAAGCAACTGGCGCTTTTCCACATTGGATTTTTTGTCAGCACAAGTACTGATTCAAATGTGTTACACTTAAAATGACTGGAGATCCATGGATTTATCACAAAACAGTTCATTAACATTTCATTACCAGACCGATGAAATCACGTTTCCCTTATCTTTATTATATTTTGTTTGCCTAGGTTGTCAGCACCCAGTACTACTGCTTAAAACCCGTTATGATTTTGACTATGCAACGAAAGCAACTTAAAATCTGGCTAGGCCCCGGGTAGATTCGCGCCACTCCAAGCATAGGCTACGTTATGTAACTTTAGTTGCTAAGCTAACTGAAAACACTACTGCGCATGCCTGATCACTTCCCCCTTGTGCTGACAAAAAATCCAATGTGGAAAAGCGCCAGTTGCTTATCTGGCCATATATCTAAAATTTTTGCTGGTACGGACAAAATAAATAAACAAATAAAAAATAAAAACAGGGGAAAGCCGTATCTTGTTACCCAATCTAAAATATTTGGTTTTACCTAAACTGTTGGCATTATCCAATTAATCCATTTAGCCTGCTTCGTACAGGAACCTGGAATATTGAAAACGTTCATAGCCATACATTAGCCTACATAACTTTATGCGATAGGCCACTTTCTGAGTGACCATGTAGACTAGTTAAGACCAAGTTAGCAAACGGTTTTCCAAATTAAAGTTTTAGACCAAATAAAATCAAAATATTTTACACAAACCTCTCCATGAGAAACCAGTAGACTGTATCCTTGTGATTTTAATAGCCACGTAAAACTAAGAAATCTGTCACGTTACAACAACAAAAGTTTTAGAATGCCAAAATTAAATTTGAGTAGGCCTACTTTTATTTAGTCCAAAAGCTAGGCATTCTTCTTCTTCTTCCAAAGGTGTTTATTGGGGTTTCGCAGCCCATCCTATGTTAAAGGGTATTACCGTCACCTACTGTGCTGGAGTGTGGCGTAGGATAGATATAGGCACGTAGCCTAATCAGATCCTATTCCCCAGAAGGGATTAGGGCCTATTATTTTTTTAATTATTAATTCAATCCTAAACTAACGTCATAATATTAATAGCCTAAGCAAAAACACCGTTCTGGGTTTTGCCCGAGAGGAATAGCCTAGTCTGCACGAGAGGTGTAGCTAATTTAGACTTACAAACATCTCTCACAGAATGAGATCAATGGAGTTATTATGAAACAGTTAATTAACAGTCCATTACCAGACCTATGAAATAAAAAAGCTTCGGTAGGCTATACCGACACCTGGATGACTGAAAACGTGAAATTAAATACGTTATGACCAAACCTTATCCCAGCCATAAAACCTCCTTTTTCCTGTTCCTCCCCTTAACATGCTTTGCTCTGACAGCTTTCTGTAGCCTAGTTCAGCTAGGCTTGCGTAAAAAAAAAAAAAGGTCCTGTAATGGTAGGCGACTACCTTGTATCCAAGTTTATATCGTTATGGACGGATTATGTGTGTTAAAATGTATTATGGCTACATAGTTGCATATAATCAGTTTTAAATAAATAAATAAACATCTTTGAAACACGTTTTAAACCGCTATTAGCCTAAGTATTGTCATTGCTAAATTATATCTACTATCCTGTACAACTCAACAACCCCTGATTACAATGCAGAGTTTAGTTTATTCATTTTTGAGGGTTCACACATATCCATATTCAACATTTGCCTGTAGACTTTATTGGAATTAAATGTTGACATGGCTAAAATTGGATCAATGGCCTTGTTTCACGTGTCCAAGACATTTTCTATAGCCTATGCATCATGTCTCTATCTAAGTTGTCTTTGTAGCCTATACTAAAACCTTTTAATAGCCAAATTACAACTCATGACAGAAAAGTGTTCTGATGGGTAGCCTAGACTACTGGTCAATAAAGCAATTGTTCTACAAAGCTTTCTGCAATAGTGCTTTCACGTCACACAGCGAGTTCTATTCATCCGAAGTTCTCCGCAAATTAACCTACACATTTAAAGTAGGCTAGCTATGCTTACACATATGTTGAGTTGCTAGCTACGTTGAGTTGTACAGGATAGTAGATATAGGCTACATATAATAGCTCAATCCTGTTTAAATTGAATAACCCATCTTTTTACAAGCCCATCGATACTAAACTGTAGCTAGGCACGTCTAGCAAATAGCCTATATTTTAACTTTTTAACTGTTTTTAAAAACTCTAAGTAGCTAGCCTATTAGACCTACGACCTCTGCTAAAATTGTATATGCCCTTGTGCAAATAGTCTACTGAGCAGTTTGTTTGTTTCACTAGTCTAAGGTTTATTTTCAATATGCATTGATCTATACGTTTTCATTCAAGATACCTTTGAATCACCCTGCCAAACCTGACGGCTGTTCGTGTCACTCAGGCTCGGCTCTAACATCGCGCACGCACGCAAGCACCGCTATACATTTATATGTTTAAATATATATATATATGTATATATATATATACCATTACTTTTTCACGATGTTGTTCTAATAAAAAAAAAATACCAACACGTTTTCCCCTAAGCATCAAGACACACCATATAAAAACAACGTTTACAACAACCACCCCAATAAAATGACATCATCACAATGCCAATACAGCCCCCCTTGAAACAACCCCCACAACACCCCAAATAGTAATACATAAATAAAAAATTATTATTATTATTTTTTTTATTTTAAATTTTTTTAATGCATATTTATATTTTTTCATAACCCCATGAATATTCATAAAATTATGCCAAATGCACATCAATCAAATTTTGACATAAGCAGGATGTTATTTCTCTCTTGCATTTGTGTACGCATTTTGGCTGGAGCCTAGAAAATCACCACAGTGCACAAATGAGCCTGGGAGCTCATTAATAAAATCATTTGCAGATATGGAGGAAAGCTTACGACTAAAGTAGAATGTAGTATCTGATGGCACATGACAGAGAATGGGTGGACTGATGTATTGATATGTTGATTAAAGGGGTTCAATGGGTTCAATGATTGACAAGAATGCTGATCTGAGAGGATCACCTTCACTATCCATGTGAATATTAAAATCACCTACAATTACTATTTTATCTGAATTGACAACCAGGCTGGAAAGGAAAGCAGCAAACTCAAGTAAAAAAACACTGTATGGACCTGGTAGTCTATATAAAATTACAAGGGTAAAACTGATTGCTTTTCTGTCTGGATGTGCAAAATTGAGAACAAGCACTTCAAAACAGTTAAATTTGTAGGCAGATTTCAGAGTAGCAAAGAGTTTAGAATTGGGAAGGCAGGTATGCCATCCGCCAAGTTACGGCTTGGTGGGGCATGCCCCATACCTATACAGCACCGAGAGTTTGGCACTTTTCAGGGTTTCCTACAGAAGTAACCACAATGAACTGGCTTCTGGAAGTGTTTAGTAAAGTCATTGTTCCACATGAGTAAAGTGTTCTGTATGCAGTACAGAAGGCTGTGCAGGTAAACAAAATGGCAATTTATGCATGGTATGAGGGAGAGAACATGATAACATCAGGGAGTACTTGTTTATTATTATTATTGTTGATTGTTGTTGTATAAGGGGGGGACTAATGGGTATATCAACATGGTGGACAATTACATGGACAGTGTTAGTGGGGTTTGTAATGATGCAGATTGCCCTCCTGAGGGAATGTGTAGTCTAAATGGCTTCTGTATGAATGGTTAAATAATCTCTCCTCACCCTCCACCCCCATGTTTTGATCCTTTGCCTTTTTTTGTTTTTAGTTCATTTTTTTTTAGCTTTTTGGACCCTGCCATTTTGTACTTTCTTTGTGTAAATACGGTAACTTCAGCAATTAGAGGGCAAGGATCTTTTTATTTGTTACAGCAGGGGTGTTTTTATTTTTTATCTAGGAAACTGGTGGACTTTTGATTTTTTATCCACTGCACTTTTAGTAGTACACCTTAGTGCACTTGTATATAGTTGATATACGTATGTTTGTCATGTATAAAGTTTTGCCTCCTAAAACCCAACCCCAACGTCCCTGTCATAGGAGGTGGCAACAGAATAAAGGACAGGACTGGCTAGCAGTAATGTGTAGGGAAGTTTCATACTATTCCCATTATTCATTTGAAAACCTGTTTGCACATTCCTGGACTCATTTCTGGCTAATGGGGCTCTGGTGAAATACACAAGATTCACTGTGCTGCTACATGGGTTTTGACAGCTTTTTGTGACCTCGGGTAGTTAATTGTGTAATATGAAGAGCAACAAGAACACGTCTAAAAATGAACTTTTATTGCCAATATTGACAAATTATCTCATTTTTTTGTAAAAACCTAAAAAATAAATCATATTGAGACCTTTCTGCAACATTGCCATTTTTGGCACATTTGGCACCATTTGGCACCATTTGGATAACGAAAAAGGTTCACCTGAAAAAAAACCTGTAAAATTTGAATGGTTTGAGATATTGACACCAGATTGTTACCAGAGGTAGGCAGCATATTGATGAATCAGATAGAGGAGTCATTTCCTTGATTGCATTTGTAGCTCCCCAGGTAAAAATTCTTAAACTTGAATGTAGGTACCCGTTTTTTAGTTTTTTATATTTTCTGTACATAAATTGTTGTAGTTAAGTATCAAAAACTGGATTTCTATGAGTTCTCACTGCTTAGTCGTAATACTGCAGGTGTCTTCTTTAATAAAAGCCATGAACCATATTTGTACCATTTATAGTTTTTGAGATAACCACCTTTGTTTGTCACTAGTGAAAACAGGCGAAAATTGGCTTATTTTGCCCTCGGTAGGAAGAGGTTAACTTCTGTATGTTCTGACCTCATGTAACCACACAGCATTCAGATACAACTTCACACATCCATACAATAAAGCCCCAAACTTGGGTTATTTTTACTGTTTTTCTCCTTCCTCTTCCGCTTCTTCTTCTTCTTCTTCTTCTGCTTCTTCTTCTTCCCATTTTCCTGCCAAACTGCCTGCCTCCGTCGCGATGTTATCCAATGGGGAGAATTATTATTTGAGGGTATGGTCCGTATACTTGCTCATCAAACTTATCGTCCAATAAAAATGCTTCATACTAATGTTTTTTATGTTAATATAGCTAATGGCTTCATGCTTTCCAAGAAGCTGCTGTGGCTTAGTGGTTAAGACTGCAGTCTCTCACACAGTGGATAGTGGGTTCGAGCCCAGCAGGGCACATGTGTATTTCCCACAAAAACAATGTGCAACTGTTAAGTTCCTTTCATTTCTTAGACTGTTATTATTTTCACATTGACACATTAACGTATTTTTATTGCAAAGGCAAAAGAGGTTTACAATATTAACTGTTCAATGTTTCAAGTATTATATCACACCCTCCCCAAACCGGACACTCGCTTTTGTCTGGTTTGGGGAGGGTGTTACGCTCTGCTCTTGCGGTCATGACAGACTGACTGTGGAAACCCCTAGCCTCGGCCAACATTTATTTATTAATTAATTTCTTCACTTCAGCTCTGTTCACTTTATCTTTTTCACACATAACACAAGGTCACCATAAAATTAACTACTAGGAAAATTAAGAATTTACGATAATAGCCTACATTAAAAATTGAGGATAGCCTCTTTTAAACTGCAAGCCTTCAAGCGATCGGATTTATAAACAGCCAATTCCCCAAACATATCTGATTCATGGTTAGTCACTTATAAATAAATAGATAGCCTGCGAATGTGGCTCTAGTCTACGCTACTCTGCTGATAATGTAGCTTACTGCAAACACTTTTAATTATAATAATAATAATAATAATAATAATAATAATAATAAAATGAAGAATAATCCCTGGTATGTACTTTCTTAGTAGTATCTACTGTTTTCTTTCTGGCTAAGATTCCTGGGAAATATGCGTTGTCCAATTAAGCTTGTTCGCCAACGTTACTTCCTGCTGCTCGTCAGAAAGCAGAAACAAGCTAGGCTACTACGAAGCGAATCAACATGCATTATAGCCTACATTCATTGCACTACAGAAAACAAAACTAAACTTAGCTGTCCGGTACCAAAAGATTTCCCGCAGGTAACGTTCTACACTACCGGAAAAGAACTCTACTGTGCAGAAACTCACTAGCTCGCTCGCTAGCTCGTAGCCCACACATGGAAGGTTGGAGTTACGCATCCGGCAATCCAGTGTTGAATAGCCTAACTTTAAATGTATTTCATAGAATACTAATAGCCCTATTTTAAAACTGTATTTCCATATTTTACTGATGCAAACTATTTAGGCTGTACTAGCTATTTAGGCTGTATGTCTTTCAGCTAGAATGTGTTTGTGTTTAGCCCATTGTGCATGTATGTCTCCATGTAGACTTGGTTCATTAATTTACATGCTTCTTCATGATCCATAGCTACATTAACTCTTTTAATGTAATTGGGTGCTGTCTGTAATAGGATAACTGTTCTCATTCTTGTCAATAGAGGGCGTTATGGTTAAGCGAATGTCTGCATACATTTCTTTGGAATGCATGTCTCTCTCCGTGTTTATCTTCATGCATTATTCATCATTAGTTAGCTATACAAAATAAGTGATATCAGATCAAAAACGTCTCAGATGTAAAAAAAGCCAAGTTACTCACGCATAGCCTACATAGCGCTGTCCATAAGTTCTTAATGCCAGCTTGCAAAAACTAGGCCTGCCTTTAAAAGTCTTGATATCAAAATGTGCCAAGTTACAACTAACAATATTACCTATCGTAGCTCACACTAAATAAACTAGCTCTATTCCAAAGCAATGCTATCCAAACTTTCCTAAATTATTTAATGCAACTTGGCCCTGTGTTTCTTCATCTTACCATCTCAAGGGAATGTGGTCAATGAAACTGTATGTGCCACATCAAACTGCAAAATGAAAATAATTTATAGTGGAAATACTCTGATTCAGATGTGTTACACTTAGAAATTAAACAGAAAAAATTACTACACTATAGGGCATGTTTGAACAATTGTCTGCATCCACTGCTTTGGGTCTACGAAAAGCACAGAATGAATAAAATGTATTATTATTATTATTATGTATTTATTGATTTATTTATTTGGATTTCTATCAAAACCTGTGTGGTCCTACAGAGCATAGATATCCTCGTGTTCACAAAATTCTGTTTGCAAATATCATGATCATTTTTATCTGCATTTATTTATTCATCACCCCTTTCTCTATTGTACATGATGTTTTTTCATATAAATGTCTGTTTGTGAATTGTAAAGAATGCTATAGCAGCAGTTAACATTTTAAAACCTGTACATTTTCTAAAGTAAACTTGCCAATAAAGTACAACCATATCCTTTCTGGCATGTAATTATTCATCAGCTGTTAAAAACATTCATTGAAATCATATGTTGTTCCATGAGGCACAATCTCTTCACATGCAAAGATGAAGAAACACAGGGCCAAGTTGCATTAAATAATTTAGGAAAGTTTGGATAGCATTGCTTTGGAATAGAGCTAGTTTATTTAGTGTGAGCTATGATAGGCAATATTGTTAGTTTTAACTTGACCACATTTTGATATCAAGACTTTTAAAGGCAGCCCTAGTTTTTGCAAGTTGGAATTAAGAACTTATGGACAGCACTATGTAGGCTATGCGTGAGTAACTTGGCTTTTTTTACGTCGGAGACGTTTTTGATCTGATTATATATAGCAGCAACACCACCTCCACGACCCGTCAGACGGGGAACGTCTGTATAACTGTAACCAGGAGGAGTGGATTAATTTAATGCAATATATTCATCAATTTTAAGCTAAGTTTCAGTTAAGCATAGGATCTCAACTTGGTGATCAGTAGTTAATTAATTTATAAGAGTTGCCTTAGGGGCTCGTGATCTGATATTAATCAAGCCAATTTTGAGCTCTGTTTGTTCAGCCTCATTATTAGTAGAATGACAGGGTCTGATTTTTTTTAAATTAGCCATACAAACAGCCCCTAATGGGCTTCTTAGCAAAGCCTACTTTAGGTCGGGGGACAGACACTGTCTCAATAGCATTGAACCTGGGCAGCAGTTTTTGGGAACAAGCAGAAATCTGTGTAAGACAGTAGTTCTGCTGCCTGGTCTTGGCTCTGGTGTGTCAGAAAATAGACCTTCTGAGACTATAAGAGAGATTCCTGGGAATAAGAGCGGCACCCTCCCACGAGTGGTGAATACCATCTCTTTTCAAAAGACCAGGCCTCCCCCAGAAAGTACTCCAGTTGTCTACAAACCCAACACCGTTTGCAGGGCACCAAACAGACAGTCAGTGATTTAGTGACGTCAATCTGCTGTAGATTTCGTCACCACGTCGAGAGGGGATGGGACCAGAGCAAATTACTGACGCAGACATCCGTTTCGCCAAATCACACACCGATTTAAAATTATCTTTGGTGATCTCCGATTGCTTCAACCGGACATCGTTAGCGCCGACATGAATAACAATTTTAGAGAACTTATGTTTAGCCAGCACTTTTAAGTTTGGCTTCGATGTCGGTCGCTCTGGCCCCTGGGATACATTGGACTATGGTCTCTGGTGTCGCTAAATTCACGTTTCTTAAAATAGAGTCGCCAATCACCAGAGTTCTTTTTTTAACAGGTTTCACAGCCGGTGCGTTACTGAGGGGGGAGAACCTGTTGGAAATGTGAATGGGTTGTTTGTGCACTGGTGGAGGCTTATGTTTTCGACTAGGTTCCCGAACTGTAATCCACCCGCCTTGCTGCGAAAGCTGTGCCGGGGTGCTACTTAAAGACAGGCTAACTGGTGCATCCGGAACCGTAAAAGATTCTAAAAACATTTCAGTATCTCGAATTTCGTGTAAGGTGCGGATGCGAGTTTCCAATTCAGCAATCTTCTCCGTCAACCTAGCATTTAACTTACACTTATCACAGGTAAAGTTATCATTAATGATGGAGAAGAAATAACTAAACATATCGCACACAGAGTAAGAGACAGCCCAAGAAGGAGAGACAGAGTGAGAGATGGACAAAACCGGCGAGCCGAAAGCCGCTATTAGACCCCATAAATTACTTTTTATCTGGCTGTATTGAGTTTGTTTGCTCGTGGATGATATAGGACGGAATGGGAACTTAAGTGCTTTATTGGTAGTACTGTAGTCCAAGGATTATTTTCAGATGATGATGTCAAAAGAATAAGAACGAGATTCAAATAATAAAAGTAAAGCGAAAATTCAGCAGCGAATTTTCAGCAGCTGCTTGGAAAAACGCCGTTCAAACAGGAAACAGGAAACAGGAAATCAATCCCACATCCCTATACATCATAGGCTAGCTTTTTTTACGTGGCAAGCACTAGTGGAAAGAAGAACGTTTATTCCACAGTTGCTCAGCTTTTGGAGGTGCTGCACCGCAGTGATTCCGGAGGTGAACAAGTGAGTCCTCAGGCATAGCTATGACTCTGTGGCATGGACCCGTGCCTGGACATGTAAGTGTTTTTAAAAATGTATAATACAAATTATTATTATTATTATTATCATCATCATCATAACCATCAACAGTATGGAGCGCTATTATCTAGAGTATTTTTAGTTTGGCCATAAATGGATTCTCGCAGAAGTTCGCTAGTTAGCTTCAATGTTGTCACAGGCTGGAGAGGAGCTCATGGCCTGCTAAGGGGTTTTCTTATGTAGCGTTCATTCGCAGTTTTTTTTGTGTAGCAACCAACACAATGGCTAGTTGTTGAATTCACGCATGAAACTACATCCATTCACAGTACTTTATTTCACGGTTCAGTCAAGACATTACAGTATTATAATAATGTAATTTAGTTTGTGCAAGTTTGTCATAAATCCTAATTAGCTACGATTGCTAATTATGTTGGAGCTAATATCAGACGTACTGTGGATGTAAGATTTTTTAATGTATATACTGTATATACGTGTGTGTGTGTGTATATATATATATATATATTTTTTTTTTCACTTAATTGTAATACTTGCCATATGTCCTTTTGAGATGATTAGTGTTCTAATTTATTTAGTGATTCTACTTAGTAATGTACTTGAATCTGTCTTTTTCAGGGAGGACAGATAAGACACCCCTCCCCCACCTGACACCTCTGTCGTAGGAGGTGGTAACAGACAGGTTTGCCAAATAAAGTGATGTATGATTCATTACTTTTGCTGTAAAAAGTCACGTTGAAGGCTTCTTATAGATAAACCTGTTATTCTGCTGGCTTATGGGGCTCTGTAAATCTAATTTTGAAGTACAGTGCCATTTTAAATGTAAAGCAGATTGGTTGGATAACATTAGGGTAAGTAATCCTTTTCGATGAGAGGTATTTGGGCACTTTTGGGCACGCTTTATAAGAGAATACCCTCATACACATAAACACAAAACATGTGTAGGTTAATCTTCTTCACAGTTTGTAAAAAAAACTGTTTTAAAAGAAAAGTAAAGTTTTCTGATGATTGACATGCCTAGACAGAAAGATATGCACATATTTTATATTTGGAAAGGTTTGGATAGCTTTTGGGACACCTGGGCTCCATTTTGGGAAAAATACCAATGGATAAGGAAAGCCTATAGATATCTTTACCAAATTGTATACGCAAGTGGACAACAAATCAGTGCACTAGTATAAGCAATTCTGGCTTGCTCCAGTACTTTGAAGTTGAGATATTCAGTGATAAACTATAAAAACACAAGGCGTTTTTTACTTTTTTTTGTATTCTTATGTGTATTTTGTATAAACTGTATGTGACCACTTTGACATAAATTTATTCTGTTGCAAATTTCTGAATGGTACAAGCCTCTTCTTTCATTCAAACTTTCAAACATGGATGTGCAGTGAATGGGGTTTGAGATATTGGCACTTAATTAACGCTAGTAAAAACTAGATGAAAATGGGGCCAAATGGACCAAAGTAAATAGGGTTAAGATTAAGTCATAGAATGTTATATCAATTATTGTTTCTATTATTCACATATTCATAATTGTAGCCAATAAAACATATGTCATTTTTCCAACCCATTGTTGTGTCTATGTTATTTCACTAAGTTGGGCTCGACTGACATATAGAATTCTAATTGAGTTTTGAACTTAATTAATTCTGAATAAAAGTGACCAAACCTCACTACACATGGTTACAATATTAACTGTTCACTTAAACAATTCAGTCACTGGACACCACGGCAATTATGCAATACCTAACGTCATGGGAACAGGTATCCCTGGCCATTTGTCAAACAAAGAAAAATATTTTAATGCAGAATATCATCTGGTTAACCCCTTGGCGCAGATGGCAAATTTCACCTATTTAGGGGGTGCTCTGTTTAAGGCTTTATAACTCCAGGTGTGAGCATCACATAAACTTGGTAAATGGCTTAAATGAAACAAAACAGGTGTACCATTTACAATACAAACTTTGATTTGTTTATTTTCATAATTAAAGTCAAAATAAAGTGCCACAAATGCAAAGAAACTTTGGAAAAACATTTTTTAAATTGTTTTTTTTTAAATTTGCTGAGAGCTACATAAGTGAAATCGGTAATATATATACATTTCCTGGATGTGGATAAACTCCATGTCCACAGGTTCTGCAAAATCTGAGGATGATATGCAGAACTACTAAAGGTCTATGATGCGAAATATAGCAGTGTACCCTGTTGTCCATTAGTGTCTCTAAATCTATCCAAATGGCTAAATTGTGCACTGCTCTAAATAAAAATAATTATGATATATTTAACTACAAATCAACAGTTTTGGCTCATAAAACTCACTTTTGCATAATTTTCAAGTGGGAATTACTATATTTTCATCAGTATAGGGGGGTAGATATCTATGGGTCCAAAACCCCTTTGCACAACATGTCATAAAATGAATAAAATTAGTTTTGTCCATTACAAAGCATATACATTTGTTCCTTCTGATGGCTTAAGATAAAAACACATTGATATCACAGTGTTACATACACCTAAATATGTTGCCTAATCATTCACTCTTGTACCTCAATAAAAGATCACTTGTCCCTGTACTCTACAGTATGTATACTTTTGTCCTGGGATTGCATTTTTCTGTATTTTTAAATTTTTTAAAATTTTCCTATTCATAATGACTCCAAGGTAATTTTTATCTTAAACTACCACATATCAGCGCACAGTAAATTAGAATGAGCATTTGTCATGACCTAAGAGACAAGTATGTACGCCATAGCCTATATTATGTACGAAAACATGAACATAAAATAGTATTCCACCATCTGCAAAATGCTGCCAAATGTTCTATCTTAAATGAACATCGGTAGCCTACATCAAAAATACATTTCACGATTGCACTACAGTATGTGAAATGCACTCAAAATGCAAAAATAACAATTGGGCTATCAAACATATTGGAAAGACTGCTGGAGTGGAAACACGAACCTACATATGTAGCCAGTGAGACCAACGGTATTTTAGACGCAAAAACTCCCCTCCCTAATGCGTATTCTATAGAGCTTGCGTAATACTAGACTGTTAAAACGAAAACTGCTGTTACGCTGGGCTGTAGTAAATTGTTCAAAGACATGGCATATACCGTTATAATGCACTCTATTGAATAAAAAAGCCGACAATTAAACCAGAATTAACTGTAATGAATGAGACAGGCTTACAGGGCATGGGGGTATTACGCGTCGACGTTTCAGATAGTGTAATAGCGGTATAAAGTGTTGTATATTTCTCAAACTGATAGTACCAGACAATAAATGACCACTGAATTTTGAAAGGAACATCTCGATGTGTAAAACTGATGGTAGGATTGTATATTTATTTAATATTTAGTAGCATATATTGCTAGTAGAATACATGGTAGAATGAGACAGTACTTTCACAGTTTATTTTGCATATAAAAAGTGAGCAGGGCTTTTCATGGCTTTTCTGGCATACGATCAGGCTATTGTTGGGTTTATCTCGTTGCTATGACGTTATTCAAATTTTATATGATGAATAAATATATTTATGGACTCAAACATAGACGCTATTGTCCACTATGTCACGCATGGGTAGGTATAGACTAGGTGGGGGGTTGCTTGTTAAATGGACTTGCTACGGGGAAATAGTGACACTCCGTATTCAGCAGAAATCGTCACGAACCGTCTACCAATAAAGTTAAAACACGGTTTGTGATTTCCACTAATAGTTTGACTGCAGTAGCAATGAATGTCTCAGTTGAGCAAAAAGGTCCCGCCGGCGTCACATTCTATGGAAAGGAGTTAAGATCGCGTTGTTGCATTAGTGTAAAAAAATATTCATTCATTTGTGACAAAAAAAAACATGCACTTCACCTCTGTTCACTTTTCACACATAACACAATGTGACCATAAAAGTATGTAGGCCTAATAGGAAAATTAAGAATTTACGATAATATATTAAGAATTGATGATAGTGTTACGACTGAGTACTGGACTGGACCCAAATGCAAGACTCTGAGACAGACTAGATGAAAACTCCACCAGGGAGTGTGTTTATTTAAGCAAGACAAAGTTGCGGGCAAGCAAGCAAGGAGGGAAACTAAAGGTGACAGGCTGGATATGGGGTAGGCGAACTAAGGCAGGGCAGGAGAAGGGAACAGGGCTGGACAGGGCAGAACAGGAGGCAGGCTGGTCGACTGGAACGAGGAACAGAACAAACAGGTTAGGGCAAAACAGAGTAGCAAACGGACTGGCCGGGAGTTCTCAAACGGAGCAGAGAAAACAAACTGGCCATGAAACTGAGAAAAAGGGGAACTTACATAACATAGGGAACAGGTGAGAGGGCTAATTGAATAACTAAAGCGAGTGCGGAATGTGTGCAAGAGGGAGAGTGATAGGCTAACTAATAAGGGGAGAAAACAAGAAACTAAACGGGGACCACGCGCAGCCTGCAATGAACATAGAACGAGACAAACAGGGTAAACAGAAAAGCACAACATGAAACGTAAGCAGTGGCGTTTCTACATTCTACACCAGACGTGGCACTGTTGTGCAAGATACTCATAACATCTGAATGTTGTGGCAAAATGTATTTTATATTTAACCTCTTCCTACCGAGGGCAAAATAGGCCAATTTTTTCCTGTTTTCACTAGTGACAAACAAAGGTGGTTATCTCAAAAACTATAAATGGTTCATAGCTTTTATTAAAGCAGACACCTGCAGTATTACGACTAAGCAGTGAGAACTCATAGAAATCCAGTTTTTGATACTTAACTACAACAATTTATGTACAGAAAATATAAAAAAACTAAAAAACGGGTACCTACATTCAAGTTTAAGAATTTTTACCTGGGGAGCTACAAATGCTATGGAGGAAATGGCTCCTCTATCTGATTCATCAATATGCTGCCTACCTCTGGTAACAATCTGGTGTCAATATCTCAAACCATTCAAATTTTACAGGGTTTTTTTCAGGTGAACCTTTTTCGTTATCCAAATGGTGCCAAATGGTGCCAAATGTGCCAAAAATGGCAATGTTCCAGAAAGGTCTCAATATGATTTATCTTTTAGGTTTTTACAATAAAATGAGATAATTTGTCAATATTGGCAATAAAAGTTCATTTTTAGACGTGTTCTTGGTGCTCTTCATATTACACAACTAACTACCCAAGGTTACAAAAAGCTGTCAAAACCCATGTAGCAGCACAGTGAATCTTGTGTATTTCACCAGAGCCCCATTAGCCAGAAATGAGTCCAGGAATGTGCAAACAGGTTTTCAAATGAATAATGGGAATAGTATGAAACTTCCCTACACATTACTGCTTGCAAGTCCTGTCCTTTATTCTGTTGCCACCTCCTATGACAGGGACGTTGGGGTTGGGTTTTAGGAGGCAAAACTTTATACATGACAAACATATATCAACTATATACAAGTGCACTAAGGTGTACTACTAAAAGTTCAGTGGATAAAAAATCAAAAGTCCACCAGTTTCCTAGATAAAAAATAAAAACACCCCTGCTGTAACAAATGAAAAGATCCTTGCCCTCTAATTGCTGAAGTTACCGTATTTACACAAAGAAAGTACAAAATGGCAGGGTCCAAAAAGCTAAAAAAAAATGAACTAAAAACAAAAAAAGGCAAAGGATCAAAACATGGGGGTGGAGGGTGAGGAGAGATTATTTAACCATTCATACAGAAGCCATTTAGACTACACATTCCCTCAGGAGAGCAATCTGCTTCATTACAAACCCCACTAACCCTGTCCATGGAATTGTCCACCATGTTGATATACCCATTAGTCCCCCTTATACAACAACAATCAACAATAATAATAATAAATAAGTACTCCCTCATGTTATCATGTTCTCTCCCTCATACCATGCATAAATTGCCATTTTGTTTACCTGCACAGCCTTCTGTACTGCATACAGAACAATTTACTCATGTGGAACAATGACTTTACTAAACACTTCCAGAAGCCATTTCACACTCAAAAAAATCGATTTAGTAGCTCATCTCAGACACAAATAGATAGCTAGCTGCTTGTTACCTGTAATTTTGCTTGCTAGCTTGCCACTGTAAAGGTAATACTATCTATATTAATTTAGCTGAGAGGGACCGATTTTATGCATAAGTATATAAGGTTAGTTAGCTTCACAGAAGAAACACAGGGATTCACGCATTGCAGCTAAATTGCACATTTCCTTCGATGCTTACACCAAACTTACCGTTTCCACAAACATCTGTGTTGTTGGCAACGCCACGTAACACGTGCGAGTTTGTCAACACAGACAATACACCCTTCAAGTTTACTTCATAAATTATTTATCATACCGTTGGAATGTGCAATTTGTAATATTATTTGTATGAAAAACAATAAAATACAGTTGACAATGTAATTACGAACCCGCATGGAATCGAAAAATCGGTAATACCACCAGCCCTAACGACGTTACCTGCCATGGCGAAATTCAATGCGTTTATAGCATAACACTTAGTATGATAAAACAACTTACATGTCAGCAACATCATCTGTGGATTCAGCGTCACTGAGACAGGATGAGTCTCCCTCGGCAAAAACATCTTCTGGCTTATCCAGTTTGTCTAGCACTTGGTGCACGGATAAACGCCTCAAAGATCTTGACATAACTACACAAAAACTGTCTCAAAAATACTCTAAAGTAAAAAAATGTAACTGCGGGCCTTACCTAATTAATTGTGCTTTGCTAAATGGAATGTAGCGAGCTACGCTACAAGGTAAAAACACTGCGCCATCTTGGTTCGATAATTACGCGTGGCCGCCACTTCCTTATACGCAGGGCAGTATTTCCTTTTTTTACGATGGCTATTGTGTTAAATGAGGGCTTGTTTGAAAGATAAGAGTCTTGGCTATTGCCTGGAATATTTGACAGCCAGTTTTAAAACCCAATGGAAAGCAAATAATACTCAGAGTGGAGGCGGGTGGAAGACAGTTTTTCCCACTTCAGATAGGCCTATTGTGCTATCAGTCAAAGAAATACACCCAATTGACGACGGTTTTGCATAAATCTCTGCAAGCATGTTCAAAACAACTCTGGCTAACATATACTAAGCCACGGGATTGGTACTCCAGAAACTGGCTGAGTTTCACAACGCCAAAGTGAACACAGCCGAACGAGTCGTAATCAAGTGCAAAAAAGCACAAGTCGGTTTAAAATTGGAAAAAAATAATGTACAGCCGTATGAAAGTTTTAAAGTATTTTTTCTTGAAGCCTAAAGTTATAATGATTTTTCAAACCAAAGTATTGTGAAATACAATTAACCCTATTTACTTTGGCCCATTTGGCCCAATTTTCGCCTAGTTTTTACTAGTGTCAATTAAGTGCCAATATCTCAAAAACTATTCACTGCACATCCATGGTTGAAAGTTTCAATGAAAGAAGAGGCTTGTACCATTCAGAAATTTGCATCAGAATAAATTTATGTAAAAATGGTCACATACAGTTTATACATAATACACATAAAAAAACAAAAAAAGTACAAAACGCCTTGTGTTTTTACAGTTTAGCACTGAATATTTCAACTTCAAAGTACTGGAGCAAGCCAGAATTCCTTACACTAGTGCACTGATATGTTGTCCACTTGTGTATAGAATTTGGTAAAGATATCTACAGGCTTTCCTTATCCATTGGTAATTTTTCCAAAACTGTGCCCAGTGTCCCAATATTTATCCGAACCTCTCCAAATATAAAACATGTGCATATCTTTCTGTCTAGGCATGTCAATCATCAGAAAACTTTATTTTTCTTTTAAAACATTTTTTGTAATACAGAATGTGAAGAAAATTAACCTACACATGTTTTGTGTTTATGTGTACAAAGCGTGCCCAAAAGTGCCCAAATACCTCTCCGAAAAGGATTACTTACCCTAATGTTATCCAACCAATCTGCTTTACATTTAAAATGGCACTGTACTTCAAAGTTAGATTTACCAGAGCCCCATAAGCCAGCAGAATAACAGGTTTATCTATAACAAGCGTTCAACTTGACTTTTTACAGCAAAAGTAATGAATTATACATCACTATTTGGCAAACCTGTCTGTTACCACCTCCTACGACAGAGGTGTCAGGTGGGGGAGGGGTGTCTTCACTGTCCTCCCTGAAAAAGACAGATTCAGATTCAAGTACATTACTAAGTAGAATCACTAAAAAATGAGAACACAAATTATCTCAAAAAGACATATGGCAAGTATTACAATTAAGTGGGAAAAAAAATGTATTTTATAAAAAAAAAAATATATATATATATATACACACACACACACTTATATATATATATATATATACGTATATACATTAAAAAATCTTACATCCACAGTACGTCTGATATTAGCTCCAACATAATTAGCAATCGTAGCTAACTAGGATTTATGAATTAGTTTGTCAGCTTGCACGAACTAAATTACATTATTATAATACTGTAATGTCTTGACTGAACCGTGAAATAAAGTACTGAGAATGGATGTCGTTTCATGCGTAAATTCAACAACTAGCCCTTGTGTTGGTTGCTGCACAAAGAAACTGCGAATGAACGCTAGAAAACAAAGAGCAGGCGCTCCTTACCAGCCTGTGACGCCATAGAAGCTAACTAGCGAACTCCTGCGAGAATCCATTTATCACCAAACTAAAAATACTCTAGATAATAGCGCTCCATACTGTTGATAATTATGATGATAATAATAACAATAATAATAATAATAATAATAATTTGTATTATATATTTTTAAAAACACTTACATGTCCAGGCACGGGTCCATGCCAGAGTCATTGCTCTGCCAGAACACAGACTTCTTCGCCTCTGGGACACTTCTTCACCTCCAAAACCTGAGCAACCGTGAAATAAGCGCTCTTCTTTCCACCGTTGATTGCCACGTTCGCGTATAAATGTATAAAATAATCGTAAACTTTGAAGCAGCAAAGACATCACCAGCGCAATTGCATCATACAGCTGCCCGTGTCTGCGTACAGAGAAAGACTGGTCTGTGACGTTTTTTCAGCTCACAAAAAAAGCTACACATTGGTAAATACATCGGGATAGACTGAAAACGTAATTGTAACAGCAGTCCAGCCCATCCCTTCCAGGATAAACTCAGTCAAAATGGCCACAGGCGTCATCTGATGCTGTCGACAGTCAGGAGCGCACAGCCGATTGCCCTATGGGCTGTCTTTACGCGTGGATACAGCGCCGTTCACAGTCGCTTGAATATGACATGTTTTACTTCGTTTGAAAGGGCAGGAACCCCCGTAGAAGATAATCTACGTGTTTTACGTTAGATCATTCCTGTAGCAGTCTAGTAATGCTTTTACGCAACGGTAGTAACGTAGTACAAACGCAAAAGCGAAGGGTACGCACTGTGGAAATTGAGACTTTCCTGGATAATGGATCAATGGGTTACGAAAAAACGTTGAGGATTCTTCAGAAAAGGGTTATAACTGCATAACCAGGTATCGTATTTGGTTGCTTAAACATGTTTATCAAGAGAATTTGTAGAA
The DNA here is from genome assembly GCA_029718625.1 of Synaphobranchus kaupii. Classification (NCBI taxonomy): domain Eukaryota; kingdom Metazoa; phylum Chordata; class Actinopteri; order Anguilliformes; family Synaphobranchidae; genus Synaphobranchus; species Synaphobranchus kaupii. The sequence goes on along the minus strand of CM056376.1, from coordinate 64,469,495 downwards.
AATAAAATGTATTTATACAAAACCGGAAGTATATCGGTTGTATGCATACTGAAGTGAGCACGGGAAAAAAACACCTAATGTTTATTTATACAACTTTTCAATAATATACAATTGTTCCTGAATCGGATCTTGATTTTTTAGCGTGTTGAAATGGTACCAAGAGCTTTTGTGATACGCATTTTATTGCCTGTGACTGCGACGAGGTGAAGGCTGTAAACAAATAAAAAAAGTGGGTTGGGCACCCTGCTGCTTTATGGCTCTGTAGTGTAACCTGAGAGCTGATAAGCATATAAACGAATGTGTTCGCAGGCTGTGACTGTTTTTAACAATTTTGCGTCGAAAGTTCCGTGTTTTATTAACGTTATAATTTAGAATTTAAGAGAAATATGAACACTATAAAAAATTGGGGCGCATGCGTCCCACCACTAGGGGGCCAAAGCCTATAGAGTTAAGCAGAACAGTTTACCAGCACATTGTTTATGGTGTGACATCAAGCTGCAATACATGTTTGAGAATTAGGTCCGAGTTTCCAACGTTATTTACGAAGTTTTATCCCGACGTTTTGGGCTTAAAAACCACTTTCCCAGAAGGAATGGATATATCTTAAGGATATTTAATCAAAATATTGAAGTGAGCAGTTTATTATATATTATTAAATTAATGAAATGTATAATTTAATAATTTCCGTAACGCCCGCGTTACCGCTAGGGGGCGTTTGGTATTAAGAGGTTAATACAAAACAGTAATTCAATTGTGAAATTGGCGTGTATAAATATAATAAACTTTATCTCACACTCCTTATCACGCTGTTTTTGAGTAGTTTCCTTGTATGTGTGGGCTCATGCTGCGGACTGCGCTCCCTGTCCTAAGTCTCTGCTGTGGGGCAGCAGAGTACTCTGCTCCACCGTTGCTAGGGAAACAACGTGAGCGTGATCTGCGTAAGCAGGAAAAACCGGCCACAAATTATGTTGGGCGGAGGGGCAGAAATGTTTTTGCCCCTACTAAATTCTGCCTAGCAACAGGTGGCGAAAAAATTATTAACGTGGACTGGCCCTCCCCACGTCAGCCCATGTTAAATTGGGCTGACATGACCAGGAAATAAACATAAACAAAGGCAATTCAGCGTGTATCGCTAATGCTAGCCAGCTAAAGTTTTCCATTAGTTTGATTTTATTTTGTCATAGATGTCAAGTTTGCCCATATAAAATACGGTTTTTCCACCTTTTCGAAGGTATACAGGTGTATAAAGGTTATGATACGGGAAATCTAGTCTAGCACATTTTTTAAAAACGTTTTCCAACATAATTAATTTAATCGCTGCAATCACATTTTCTTTCTCCCTCTCTCTGATATTCTCTCGATTTCTGAGGCCGTGGAAAAAGCAAGTAGTGCATCAGGACTGTAAGTTATGTAGTCCAGGCTCCAAACTCCAGGCCATGACACACAGGGCTAGGTTAAAAAAAAACATACAGAGATGGACGGCTAGGCCAGTGTTGTTGTGTGGACCAGCTGTGTGATTCTGCTGCTCTACTCCATCTTCTTGCAAATAACTGGGATGAATAAGATGACTGTGCCATCTCGTGGTCAAATTAATTAATTGCATGCAGTGCCGCCACTAACTCTACCCATTATGATAGCACATCAGTGGTGGCAAACTGGTGATAGTGGTGACTGTTCTGGGACGCGGCACTTGGTAGAGTGAAAATAATCAGTTTTGGCCCGACTAGTGTCGTTTTGGTAGCGAACGCGTTAGCTGGGCTACAGCTAAGTTAGCAAGATACAACAAATAATGTACATTTATAAAAATAAAATAAAAACATTTAACACCGCTATATTCATTATAGCCTATACTCCTGAATAACCCTTTAACATTACATTAATGTTCATGGCCGATTTATGAAGCTTATATAATTATTATTTGTAAAATATATCAAATCTGCTTCATAACTGTACATAGCCTACCGCTTCATAACTGTAGGCTACATAGCATACTTTTAACATATACAATATACAGAAAGATAATAGGCCTATAGGATATTAGAATAATAAAACCATTACAAATAAAAAAAAAAAAAAAAGTTTTAGTGGCAAGTGGAAGCATAACTAATCATGTTACACCTACATATAGTGAAAGTAATCAGTTTGGGACCGACTAGTGTTGTTTTGGTAGTGAGACATGTCTGTTTTATTCCGACTTGCCTTTGTGGAGAAGCGTCTCGTCGGTTTGAGAGCGACTCGCCATTCTGGAGAAGCGACGATCGTCGGTGTGGAGAAGCGTCTCGTCGGTTTGAGAGCGACTAGCCATTCTGGAGAAGCGCCGATCGTCGGTGTGGAGAAGCGTCTCGTCGGTTTGAGAGCGACTTGCCATTCTAGAGAAGCGCTGATCGTCGGTGTGGAGAAGCGTCTCGTCGGTTTGAGAGCGACTAGCCATCCTGGAGAAGCGACCAACGTAGCACAAAACCATCACTGTTTGTGTATTAAGCTCTCTCAGAAAAAGATATAGCCTACGTTAGCTAACCTGTGGAATTTGTGAGGAGTGACACTAATAAAATAAGCCCACACTCGAGGTTATCTGTCTCTGTCCATATGCAAAAGGTCTGTAAAAATCCTATAAAACCCAGATATTCCATATACAATAGCTTACTTACAAAATAAATATGTGGTAGAGAACTAGCGTACATTTCTTACTAAATTATAGGCTATAGTTCCCCACATGGTAGCCCACTCCTAAACATTGAGAGATTGTAGCCTATAATAATTGTATACAAATAGACTATAGCCTAATATACTAACGCTAATCAAAATGCTTTTTATAAAACCTCGCAAGTATGATAATATATGATTTTTACAGACCTTCATACGTTCGCTAAACTACACTAATAAAAGAAGCCCAAACACCTAAGTTAGCTGTCGCTGTGTCTCATTTCAAAGTTAGAAGTTACCTATAATTCGTCTTTATGTCGTAAAAACACACACGGCAAAACAAAGCCCGCCCTATTTTAATATGTTAATTCATAGCCCGAAGGGGGAGGGAATTGTCAACCGACGAATGCCTAGCAAAACGACGAACGTCGATACTATGCCTTGGCAAAACGGCGAACGTCGATACTACAGCGACATCATCGGTCAAATAGGCGCCTAGTCACTTCCGGCCGTCGACGTCGGTTTTGGGAGCCAGGCACTACTGGCAATTCTTAGTAGTTTCGTACCAGACAGTAATGCTCGTTTTTTTTTAGGTTGACCAATCCAACAGCCATGAAACATGTGGGTAAACGATTCATGCTTATGTATACGTAACGATTGGGATACAGAAAGAAAGTCAGCACTATATATTCCCCTTGTTTTAAAGTATTGTGGAGTGTATGAATTTGGGCACATATATTTTTTTACTTGGCTTATGCATGACAGAAACAAACAAAGAACGATCCGATATATATTTATTTTTCATGATTGCCGACGGCATCTTGTGTACATAACTCTCAGGACACAATGAATTATGTACATGAGCCTGATTAATTTTGCTCTCCCATATGAATACGAGCGACAACTTTCACTAATCAAAGTGGGGTTTAGAAAGGCACATCAAACATCTTCAAAAATATTTGGTTGAAAGAAATGTAGGCCATTAGGATAGGTATATTTCCACATCAATTATGACGTAAAAAATGTCACATTTTCGTGTCCGATTAATGGGTAAAAATCGAAAACAAAGTTTAAATTTACAACAGTTCAAGAAAGTCTGGCCCATGAGTTATGTTATGTATTACATGGCTATATGAAGTACCACATACAAGTAAAACTTTCCCATAAAGTAAACACAAGACACTTTGGTAAACAAATGAAAATCACTTTAAAAAATCTCTCCAGTATCATATTTTTACATAAATATATATATATATATATATATATATATATATATACAAACACACGTTTGTACTGTACTGACTACGCCACTCCCAGTTACAAGGGTGCAAGAGCCCTATCACATTTAGTCCAGGTGAAATCCCCAGCAGGTTTAATAAATGAAGAAATACAGAAATGCACAGCTGATAATATAATTTACTTTTATTTTACAACATTATTATAATTGACATGGAATGGGTTACTGCACTCAATGATAATAAACAAGTGAACCAAGTGCAATCAGAAAGCTTTATGTAAGGGGAGTGGCTGAGTCGGAGGACCAAGCACGACCGTCAGGGATTCTAAAAGTGTAGGTACTAACACCTACACCACTAAACGTGAGCGTAAAGTAGATCTGCACTGGAAAGGGTAAAAATAAACAGTGGGAAACAAAACCTCCCGGCGTAAGCCAAAAATAAAGCAACCCCAAACGAGGGCGAACTCGAGAATCGCGAGTAATCAATAACAAAAGAATCTCACACTCTTTAACAAGTAAACAAATAACAAAAGAACCTCACGCTCCTTAACGAGGAGCGAATACAGGAGGTCAGAGAAAACAAACAAAAGAAACACCCTGAAGAAACGGGCGAGAGAAGGGAGAGAAACTAGAGCCTGTTACCTACAGCTCTAAGTGAGAACGAGCTGAACAAAAAGGCAACAGGTAGGAGAGTATAATGGATGAAGATAGAAAGGAAAGAAAAAAACCTAAATAAATCTTTCTTCTAACTCTAATTGGACTTGCTGCGTTTCCTATTCGTGCGAACCAGAATAGCAGCGAGCGAATCTTATACCTTTACCGACCTCCTTGTCAATATAGCAACGACAACATGGAAGCATCGAAAATGCGGAAGTCCTGACTATTTATAACCGGCAGGAAATCCAAAACAGGTGAAAGAAATAATTGCCGGGCGAGATTCAAACAACGAAACGGAGGCGGAAAAATCCGATAGAGCGTTCAAATGACGCCAAAAGAAAAACCGAACACAGAAACAACAGCGGCTGCCAGAAACCATGACACTTTAGCTATTCCAAATGGGCATTATACTTCTATGGTTGTGCAATTATATAGGCACATCACATCCACATAGGGCCCTTGCGTGAAAATGTCAAGACACAGTACACCGGCACACCCTACTCACACTAGTATTGCACTGCAAACCTCCAGCAAAATAAATCAAACACCAAAAGAGACATAGGTTAAATATGGTGCATAAGAAACTCAGCACAATCAATATGACACTGCACTCTGTGACCTAGCCCGGACTGGCCTATACACATAGGTCCAGGTGGATATTGCACTTGACCGTTGTTAAATATGTCATTAAGTATTGCACCAAAATGTTCAATATTGCACTGGCCCACGTGCCACACTTGGTTTAAATATACATAATAAAAGAAGACTATTGCACATTACCCTGATTTATTGCACATTGTCATTAACACCTTCGCGCATACTTCCCGCCGGCGGAACCTTTTTTGCTCAACTGAGACATTCGTTGCTACTGCAGCCGAACTATTATTGGAAATCACAAACTCTGTGTTTTAAATTTATTGGTAGACGGTTCGTGACGATTTCTGCCGAATACGTAGTTTCTAAGTGCCACTATTTCCCTGTAGCAAGTCCATTTATCAAGCAAACCCCACCTAGTCTATACCTACCTATGCGTGACATAGTGGACAATAGCGTCTATGTTTGAGTTCATACATATATTTATTCATCATATAAAATTAGAATAACGTCATAGCAACGAGATAAACCCAACAATAGCCTGATCGTATGCCAGAAAAGCCGTGAAAAGCCCTGCTCACTCAAATGCAAAATAAACTGTGAAAGTACTCTCATTCTACCATGTATTCTACTAGCAATATATGCTACTAAATATGAAATAAATATACAATCCTACCATTGGTTTTACACATCGAGATGTTCCTTTCAAAATTCAGTTGTCATTTATTGTCTGGTACAATCGGTTTGAGAAATATAGAACACTTTATACCGCTATTACACTATCTGAAACGTCGCCGCGTAATAGCCACATGCCCTGTAAGCCTGTCTCATGCATTACAGTTCGCTCTGGTTTAATTGTCGGCTTTTTTATCCAATAGAGTACATCATAACCTTCGCAACGGTATATGCCAAGTCTTTTAGGGTGCTTTGAGCAATTTACTACAGCCCAGCGTAACGGCAGTTTTCGTTTTAACTGTCTAGTATTACGCAAGCGATATACAATACGCATTATGCAGGGGAATTTCCCTTTTGCGATATGTAAGTATTTTTGCGTCTAAAATACCGTTGGTCTCGCTGGCTACATACGTACGTTCGTGTTTCCACTCGAGCACTGTCTTTCCAATATGTTTGATAGCGCAATTTACTGTTGCGCTGATATGTGGTAGATTAAGGTAAAAATTTCCTTGGAGTTATTATGAATAGGAAAACTTAAAAGATTAAAAGAATACAGAAAAATGAAATCCCAGGACAAAAGTATACATACTGTAGAGTACAGGGACAAGTGATGTTTTATTGAGGTACAAGAGTGAATGATTAGGCAACATATTTAGGTGTATGTAACACTGTGATATCAATGTTTTTTATCTTAAGCCACCAGAGGGAGCAAATGTGTATGCGTTATAATGTACAAAACTAATTTTATTCATTTTATGACATGTTTTGCATAGGGGTTTTGGACCCATAGATATCTACCCCCCTATACTGCTGAAAATATATAATTCTCACTTGGAAATTATGCGCAAGTGAGTTTTATGAGCCCAAACTGCTGATTTGTAGTTAAATATTTCATTTTTATTTTTTATTTGCAGCAGTGCACAATTTAGCCATTTGGATAGATTTGGAGACACTAATGGACAACAGGATACACTGCTATATTTTGCATCATAGACCTTTAGTAGTTCTGCATATCATCCTCAGATTTTGCAAAACTTGTGGACATGGAGTTTATGATCCAGGAAATGTATATATATTACCGATTTCACTTATGTAGCTCTCAGCAAAATAAAATAAAACTATTTAAAAACATTTTTCCCCTAAGTCTCTTTGCATTTGTGGCACTTTATTTTGACTTAAATTATGAAAATAAACAAAGTTTGTATTGTAAGTGGTACACCTGTCTTCTTTCATTTAAGCCATTTACCAAGTTTATGTGATGCTCACACCTGGAGTTATAAAGCCTTAAACAGAGCACCCCTAAATAGGTGAAATTTGCCATCTGCGCCAAGGGGTTAAGTATTGCACCAAGATATTCAATATTGCACTGGCCCACGTGCCACACTTGGTTTAAATATACATATAAAAAGAATATTGCACATTACCCTGATTTATTGCACATTACCCAATCCATCCCTATTAACACGCTTCATATTACTGGTTAGAGCTCATAGGAAATATACACATAAGTGATAAAATTCTAAATGGGAAAAACAGTGGTGCCCCCTAGGACGCAGCAAGAGGATTCATTAAGCCCTAAGGCCACTAGGACGGGAAACCCCATAGTTAAGGGAAGGAGGCAAGACAGGGAAACACACATACCAAGGCTACTAACTGGCTCACTGTCACACACCAATGAGTAGAAGCGCAAACGCCAGGTTTCTCAGTAAGAAAACCAAACAAGGCTAATGGAACAAAACTGGGCTCCCATACTTCTACGAGCAAAGTGACTAAAGAAAGAGCTAGAAATAATAAACGCCCTGTCTCGGTAACGAGACGCATAAGAACAGGCGAGTACCATAATGGCACAAATAACACACACCAAACGTACCGAAAACTGCAAACTAATACGAATTAGTATACGAGGAGGCGAAAGGAACGGAGATCTAACGTTCCAAGGCTACTCTCAGAAACTCGCAGTCAAACGCAAATCTGTCAACAAAAACGCCCAAGCTCCATATGAGGAGAGACATACCTGGAGAACGAACAGAACTATAGTTCCGAACAAAATCGTCCCGCAAACAAAAAGGATGAAACAGAACAGCTGCACCGGAATTACCGGCTAAAAGACTAACGCGAGTTTGATAGAAAATAAACGCCCTGCCTCTTGGTAAAGAGGAATGTAACGAGGAGGCGAAGGAACAGATATAACATTCCATGGCTACTTTCATAGGCTCGCAATCACATGCAAAGACCAGGAAGCAGGAACAGAAAATAGCCAGGAGAGATGAGTCCTAATAACTACATCTACATAGGCAAGTACGCCAGGGGGGAAGAGTCCGGATAACTACATCCACATAGGCAAGTACGCCAGGGGGGAAGAGTCCTAATAACTACATCCACATAGGCAAGTCCCGCATTAATCCAGAAAACGAAAAGGGGTAAACGCCCGATCTCCCAGGAGAGAGAAACATTTTACAGGCGAGCCGATGGAGCACCGTCGTCCCATAACTTTACTAGCAAAATGACTAACACAAGCTTAGTAGAAAATAAACGCCCTAGCCTCTCGGTAAAGGAAAATGTAACGAGGTGAAGGAACAGAGAGCTAACGTTCCAAGGCTACTTTCAGAAACGCGCAGTCACACCAAACATGTCCACAACATCGCCCAAGCTCCATATAAGGAGAGACATCCCCGGAGAACGAACAAAACTACAGTTCCGAACAAAATCGTCCCGCAGGTAAAAAGGATGAACAGGACAGCTGCACCGGAATTACCGGCTAACAGACTCGCGCAAGCTCAATCGAAAATACATGCCCTGCCTCTAAGAATAAATAAAGCCCTAAAGTCAGTATGATAAAACGCCCTGTCTCTTAGTAAGAAACTACCATACAAATACACACAATCAAACAAAGACTCCTCTCGCTTTCATGGAAGACAGCAGACAGAGAGAGGAGAAAGAGACAGAAAAGGGCAAAAGATCTAGGCAACATACAAAAAAGGAAAGACCAGAAAGCGGTGACAAAAACGAGCACACAAAAAAGGAATTCAACCTTAAAGCTCAAAGCATAAAGGCAAATCCCGCAAAACTCCAATAAAGCACAACGGAGCAAAATGGTCTCCTTAAAAACCTAGACCTAATCATACGACTAAACATTAAAAGGGCAAAATAATACCGCACACAAAACAGCATAAATGATGCCAGACAATACACCACAATACGACCAACAAACAATCAATCAAACAATCAATATCGAAGCCCCGAACGAAGGAAACGGAAGGCTTATATGGCTCACCGGCAAAACACGCAGACCTGTGAATGCTGACGAGACTTCTCCGTGAAAAGCCGAGACAGAGCCAAAACTCCACTCACAGAGCAGCGCCCACGTGTGGAGACCGAGGAACATGACCGCAAGGGAAAAAGGGTCATAAACCATGACAAACGCGTCTTGGACGCCTTCTCAATGGCTTTTCAGTGACATTTTTAGGGGCCTTTTTACGGCCTGTTGGTTTATTTTCTAGGCTTTGCTATCAACCCATGCATTTCATTCTTTCAAAAGACCTTTGAAGCACCCCGCAAAAAACCTACACCACCTGTTCACGTCCCTCAGACGAGGATTCTAACATCGCGCAAACACGCACGCACGCACCCCCCAGCAGCTGTTTCTAAGCAATCAATTACTTTACGACCCCGGGTTGTCACAAGCTGACTAGCTCTCTCATTGGCCCGTGTAAACATCCGTCAATTTCATAGGGGTCAGGAAGCGGATACTACGGGGCGTAACCCCTTTTTGTGTATACTCCGATATGGAACCAAATGGTCCCCTTTTGAGCTGTCACTGTCATACTGGGAACACCTCTGCAGGCTAGGCCTATAGTGTATAGACTATCCACGGAACCCAAGAATAATTCTTTTTAGGTTTTGCGATTTAATTCTGTAAAACGTTACATAGTCTATTCTTTTATTTTTGATTCTTTCTAGTCTTTCTTTCGAGGCTTTCTTTTAGAACACTAACTTGCTTTTTAGATATACCGCTTGGCTATTTTACACAGTATTACCATTTCACGAAATCCCGAACCTCAAAAAATATTCTATGTCCCTGGCTACTGTCTCTACGTAGTCAAGTTTTATGGTTTTACTCTAAAACTTGGCTAAGTTTTTCTTCGGCTCTAACAAACATTTAAAAAAATGGCATGCTTTCTTTCTTTCAGACAACTAACTTGCTTTTTCGATATAGCCCTTGGCTATTTATTCACGTTTTAACAACCTGCTTGAATTCTTTTATTCTTTTAACACGTATCTGCAAACACAAACTGTTTTTTTAAAAACTTAAAACTATTACTACTACTACTAACATTTATATACCATTACTTTTTCACAATGTTGTTCTAATAAAAAGTACATTTAAAAAAAAAGAAAATGCCAACATACTGTATGTTCACCTAAGCATCAATACCCTCCATAAAACCCTTTACCAACGTTTACAACAACCACCCCAATAAAATGACATCATCACAATGGCAATACATCCCCCCCTTGAAAGAACTCCCACACCACCCCGAATAATACATAATGATAAAAAAATATTTTTTATTATTTTTTATATTTTTTGCATAATTATATTTTTTCATAACCTCATGAATATTCATAAAATTATGCCAAATGCCCATCAATCAAATTTTGACAGAAGCCGAATGCTATTACTCTAAAGTGGCTCGCGAGAGAGGTCCAATAGATAGCGCGAGCGGTCCACTGGTCAGCGCGCGAATGAAAGTGGCTTGCAAGAGAGACTGAGGTGGTTCTGTTCACTTCCATTCATTTCACGAAACAACCCGGAAAACGTACCTCTAGCACATATATGAACACCATCAACACTAAACATTATGTATTCTTACCAAGTTTCTGTCGTAGTTAAAACTTAATATTTTTTGCTTATATGATATCCAATTATCAATAATAACTTTTCTGCGTAATTATGGCCGACTTCTTGTGTAAATTAGCTCGGCTAGCCACTTCCTGTTTTTTTTACAATCTATTAGTGGATTAGTGGAACAATTTGGGAACTGTACAATGCAAATAGGCATGTAACCTCTAGAGCAATGAAAATACCGGATGTTCTTGCATTCAAAAGTATATTCGTTAAACCAAACGTTCTTATCCGATATGGGAACCGACTAGGGGTGTGCCCGAAGCCGAAATCCGAAAGTGCATGGATAGTGGGTTGGAAACAGATTATTTTCTATCCGGAGTTGCCAGTTCATATTCGGATTTCGGATGTGGAATATAATTAAATTGCAGCAGAGAAATCTTTGATTGAGTGCCCACATGTCTATATGCCTCTTCTGAACTTTACAGAATTAAAGTGATGGTCAAGGAAAATCCATAATATGCTTATAACCATGTTATTCATAGCTATTAAGGTATGTATTGAGCACCAATAAAGCGCGAGGAATAAATTCCATTGCAAACTCGTTCAATTTTCAACCTCTGCTGAGGCAACAATTTCAGTCTATCTATATCTTGTTATAACTGTGTGCTGAAAAAAAAGGGTGGAGTCAAAATGGTCCATGTCTACGTAGACATGAAACTCCAACCAATACATATTTTGGTCTCATAACATAACTCCTCCCTTAGTTTGTGGTGAATAAAACTGTCCTGTCCCACTAAGAAATCCTCTATGAGTCTGAGCCAAACACTCGTTTTGTTTTCTCTTAAGAATAGTCGTCCACGTTATTAGTTTTTGAATAGTTAGTTAGCTAAAATGTTTATTTTTTCCCCACTCTCCTTATCCCTATACCAATTTGATCCCTCTCCCAATCTTTCACCAGTTTATCATCCATCCCTCTGTGGTGCTAGCTAGTGATATTAGCTTGTTCCTTGAACAGCTCAGCACGGGAACAAACTAATCAGTCACGCGTCATTTTGGGATTTACTATATTTTCATCAGTATAGGGGGGTAGATATCTATGGGTCCAAAACCCCTATGCAAAACATGTCATAAAATGAATACAATTAGTTTTGTCCATTATAAAACATATACATTTGCTACTTCTGGTGGCTTAAGATAAAAAACATTTATATCACAGTGTTACATACACCTAAATATGTTGCCTAATCATTCACTCTTGTACCTCAATAAAACATCACTTGTCCCTGTACTCTACAATATGTATACTTTTGTCCTGGGATTGCATTTTTCTGTCGTTTTTAAAAATCTTTAAAATTTTCCTATTCATAATGACATTTGGACATTTGTACCTTAATCTACCACATATCAGCGCACAGTAAATTGGAATGAGCATTTGTCATGCCCTAAGAGACAAGTATATATGCCATAGCCTATGTTATGTACGATAACATGAACATAAAATAGTATTCCACCATCTGCAAAATGCTGCCAAATGTTCTATCTTCAATGAACATCGGTAGCCTACATCAAAAATACATTTAACAATTGCACTACAGTACGTGAAATGCACTCAAAATACAAAAACAATAAAAAAAAATAAATAAAAAAAATAACAATAGGGCTATCAAACATATTGGAAAGACAGTGCTCGAGTGGAAACACGAACGTACATATGTAGCCAGTGAGACCAACGGTATTTTAGACGCAAAAATACTTACATATCGGAAAAGGGAAACTCCCCCCACTAATTCGTATTCTATAGAGCTTGCGTAATACTAGACCGTTAAAACGAAAACTGCCGTTACGATGGGCTGTAGTAAATTGTTCAAAGCACCGAAAAAGACGTGCCATATACCGTTGCTAAGGTTATAAGGTTATACTCTATTGGATAAAAAAGCTGAAAATTAAACCAGAATGAACTGTAATGAATGAGACAGGCTTACAGGGCATGGGGGTATTGTGTTGACATTTCAGATAGTGTAATAGAGTTGTATATTTCTCAAACCGATTGTACCAGACAATAAATGACCACTGAATTTTGAAAGGAACATCTCGATGTGTAAAACCAATGGTAGGATTGTATAGTTATTTCATATTTAGTAGCATATATTGCTAGTAGAATACATGGTAGAATGAGACAGTACTTTCACAGTTTATTTTGCATTTGAGTGAGCAGGGCTTTTCACGGCTTTTAAAATTGTTTGTGACCTTTCCTCCTTATTAATCAGCTTAGTTATGGAACACAGGAGGAAAACATTCCTGTTTTGACTGGTGTGCTAGATGCCCTGTCCTTGCTGACAGAGAGCTATCCTGCACTCTCTCACACCCCCCATCTCAGTCCTTTTCCACTAGATCTTGACTGTATTTGTCATGGGGTTTGCTATCAGTTCCCTTTTCTGCGATCGTCCTTTTTTCGTTCTTGTTATATCGGGATTTTCCGTCTTCCGTCCCGTGATTTCTCTTTCACTCGCCACTCATTCCTTGCACCTGTGCTCGTTACCTGTTAGGTATTTAAGATCCTCCCTTCCGCTTCCTGGGGCTTCTGTATTGATTACCACTTGACATAGTAGCCGGTAGGGTAAAGATCTAGAACCTACAAGCGAACTTTTCCCTTTTGAGCTTGCTTGAGACTCTTACTTATAAGGGTTTTAGAGTTTTCCTTAGTAGGATTTTGTTTTTGCTCTCTTAAGCTTACAGTCTCTCATTTTGGTTTCGCTTCTGTTCTTGTTTAGACAGATAGCGCTTATTTTCCTTCCTTACCTACCTCTCTAGTGCTCTCCTATATAAAGAGCGAGGGGTTTTCTGTTCCTATTGTTTTCTCACGTGCCTACGTGCCGTTCGCCCAATTATTCGGGCTTATCTCTGCAGTCCTCGTTTAACGCCTCATTCTCACTTCTTATTTGTTAGCTTGTTGCAGCTACTGAGTGAGAATCTTCTTTTCCATTCCTTTTCACATGCCTACGTGCCATTCGCCTTATTTTAAGGGTTGATTTCTGTTCGCCCTTTTTCTAGACTCCCTGTTAGTATTTCTCTCCAGTCGAGAGTGGGAGCTAGTTTATTTGTTTGTTTTTTCTGTTGGTATTGTTCTTCCCTTTATTACGGGGTATCTCCGTTTTATTGGCTCTTTTTTGAGCTTAAAGAATTCCTTCGCTGCGTTTGGGCCCGGCAGAATAAAATCCCTGTTCACTCGCTACCTCCATTCGCGAGGTCACAACCTCCCTTCATATGAGCACCTCCCACCAGGGACATTGGGAGCATATAAAAATTTTTTTAATCGATTCTCCAGCCTACCCTATCATTCTCAGTCATTCGTGGCTTGTGCGGCACAGCCCGCATATCGATTGGGGCAGGGAGAACCCTGTCATTCTCCAATGGTCCCCTCGGTGTCTTTCCCACTGTCGCTCTTCCACTACCTCCACATTGACTGGTTCTAGCAGCTCAGAGAGCGACCTCGAGGAGGGTCACTCCCTGATTTGGAGGGTTCTGATTCTGCTCCTATTACGGGAGCGGAGAGCCTAGCATGGGACTCTCTGGCAGATGGAGATTCCTTTTGGGACGAGGACCCCTCTGACACGGAGATCAACTGGGATTCACTGCTTAACACTTCCCCTGATTTGGGGAGCACCCTATTGGCGGGGTCTCTTGGGTTCAGTTTACCCGCTAACGTGCCCACCGTATATACCGATCTGGCCGAGGTCTTCAGCAAACAGCGTGCTACCACTTTACCTCCCCATAGGCCCTATGATTGCTCGATAGAACTCTATCCGGGTACGGTTCCCTCTAGGGGATCTCTTTATTCCTTATCGGTACCTGAGAGTGTGGCTATGAAGGAGTATATCACTGAATCGCTGGCTAACGGGTTTATTAGACCCTCCACTTCTCCTGCTGGGGCAGGGTTTTTTTTTTGTAAAGAAGAAGGATGGGGGGCTAAGGCCCTGTATTGACTATCGGTCCCTCAACGACATTACCATAAAAAACCGCTACCCCCTTCCGCTCATGAACTCTGCATTTGAGCGCCTGCAGGGGGCGTCGGTTTTTACTAAATTGGACTTGCGCAATGCATATAATCTCGTTCGTATGCGTGAGGGCGACGAGTGGAAGACCGCTTTTAACACCCATAGCGGTCACTACGAGTACCTCGTTATGCCATTCAGGCTCACTAGCGCCCCCTCTGTTTTCCAGGCGTTAATCAATGATGTCCTGAGAGAATTTCTAGAACACTTCGTGTTCGTCTATCTCGACGATATTTTGATTTTCTCTACGGATCTTCCCACTCACATCGGACATGTTCGTCAGGTGCTTGAAACCCTCCTTGGGGCGAGGTTATTCGTGAAAGCAGAGAAATGTTCTTTCCACCAGAGATCCGTTTCTTTTTTGGGTTTTATTGTGGAGGAGGGCAGGGTTCGCATGGACCCTGGTAAAGTATGCGCTGTTAAGAACTGGCCCACCCCGCTTTCAGTCAAACAGGTCCAACGTTTTCTAGGCTTCGCTAATTTTTACCGTCGCTTTATTCGCGACTTTAGCGCAGTAGCTGCTCCCATTATCGCCCTCACTAAGAAAAGCACTCCTCCGTCGTCTTTTAAGTGGTCCGCTAGGGCTGAGGCGTCCTTTTGTGAGCTCAAGAGGAGATTCAGCTCCGAGCCCATTCTTATTACTCCCAACCCTTCCCTCCCCTTTGTAGTTGAAGTGGATGCATCAGAACTCGGAGCAGGGGCTATTCTCTCTCAGCATTCGCCACTGGACCGCAAATTGCACCCCTGCGCTTATTTCTCTCGTGCTTTGACACCTGCCGAGAGAAATTATGATGTAGGGGATCGGGAGTTGCTGGCTGTCAAACTGGCCTTAGAGGAGTGGCGCCACTGGTTGGAGGGAGCTGAGCACCCCTTTACTGTTTGGACTGACCACAAAAATCTGGAATATGTCCAACAGGCCAGGAGACGCAACTCTCGCCAGGCCCGCTGGGCGTTATTCTTCACCAGATTTAGGTTCATTATTACTTACCGCCCTGGCTCAAAAAATATCAAGCCTGATGCTCTGTCACGCATCTACGACCAAGCAGACAGAGATCCTATTCCTCTGCCCATCGTGCCCACCACGCAGATCGTGGCCCCAGTTATCTGGGAGATCGAGGCGGCCGTACTTAAGGCGTTGCGCTCGGACCCAGGTCCGGGTGGTGGTCCTCCGCATCGTCTTTTTGTTCCTTCCCGGGTCAGGTCCCGGGTTCTCCAGTGGGGTCACTCGTCGCAGCTGGCCGCCCACCCTGGCGCTCACCGCACTAGGGAATTCTTGGCACAGCGCTTTTGGTGGCCCAAAATGGAGAGCGATGTTAGGGGATTTGTCGCTGCGTGCTTTGTCTGCGCCCGCAGTAAGGGTTCATGACTTCCGCCATCGGGTCTGTTACGTCCCCTGCCCATCCCCAGCCGTCCTTGGAGCCATGTCGCCCTCGACTTTGTCACGGGCTTGCCTCCATCCCAGGGCAACACGGTGATCTTAGTCGTGGTTGACAGGTTCTCCAGGGCGGCTCATTTCGTCGCTCTTCCTAAACTTCCATCAGCCCCGGAGACAGCTCAACTGATGGTGGACAACGTCTTTAGACTACACGGTCTTCCCTTAGACGTTGTTTCCGACCGTGGTCCACAGTTCACCTCCAAGTTTTGGCGTTCGTTTTGTGCTCTGTTAGGTGCCTCCGTCAGTCTGTCTTCCGGGTTCCACCCAGAGACTAACGGGCAGACTGAGCGCACCAATCAAACTTTAGAGAACATCCTCCGCTGCCTGGCGGCTTCTAAGCCCACATCGTGGAGCCATCACCTCGTCTGGGCAGAGTACGCGCACAACACCTTGCGAAACGCCTCCACTGGCCTCTCTCCCTTCGAAGCCCAGCTGGGTTATCAGCCTCCTTTATTTCCCGAGCTGGAGAGAGAGGTAGAAGTACCCTCTGCAGCCTCTTTTGTGCAGAGGTGCCGGTCGACCTGGAGGCGGGTGCGCTCCTCCCTCTTGCGCGCTTCCGCTAAGCAGAAGGTTTCCGCGGACAAGCGCCGTCGCCCAGCTCCCTCCTACCGGGTCGGTCAGCGAGTTTGGTTATCTACGCGGGACCTGCCTCTGCATGTGGAGTCCAGCAAACTTGCACCACGTTTTGTGGGTCCTTTTAAGATAACCCATAAAATAAACCCAGTTACGGTCCGTCTCCAGCTCCCACGCTCCATGCGTATTCATCCCACCTTCCACGTCTCCCGGCTCAAGCCGGTATTGGTTAGCGCTCTCGCTCTCGCCGAAAAGCCCCCCCCCCCCCCCCGCCTCGTTGGAGGAGGCCCGGTTTATACTGTCCGGCGCATCTTAGCCGAGAGACGCGTGGGCAGAGGTGTCCAGTTTTTGGTCGACTGGGAGGGGTACGGTCCGGAGGAGCGTTGCTGGGTCCCCTCCAGGAACATCTTGGACCCTGTTCTCATTAGGGACTTCCGCAGGATTAGTCCTGAGGGATCGCCTGGGGTCGTCCCTTAGTGGGGGGGTCCTGTCATGGGGTTTGCTATCAGTTCCCTTTTCTGCGATCGTCCTTTTTTCGTTCTTGTTATATCGGGATTTTCCGTCTTCCGTCCCGTGATTTCTCTTTCACTCGCCACTCATTCTTTGCACCTGTGCTCGTTACCTGTTAGGTATTTAAGATCCTCCCTTCCGCTTCCTGGGGCTTCTGTATTGATTACCACTTGACATAGTAGCCGGTAGGGTAAAGATCTAGAACCTACAAGCGAACTTTTCCCTTTTGAGCTTGCTTGAGACTCTTACTTATAAGGGTTTTAGAGTTTTCCTTAGTAGGATTTTGTTTTTGCTCTCTTAAGCTTACAGTCTCTCATTTTGGTTTCGCTTCTGTTCTTGTTTAGACAGATAGCGCTTATTTTCCTTCCTTACCTACCTCTCTAGTGCTCTCCTATATAAAGAGCGAGGGGTTTTCTGTTCCTATTGTTTTCTCACGTGCCTACGTGCCGTTCGCCCAATTATTCGGTCTTATCTCTGCAGTCCTCGTTTAACGCCTCATTCTCACTTCTTATTTGTTAGCTCGTTGCAGCTACTGAGTGAGAATCTTCTTTTCCATTCCTTTTCACATGCCTACGTGCCATTCGCCCTATTTTAAGGGTTGATTTCTGTTCGCCCTTTTTCTAGACTCCCTGTTAGTATTTCTCTCCAGTCGAGAGTGGGAGCTAGTTTATTTGTTTGTTTTTTCTGTTGGTATTGTTCTTCCCTTTATTACGGGGTATCTCCGTTTTATTGGCTCTTTTTTGAGCTTAAAGAATTCCTTCGCTGCGTTTGGTCCTCCGAACCCAGCTTCCCCCCCTCACAGTATTATTTCATTATTTATATAATATTATTTATTCTTGGGCCTACAGAAGTTTCACAAAACAGCTTACTTCCACATTCCCCTTTGAGACCATCCGGTCTCACACTCTCTTGTTGATACTTCGCCTGGTGGTGGGGTTATGTTATGACATTAGTATTGTATGATAAAAATAAACATTTGTAGTTGATTAGTTTCATGCATAATTTACCTAAGTTAATATTTCCTCTAATTAACAATTAACAGATGATCTATCAAACAGTAAATATCAAGAATATCAAAAAGTTAATAAAAAATATCAAAAAGTTAATCAAAAATATCAAAAATTTAATCAAAAATATCAAAAGTTAATTAAAAATATCAAAAGTTAATCAAAAAGCTACTGTATTTAATGATTTTTAATGATCATCTAATTTTGATTCGCTATAATTATACAAAGATTATATAAAAAGAATTGGATTATACTTGTAATGTCTTCTTCCTCTTCTTAGGAGCCCATATTCTAAGAAGCCTGAGGAGAGGTTACTAGCACTTCACTCAGGCGTCTCCTACCTTCTTCGCCCTTTTCCTTAATCTATTTATGTGTCTGTTTTATCTATCCTAAGGGCCTTTAGTCAGTTGGGGCTTTATTATGTCCCCTTTGAGTTGTTCTTTTCTTCATGTAGTCAGTGTATGTAATATGTGTGATCATGGGGTGTCAAATGGATAAATCTATTCTGACTTTTATTTTTAAATAATTTTTTTAAATTTAAAACTAGTTTTTTAGAACCATTGTCGCTGCTCAGGGTCTGACAGACCCCGAATCTGGGGAAAATTTCTCTTGCCAAGGCTTTAGCTACAGTTTTAGAATCCGCATGCGCAGTGGGGAATGCTTCTACCCATCTTGATATCATGCTAGTATAAACCAATGTTTCTGTATTTCTCTCATCATCTCCCCCCTTGCAGAGTGGCCAACACCATGGGCAGCTCTGCAAATGACCTCTATTACTGCGCTTGGTGCAATTGCTTTCCCTGCTTTCCCTGTATATTGCCGCCATATTCCTGTAGATTTATCTAATCGTTTGCTGCTGACACAAGGTCTATTCCGCCTGTATGTGGTATGTGCTCCGCACTTTATAATTAAAATTTTTACGGGTTGTTTCAACAGTTCTTTTACCTCAAAAATGTTTTTTTTAATTTTATATATTTTTTTTAATACGGTTTCCCCCCTCGTCTTGCACATATTCCCCAAAATGTGTACTATATTTTACTATATAAAAGGAGGACACAAGCATACGCTGAGTCACAGTAGATATTAATGGTGTGTCCTGTACCCCTTCTACAGACTCTTGCTAGGGCTACCAGTTCTGCTTGTTAGGCACTTGTCCCTGGGCTTAGAGCTGATTCTTCGATCGTTTGATATGTCCATGGCCCTTCTTGTCGTACTACAGCGTACTCCTTTTCCCTGTGCGGGGATCAAATTATGACGAACCGTCCACAAAGAACACGTGGTCCGGAGCCATTAGTGGTTCTTGTTGTAAGTCTTCTCTTGCCCTTGCTTCTGCTTCCACCACTCTTTCACATTCATGTGGTTGGCCTTGTTCTGGGGTCATCATTAATTCCGCTGGTTTCACAGCTTTGCATCTGATAATGGTCAATCCTGGCTGTGTGAGTAGGATCTCGTATCCTGATACTCTCCGATAAGTTAGGGACGATTTCCCTCTACTGAGTAGTGCTTCTACTGCATGTGACACATACAGGGTAACTTCATGCCCTGCCGTTATTGGCGTTGCTTGCCTTCTCTACTGCAAAGGCGGCTACTGCCAGCCCTTTCTCTGGAGTCCTCTTTTTGCAGTCCCCCGTCATTCCTAGAAATCTCTGCATTTCTTTCACCGTTCTCGGTCGGGCACCTTCGTAATTGCTTCAATTCGTTCTGCGGAAATACTTTTGCTCCCTTCCTTAAGAGTATGACCCAGGTATTGCACGTGTTCTTGACAAAACTGTAACTTTGACTTGGATACTTTGTGGCCTTTTAGTGTCAGTTCTTGTAACAGTTTCTTACTGTCCTCTTTGCATGCGGTCATACTTGGGCTGCATAGGAGAAGGTCGTCCACGTACTGGATGAGAGTGCTTCCCCCCTTTGGCGCAAAGTCCGCTAGGTCATTTCTGACCATTTGATTGAATGGGCTAGGGGATTCTACATATCCTTGAGGCAGTCTCTGATAAGTGTACTGTTGCCCCCTGTATCTATTAAAAAGTTCCCCATTGTTGTTGTGGCTGTTGTGGCTGCCACGGCTGCCATCCCTCCTGCTGCTGCCCATGCATGTTTTGCTGTGGGGTCATTGCTATCTGGTTCTCGGGCCCTTGATATGATGGCATTGGCGGGTATGATGGCCACCACCCAGGGTTTGCTCCTTGGTTCATGCGGCCTCTTGATTGGAATCCTCCTCTTCCTCTTCCTCTCTGACAGTTCCTGGCCCAGTGTCCCATCTTTCCGCATCTCCAGCAGTCTTTCTGCTGCCACTGGCCCTGGTTCGTCCATGGGAACACTGGCCTTTGGAAATTTGGTCCAGCCCATTCGATGGATGGGCCCTGTCCTCCTTGGACTTGTTGTGAGGGTGGGGGTGCCTGTATCTGCTGGGTTATCACTGCTGCTTGAATTCCCTGATCTTCTCTCTCCCTGTCGGCTATCTGGAGAAGTAACAGTTTCTTCTTTAGAGATTTATTCTGCCCTTCTGAGGTCTTCATACTTTCTCTGTGCAGCTTCATGTGGTGGACAAGATGGGCTCTTTGTTTATCCCAATTCTCCTGGGGAAGCCCCACAACCTTGCTTAGGGCCTTTATTACTGGTTCGGGCAATGCTTTACACAACATGTGAAAGAACATTGTCGATGTTCCTTGTGATGCATCAAATGTCTGTCCCATGTTTGTTTTCCATGTCTCCTGCATTCTGTTGATAAAATCATGGATCACATATCTTCTTAACATCTTCCATGCACAGGGGCAGGTGAGTCGTCCTCATCTCTACCCTCGCTTATCCATGGCCCTGCTCCATCTGTTATTTTTGGTAAATCCTTGACCATGTTCTCCAGGTCCATTGATGACCATGGGGTGTACTTAGTGAGTTGCTGTTGTCTCCCTGGTTGGGGTAGGACTTGCAATGGGGCCAGGAAGGTTTCTTCATCCTCTTCGTCTCCTTCTTCCCCTGGATTGTATCGAGCAGGTGCTCTCCTTCTTCTGCCGCTCTTCCTGAGGATTTTGCTGGCACTGTTCTGGATATCACTACTGATATCGTAGACCTGCTTCAATTCTTGAACTCGTTGCTGCGAGTACCCTCTCATTTCCTCGGCCATCACTCTGGGCTGTCTCTGATTCTCCTTCCTCTGGGCCTGCTGCTGTAACTTTTGATCTTATTAAAACAGTTTCCAAATTACCTTCTACTTCCAGGGTCCTTTCACTTTCACCAACTCTGGTCTCATCCTCACAGTGGTCTCAGGCCTCTGGCTCAAATCTTCTTGTTCCCCAGTGCTGTTCAATAGGGGATACAGGCCTGTAGCTCCATTTGCTTCCACTGATGGCAGGTATTGAAGTCTAAAAATACCTTCCTTAGGCCATACCAAGGGACCACCTCTTGTCCACTTTTCCCATTTTTTCATAGTCTTCTCATAGTCATATTTCAAGTCTCATAGTTTGAAATAATTCACTCATGCAGGAGAGAGGTGTCTTTAAAGTCTCACTCTTCCGCGTTTTCAAATCTTTATTTTTCTTTAGCCCATGCAAGCTTATTCTAGTTAACTGAAAGTGAAACTAAAACTGAAACTAAAATTAAAAAATAAAAATAAAAACATTTTAGTTAACTGAAATAAAAATAAAAATAAAGTTACTTTTAAAACAAAACTAACTAGTGGTGCAAAATGAACTGAAATAAAAATAAAAATGAATCATGAATTCTTTTTAGTTTTAGTTTCTGATCCTCTTCCTGATCTGCGATCTGAAATCTGGATTGCATATAGAGTAATTTAGAACATTCAAAACCAATATTTAATTTCTCTCCCTCTAAATTAGAAAGTGAAATTAAAAACTAATAAAAAAATAAAAACTAAATGAAAAACTTACAACTATAATAACTTTGCCTCCATGTTTTCTTTTTAAAATTAAAATAAAAATAAAATAAAAATATAGCTGCAAGCAGCGATGTCCGGGGACCGTGCGGCATTAGCGGCATTTGTCAAACGCAGAAACCGCAAAATGGTAGACAACTCTAGGCAGGGTTGACCCAAAATACAAATATTTGTTTCTAATCAGGGCTTTTGCCATTGCTGATGGTATCTTTACCCGATCCGGTAAGGGCTTGCGTATTAAGTCTTTTAAGTACAAGTGAAACAGTGAACAGTTAATACTGTTACATTTCTTAACTTTTGCAATAAAAAGGTGTTTCTTAATGTGAAAACTGTAATGTTCCGCTCCCTTCCTGTTCGTTTTCTGTATATTCCTGTTTTCCCTCCGTGTCATGTTGGATCCTTTTGTCCGTGTTTTCCCCGCTGCTGTGGTCTGGGCGTTTCCTTCTCTGTCTTGTTCGTCTGGTTGTCTTACTTCCGCCTTTTCACTCCGTCCCCCCTCGTTGCATGCATTTCCTCACCTGGTGTTTCTTAATCACTCCCGTTTATTTTCCACACCTGTTCCTTGTTTAGTTCTGTCATTAACCTCACTATTTATTCCTTCGGCTGGCTGCCAGTCGGCGCCAGTTCGTTAACTATCGTCACGCGGTGTTAATGCTCGTTGTTTGCCTGGTCGCGTTCAAAGAACTACTCGCTTGGTTGTGGGATATTATCCCCTTGCAGCTAGAGTTCCGCTCCTAACTACAGTCTGGTAGTTATCCTCCAAGTCATTTCTTGTTGTTCATGCAGCTAACCTGTTTCCCCTCTCCTCCATCTAACCCAGCTCCCATTCTCCCGTGGCAGTGTTCGTTTCCCCCCGTTTTCGTTGTGTGTGTTGCGGTACCTCCACCTCCAGCTCGTGTAGGCTCCGGGTTGGCGTGTTACCTGGCTACCCTCCAGTTGTTCCTGTCCGGCCGAAGAAGCCAACTAGTTCTTCGGTTCCGGTTCCGGGAGCTCTGAAGACCAGTCAGCTCCTTCCGGACCTACCGCAGCTACGCCACACTACCCAGCCCTGCCGTGCTTCACCAACCACCTACCTCTCAAGCCCTGCACCTCCGTGAGAACCTCCCGGTCATTTCCGTGCCTTCCCTTGCACTAACCCCACCTGCTTTGTTTTGTTCTGT
Organism: Synaphobranchus kaupii; assembly: GCA_029718625.1. NCBI lineage: Eukaryota > Metazoa > Chordata > Actinopteri > Anguilliformes > Synaphobranchidae > Synaphobranchus > Synaphobranchus kaupii. The sequence continues at coordinate 64,446,214 of CM056376.1, read as the reverse complement.
ACCGGTGCAGTCATTCCGGTCCAGTTCCTGTCCTGCCGTAGTGAGCCGCTCCCCAGCTAGTCCAGTCCAGTCCAGGTGTGAGCCGTGCACCTACCTGTCCAGTCCAGTTCCGGTTTGGAACAATCCGTTCCAGACCCTGCTTCCCGTGTGGACCTCCCGGTCCAGTTCCAGTCCAGTCCAGTTCCGGTTTGGAACAAATCCGTTCCAGACCCTGATTCCAGTGTGGACCTCCCGGTCCAGTTCCAGTCCAGTCCAGTTCCGGTTTGGAACACACCCGTTCCAGATCCTGATTCCAGTGTGGACCTCCCGGTCCAGTTCCAGTCCAGTCCAGTTCCGGTTTGGAACATTCCGTTCCAGATCCTGATTCCCAAAGTGGACCTCCCGGTCCAGTTCCAGTCCAGTCCAGTTCCGGCTTGGAACGAACGTTCCAGACCTGCCAGCCCAGCTCCGGCTTGGAGCAGCCCGTCCCGGGCTTCCTTGCTGTTCCAGCGTAATATTGTGTATTGCCTTTTCTGTACAGTGTTGGGACTACCCCAACACTTAATTTAATAAACCCCCCTTTTTGTGAATCTGTCTCCTGGTCGTTGCACTTGGGTTCGTCTCGTTCCGGGTTCGTAACAGAACGAACTGGCCAAAAATCATGGACCCAGCCGACCTGGAGCAAATTCGTCACGCCTTCTCCTGCCAAACTGCGGTCAGCGACCAACAGGGCCGACGTTTGGATGACGTGTTGGAGGTGCTGAGGGGCATCACGGAGCAAGTGGCGCAGCTAGCTCTTCACCAGCCGCTTCCGCGTATTCCTATGGGCCCTACACCGCCCGCGCCGGATCCGCCGGTGGATCCTTCTGTTCCCACTTCTCTCCGAGAGCCCCGCGTTCAACATCCAGAGTTATACCGCGGGGGATTGGGAAAGTGTCGCGAATTCCTGATGAAATGCGACATAGTATTCCGGATGCAGCCCTCCTCCTTCGCCTCCGACCCATGTAAGATCGCCTTCATAATGAGCAGTTTGGGAGGAGGTGCCCTGGAGTGGGCTACATCCATTTGGGACAGCCAAGTCGCGCTCTGCAACAACTTCGCCGCCTTCACCGCTGAGATGCGGCGTGTATTCGATCACCCTACCTGTGGGCGAGACGCAACTCAACGCCTACTTCAGGTCCGTCAAGGAAGCCGTAGCGTTGCTGAAATGGCAATCCAATTCCGTACCCTCGCAGCGGAGTCCGGATGGAATGACACCGCCCTTCAGGGGGCTTTCCGCCAGGCGCTGAGCGAAGAGTTAAAGGACCAACTTACCACCCGCGAAGAATCCACGTCACTCAATTGCCTTATTAGCCTGGCCATCGCTATTGACAACCGTCTCCGTATCCGGGCCCGTGAGCGAGGGGGGAACTCCGGTCATCAGCATCAGCAACACATACGCTCACACCCTTCTGCCTCTGGATCCAGAGCGGCGTCTGGGGTCTCTGAGGAAGAGCCCATGCAACTGGGCAGAGTTGCGGTCAACGCCGAGGAGCGCCAACGTCGCCTGCGATCTAGATCCTGTTTTTACTGTGGCAAACCAGGCCACCAGATCGCCTCATGCCCCATTCGCCCAAAAGAGTAGGCTCGCCAGTTAAACTGGGCGTACTGACGAGCCCAATCATACCTTGCCATGCAGCTCAGAATCGCCTTGTCTTCAAGGCCACTCTCCTTTGGAGGGACAAGTCCGAAGTCTCGTCGGCCCTTATCGACTCTGGTGCCGACGCTAACTTCATGGACATCACCTTCGCCAGGAGGGCCGGCATCCCCACGGAACTGCTACCCTCTCCCATTACTGCTTTTGCCTTAGACGGTAGGAGTCTGGGGTTAGTCACCCACTCCACCGTTCCAGTACAGCTCGTTTTATCCGGCAATCATCGGGAGAGTATTCAACTTCTGCTCATCAACTCTAAACAATCCTCCATAGTTTTGGGTCAGACCTGGCTCCGCCTTCACAACCCTCACATCGACTGGCAAGCCGGTCGTATCCTGGCGTGGAGTGGTCACTGTCTGGCTAGCTGTCTTCGTTCCGCTCTCCCCCCTCCGGGATCCAAGAATTCCAGCACCAACCTACCCGAACCCGATCTGTCCAACGTTCCCAAGCAATATCACGATCTCTGCCTTACCTTTTCAAAATCACGCGCTCTGTCCCTACCTCCTCACCGACCCTACGATTGTTGCATTGACCTGCTGGCGGGAGCCAAGCTTCCGTCTGGTCGTCTCTACAGTCTGTCGGGTCCGGAGAAACTCTCCATGGAGGAGTATATTCATGAGTCCCTCGCCTCGGGCATCATCCGCCCTTCCTCTCCTGTTGGTGCTGGGTTCTTTTTTGTGGGGAAAAAGGACGGCTCACTACGGCCCTGCATCGACTACCGGGGGCTCAATCAAATTACCATCCGCAACAAATATCCTCTTCCCCTTATTAACACTGCCTTTGAACCCCTCTCGCAGGCCGTCATTTTCACCAAGCTCGACCTCCGTAATGCGTACCACTTGGTGCGTATACGGGAGGGGGATGAATGGAAGACTGCCTTCAATACCCCGTTGGGCCACTACGAGTACCTGGTGGTCCCCTTCGGCCTTACTAACGCCCCGGCAGTCTTCCAGGGCATGGTGAATGACGTCCTGCGAGACCTGTTGGGGAAGACTGTTTTCGTGTATATCGATGATATTTTGATTTTTTCTAAGTCCCCCCAGGAGCACATTCTCCATGTCCGGGAGGTTCTCCAGCGCCTGCTTGAAAACCAGCTCTTCGTTAAGGCAGAGAAGTGCTCCTTCCACGTCTCCTCAGTCCCGTTCCTCGGCTTCATCATCGAGGAGGGCAGCATCCGGGCGGATCCCGCCAAGATCAAGGCGGTGACAGAATGGCCCCAACCCACCTCTCGTAAGCACCTGCAACAGTTTCTTGGTTTTGCTAATTTTTATCGTAGGTTCATCCGTAATTACAGTGTCATTGCTGCTCCCCTAACCAAACTCACCTCCACTGCTTTTTCTTTTTGTTGGAACTCCGAGGCCCAGCTCGCGTTTGAACGCCTTAAGGCTCGGTTTTCCTCGGCCCCTATTCTTTGTCACCCTGACCCCACTCGCCAATTTACGATTGAGGTGGATGCCTCCGACACCGGCGTGGGGGCCATTCTGTCCCAACGAGCCGCCTTGGACAACAAGCTCCATCCCTGTGCTTTCTTCTCCCGGAGGCTGTCCTCCGCCGAGCGGAACTATGATGTCGGGGATCGGGAGCTTCTGGCCATCAAGCTGGCTCTTGAGGAGTGGCGCCACTGGCTGGAGGGGGCAGGTAGCCCCTTTATTGTTTTAACTGACCACCAAAACCTTATTTATCTAAAGTCTGCTAAGAGGCTTAATGCCAGACAGGCTAGGTGGTCATTATTCTTTGCCCGATTTAATTTTTCTGTGTCCTTCCGCCCCGGTTCCCGCAATATCAAAGCGGATGCATTATCCCGTGTTTTTTCCCTTCCCTCCAGTCCTGCTGACCCCGAGCCTATTCTACCGGCTTCCTGTATGGTGGCTGCGGTCTCCTGGACGATTGAGGAGGTTGTGAGGTCCGCCCAGACTTCCCACCCTGACCCCCGTAGTAACCCTAACTCCTCCCTGTTTGTTCCCAACTTCGTCCGCTCCCAGGTCCTTGAGTGGGTTCACGCCTCCTGTCTGGCGTGTCACCCAGGGGTTGCCAGAACGACCACCCTCGTCAGGAGGAGTTTTTGGTGGCCCACGCTCAAGGAGGATACCCGTGCTTTTGTCCTGGCCTGCGCGGTGTGCGCCAGGAGCAAGGCTTCCCACCAGCCTCCCTCTGGTCTTCTCCTTCCCCTCCCTGTCCCGGGCCGTCCTTGGAGCCACATTGGCGTTGACTTCGTCACCGGTCTGCCATTGTCAGAGGGCAACTCCGTCATTCTGACAATTGTGGATCGGTTCTCCAAGGCGGTTCACTTTGTTCCCCTCCCTAAGCTCCCGTCCGCCCTCGAAACGGCGGAGCTCCTGGTGTCACAGGTGGTCAGGCTGCACGGGATCCCATCCGACATTGTGTCGGACCGTGGGCCCCAATTCTCCTCCCAGGTGTGGAAGGCGTTCTGTGTAGCCCTGGGGGCCTCGGCCAGTCTGTCGTCTGGTTTTCATCCCCAGTCTAACGGCCAGGCAGAGAGGGCGAACCAGGACCTGGGGGCCGCCCTGCGGTGCGTCACTGCACGCAATCCCGCCTCCTGGAGCCGTTTTCTTCCCTGGGTAGAGTACGCCCATAACTCCCTTAAGAGTGCGTCTACAGGGCTGTCCCCGTTCGAGTGCTCATTAGGTTACCAACCCCCTCTCCTGTCGGCCCAGGAGGCCGAGGTAGCAGTCCCCTCCGTTAAGTCCCACATCCTCAAGTGCAAACGCATGTGGAGACTTGCACGCACCGCACTCCTGCGTTCTAATTCCCGTTCTCAACGTCTGGCGGACCTGCACAGGACCGCAGCCCCTAAATACAGAGCCGGGCAGCAGGTCTGGCTTTCCACATCCAACATTTCCCTTCCCTCCTCCTCTAAGAAACTTCGGCCCCGGTTTATTGGTCCCTTCCCTGTTGTTTGTCTCATTAACCCGGTTTCCGTTAAACTCTCCCTCCCTTCCTCCCTCAAGGTCTACCCCGTTTTTCATGTGTCACAGATCAAGCCTGTCGCCTCCAGCCCCCTCAGTGCCCCTACCCTCCCTCCTCCACCCGTCCGGGTCATCGACAACGCCCCGGCCTACACGGTGGACCGCATTATCGACATCCGCCGTAAGGGTCGGGGTTTTCAATACCTCGTGGACTGGGAGGGGTATGGTCCTGAGGAGCGGTCGTGGCTCCACAGGAGCCTCATCCTGGATCAATCATTGATCCAGGATTTCCACAGTCGCTTCCCTCTCAAGACCAGGCCGCCAGGTACGCCAGGGGGCGTACGTTGAGGGGGGGGGTACTGTAATGTTCCGCTCCCTTCCTGTTCGTTTTCTGTATATTCCTGTTTTCCCTCCGTGTCATGTTGGATCCTTTTGTCCGTGTTTTCCCCGCTGCTGTGGTCTGGGCGTTTCCTTCTCTGTCTTGTTCGTCTGGTTGTCTTACTTCCGCCTTTTCACTCCGTCCCCCCTCGTTGCATGCATTTCCTCACCTGGTGTTTCTTAATCACTCCCGTTTATTTTCCACACCTGTTCCTTGTTTAGTTCTGTCATTAACCTCACTATTTATTCCTTCGGCTGGCTGCCAGTCGGCGCCAGTTCGTTAACTATCGTCACGCGGTGTTAATGCTCGTTGTTTGCCTGGTCGCGTTCAAAGAACTACTCGCTTGGTTGTGGGATATTATCCCCTTGCAGCTAGAGTTCCGCTCCTAACTACAGTCTGGTAGTTATCCTCCAAGTCATTTCTTGTTGTTCATGCAGCTAACCTGTTTCCCCTCTCCTCCATCTAACCCAGCTCCCATTCTCCCGTGGCAGTGTTCGTTTCCCCCCGTTTTCGTTGTGTGTGTTGCGGTACCTCCACCTCCAGCTCGTGTAGGCTCCGGGTTGGCGTGTTACCTGGCTACCCTCCAGTTGTTCCTGTCCGGCCGAAGAAGCCAACTAGTTCTTCGGTTCCGGTTCCGGGAGCTCTGGAGACCAGTCAGCTCCTTCCGGACCTACCGCAGCTACGCCACACTACCCAGCCCTGCCGTGCTTCACCAACCACCTACCTCTCAAGCCCTGCACCTCCGTGAGAACCTCCCGGTCATTTCCGTGCTACTAGCATTTGTGCAATAAGCCACGCCCAATGCAAATTCCATTGGCTTCTGATTCGGCCAAATTTTGACATACGCCTTACTAAAGTAAGGCGTGTATGTAGGGAAGCGGTTTCAGTACCTTGAACAGGTTTGGTGCAAATTGGTTAAATTCTGTAGGAGGAGTAGCATTTTAAGTGTTTTACAAAAAATGCTAATTAGTGGAAAATTGAAGATGGCACACTTCATGGTTTCTTGAGGCAAATTTGTTGGGCAGGAGTAGCGGGATGTATCCACCAACTTATGTGACTGTAGATCAAACGGGGCGTTTTAGTGAATTTTAAAATATTTTCTTATATTTGGATCTCTATAGCGCCACCACATGGCTCGATTGGGTTGAAACTGGAGAGGTCAGGTCCAGATGTTACTCTTAAAAGACTTTCCAAGTTTCATAACTTTCTGGGAAATGGTTTTGGAATTATTAGCATTTTTATGATAAGCCACGCCCACTGGATATTTATTGGCTCGACATTCGGCCATCTTTTAAAATATCAAAATTCTGTATATAAGTTTTATGCTGCATGGTGTATGGAGTGTGTTTACCAGGTTTCATGTAAATTGGTCAAATTTTATAGGAGGAGTAGTATTTTAAGTGTTTTACAAGTAATGCTATTTAGCGGAAAATCCAATGGGGCTAACTTGATGGTTCCTCGAGGCAAATTTGTTCAGTATGAGCAGACGGACCTCTATCCCACATTTTGTGACTCTAGATAAAACGGGGCGTATGCAGTGGGCGTGTCAATGATTTTTAGTGAATTTTTAAATATTTTCTTATATTTGAATCTATATAGCGCCACCACGTGGCTCAATTGGGTTGAAACTGTAGAGGTCAATTCCACATGTTACTCTTAATACATCTACCAGGTTTCATAACTTTCTGTCAAATGATTTTGGAATTATCAGCATTTTTGTGATAAGTCACGCCCATTGAAAATTAATTGGCTCGTCATTCGGCCATCTTTTAAAATATCACAATTTTGAATATAACTTTTATGAAGCATGGTCTAATGAGTTCTTGTCCCACGTTTCATGTAAATTGGCCAAATTTTGTAGGAGGAGTAGTATTTTAAGTGTTTTACAAGTAATGCTAATTAGCGGAAAATCCAATAGGGCTAACTTGATGGTTCCTTGAGGAAAATTTGTTCAGTATGAGCAGCCGGACCTCTATCCCACATTTTGTGACTCTAGATAAAACGGGGCGTATGCAGTGGGCGTGTCAATGATTTTTAGTGAATTTTTAAATATTGTCTTATATTTGGATTGATATAGCGCCACCACGTGGCTCGATTGGGTTAAAACTGTAGCGGTCTATTCCTCATGTTACTCTTAATAGATCTACCAGGTTTCATAACTTTCTGTCAAATGATTTTGGAATTATCAGCATTTTTGTGATAAGTCACGCCCATTGAAAATTAATTGGCTCGTCATTCGGTCATCTTTTAAAATATCAAAATTCTGAATATAACTTTTATGAAGCATGGTCTAACGAGTTTGTGTACCTCGTTTCATTTAAATTGGCCAAATTTTGTAGGAGGAGTAGCATTTTAAGTGTTATACAAAAAATGCTAATTAGCGGAAAATCCAATATGGCTGACTTCATGGATCCTTGAGGTAAATCTGTTCAGCATGAGCAGAGAGACCTGTACACCACATTTTGTGACTCTAGGTCAAACGGGGCGTCGCCAGTGGGCGTGTCAATGTCACAATATTAACACGTACACTACAGCGCCACCAACTGGCCTATCGCCACGAAATTCGGTGTGAGCTTGTATGATGACAACTTCTAACTACTTGCCAAGTTTCATGCTAATCAGCCAAGCGGTTAAGGAAAACCTCAAAGAAGTAATAAATGAGTACATTTAAGCCAAAATGTCGGCAAATTCAAGATGGCGCCCACCAAATTAGTAAAGTTCTATGATCCAAATCCGGCTCTTTGTCACTGTAGCAAGTTATACATCTCTGCAAAGGAACTGTGATTTTTAGTGAATTTTTTTATATTTCTTTATATTTGGAACTCTATAGCGCCACCACATGGATAGATTGGGATAAAACTGTACATGTCTAGTCCTAATGGGACTCTTAAAAGACCTACCAAGTTTCATAGCTTTCTGTCAAATCGTTTGGAATTATTAGCATTTTTGTGATAAGCCACGCCCAGTGAAATTTCATTGGCTCGTCATTCGGCCATATTTGAAAATATCAAAATTCCAAATATAACTTTTATGAGACATGGTCTAAGGAGTATGTAAACCAAGTTTCATCTCAATTGGTCAAATTTTGTAGGAGGAGTAGCATTTTAAGCGTTTTACAAAAAATGCTAATTAGCAAAAAATCCAATATGGCGGACTTTATGGGTCCTTGAGGCAAATTTGTTCAGAATGAGCAAATGGACATGCATACCAAATTTTGTGACTCTAGGTGAAACGGGGCGTCGGCAGTGGGCGTGTCAATGTCAAAATTTTGTCACGTGCACTACAGCACCACCAGGTGTTCAATCTGCGTCATAATATAATGGATTCAAGAGTTTGGGAATCCCAACAAGCGTGCCAAGTCTGGTGATTCTAGGACAAACCAGCTCACGGGAATTTTAGGTGAAAGGGGAGAAAAAAAAGAAAAAAAGAAAAAAAAAGAATCTGAACAAAAACAATAGGGTCCCCTAATAAAATAATAAACAATAAAAACAAAAAAAAACAAATTTTCCTTAATTATTTTTTTCTTAATTGGTTTTTTCTTAATTGATTTTTCTTAATTGATTTATAATTCATTAATTTATAATTCATTAATTTATTCTTAATTTATTTATTATTATTATAATAATTCAGGGGACCACTCTGTTCTTGGTAGCCACGCCTTTACCTTTAATCCTGTTAGTTCCCACTTAGTGACTGTGACTCGTGTGGCTCCTCCCCCTGAATGCCCCTGCTCAACTTCCCCTTCGACCTCTTCAGTTCTCAATTCCCTCACTGATGTACGCTCCAGCCAAACGGCTCCGTCTGCCCACCAGTCTAAACATATTTCAAATGTTTCTCCTGTTTCTGTAGCCTTGGGTAGGGATTTATCAATCGCTGAATGGCAGCACAGAGATTTTACTCCATATAACTGTTCTCATGTTAATTATTCTCCCACTGTATCTTTTCCCACAATAACATACACAATAACAGACACATAATATTTCCACTTTTCTAGTGGAGTACTATCTATCAAAGTAAAACCCTGTTATTTACATAATTTCCTTCAGCATTATATACAGCATATCCAAAATACAACAAATTCTCATATAATGTTAGCACACCTTATCTTTTTTCTATTGTTCTCCTGTTACAGTATTGTTTAATCGATTATGTTCAGTTTGATTGTACAACCCGTGCAATGGATCTATTTGTTCTAATTTGATTAATCGAGATATATGTATATACATATAGTACTATTTACAAAAAATGATAACTATAGTATTATTAACAACAGTAAATTATTTGGCCACACAACATAACTTTTTAAAAAATAGTTTTTTTTTTTCTTTTTAGAAAGATTATTTTCTCACAACACTGTTTCCCTAATTGTCCGTACCGTAATATAGCAGTGGCAGTATCTTTCAACTGCTTCACTCTATTCACCGTTTGTGGCGGACTTTGAAGGGAAAGGCGTCCCTTTACACACAACCTCTACGCGACCCACAATCCGGAATTGCTCTATATTGCTCAAGAGTTGCTCAGAGTTTTTGGTTAGCTAACTTGGAGTTCAGTACTCCCCCACAGTGTTGTCATATTCAGCTTTTTTTCAAGCTCAGCTTTTTTCTCAGCTATCACACTCAGCGCTCACAACTCAAATCACAAAATATATCACACTCAGAGCTCAAAACACAAAATATCACACTCACTCAGAGATCTTGACACTCAGAGTCACTTCTGCTTATTTCTACTTCATCACAATAATTTTTCTATCTATTTATCCTCTCTATTTATTACTATTTATAATCAATATAATCAATTAATCCACTCACCCACTGGAGCTCCGTCACCGGTGTAGGACCACACTTGGGGCCAACGGAGTGCGGGTAATCCTTCTCTGCAGACTTTTTATGAAAAAGGTGTCTGCTTACCTCTCACTATTGACCGGTCTCTAACTTGAAGATAAAACACAGCACGCCGTTGGTTCCCTCCTGTATCCTTCCCGGGATCTTGGAGTCCTTGCTGGCTCGCCAAATGCGGAGGGAAGCCTTTTGACTCCCTCCTCGTTAAGTTCAATTTGAGATGGGTTTTTCGAGTGGAAGAATTCTCAAGATAAGGATGAAGGAAATAGCAGAAGTTTAATCTTTTATTAAATGGTCAAATGTTGATTCAACATGGGAAAACCACAAACCTACACAGAGGATTCAGAATTCCCCGAACAATAACAAACATTAGTTTTTACAATATCATAACTCCTCCTTTATGTTGCTAATACACCAATGATATGTGGTAACACCTTTTCATAATATCTTATTTTATCCAATAACAAATTAGGCAAAACATTAATATGTTATATGACCTGTTCTTACCCTATGCGCTTGGGGGCACTCTTGATCTATCAAATAAAATTGTTTGTGACCTTTCCTCCTTATCAATCAGCTTAGTTATGGAACACAGGAGGAAAACATTCCTGTTTTGACTGGTGTGCTAGATGCCCTGTCCTTGCTGACAGAGAGCTATCCTGCACTCTCTCACACCCCCCATCTCAGTACTTTTCCACTAGATCTTGACTGTATTATTTCATTATTTATATAATATCATTTATTCTTGTGCCTACAGAAGTTTCACAAAACAGCTTACTTCCACAGAGCCCCACTGACAAATAGGGTTCCTATCCCTACCCCAACTGACATGTGGGTCATGTAACCCTAGCCATGAGTGTTCCAGCACTAGTGGGTATGAAGGGCAGTCGATGAGAAAATTTTATTCTCTCCGAGTGGCATTGAAGAGAAATACGCATCTCCACCAAACTAGTTATCCGCGCGATAATTCCTGAGCCCAAAGGCCGACTATCAAGAGCAGTAACCTGACGAGTGCCAGTAAGTTGGTGTGTGCGAATTTTGAACTCTCTAGCCCATTTAACATCCATAAAAGATTCCACTGCCCGGAATCTATAAAAGCGTCAACACTAACTCGTGATCGAAGACGAGCTGCATTTCCTGCATCAGTTGAACAGAATCACGAATGTAGGGAGCGTTGGCCCGAATTAACGAGTCAGCCGAAGCGAGAGCTTGATCATACAGGACGGACAAAATAAAAGCTACACGGGATTCTGATGTGGTAAAACGGGAGGGTTGTGCTTGAAAAGAAATTATACATTGCGTCAGAAACGGCTCCCCACCATACCGTGGTGGTAACTGGAGTTTGGGCTCCTTAATAGTACGTGGAGAGGGTACGGGAGGAGTGTGTGCTTGTGTTACTGGTGGAGGATTAACTGCCATGGAAAGTTTATAAAGACTTAATGTAAATTTTTTCAGGCAGTCTCCCTGGCTCTGCAGTTGTTCCATCAACTGGTCATGTTGAATTTGCAGGATCAGGATAGCCTCCTCAGGAGAAACCCCTGTAGCGCCCTGACTAGGCAACGCTTTGTAGATTTCCTTAGAAGTCGCTGGCTCTTCCATTTTGACTTCAATATTCTGTGAGGGGGAGTGTAAGGTTCAGAGAACCAAACGCAACTAATAAGGATTTCTAAAAGCGTATCTAGATAGATACGCCACAAAACGTGGAGGTAGCCACACCAGGACTGAGAAACACAGGATTGGGAGAAAACTTCCCCAGCACAAGGCAAAACAAAGCAACCTCCAAAAACTGAGGCGATCTCGATAAACAGCGAGAATAACTAACAAAAGAACCTCACGCACTAATTAATTAGGCGTAACAAGAGGTGGTGAAACAAAACAAAACAAGTGAGGGAAAAGAATAGAAAAGATCTGTTAGCCAGAGCTCTTGTGGCAAAAGAGCTGAACACATCTGGCAACAGGAGGAAAGAATAAAGGATAAAGAAAGATTGGAAAGCAAAGAGAAAACCTAAATCTTATAATCGGACTTGCTGCGTTTCCTATTATAGTACGAACCACAAATGCAGCAACCGAAATTCCTATACCTTACCGACTTCGTCTGTCAACATAGCAAAGACAATATTGAAATGTTGGAAATGCGTCCTGGGCTATTTATAGCCGGCAGGAAACGCAAAACAGGTGTAGGGAATAATTGTCGGGTAAGCTACAAATACCGGAACGAAGGCGGAAAAAATCCGATAGAGCGTTCTGACGACACCAAAAAAGAAACCAAAACGTAGACCAGCAAAGGCAGTAAATAACCATGACATCGAGGCCCCGCCTTGATGGGCATGCTTTGACAGTTTGCATGTTCAGTTCAGAGTTTTGGCAGGGTTCTTGCGTGACCACGCGGAAATGATAATGTAATGCCATTGCATTTGAATTATGTCACTCTTGTCCAGCAAAACATGAAAACGATATGTTAAATGACGAATTGAATTATCATTTCATTTTTTTCATGGATCATGCCATTGCAATAAGAAACTGCTAATGCTAATGTAGTTTTTAATTTTCATTTAAATTATGGCAGGGTTGTGTAGTAGAGGGCGAGAAAAATTAAAATGTTAAATGGATTTGCATTAACATTTTCAAATTGTCAAATAAAGTGCGTACATTAACTTGAAAATTAAAACGCAAAATGGCCTTTTGCATTTTCATTTGAATTATGTCATGGTTTTTGCGCACATCGAATGTAAACGAAATGCAATCACCGATTTGCATTTTCATTAGAATTTTGGCACAGATATGCTTCAATAAGGCTATTGTATAACGTTACTGAGATTGTAAAAAACCAGGAAGTGGCCGAGCTAATTTACACATGAAGTTGGCTATAATTATGCAGAAAAGTTATCATCGATAATTGGAAATAAGCAAAAAATATTACTTTTTAACTACGACAGCAACTTGGCAAAAATGCATAACGTTCCGTGTCGATGGTGTTCGTAGTATATGTGCTAGAGATACGTTTTCTGGGTTGTTTCGTGAAATGAATGGAAGTGAACAGAACCACCTCAGTCTCTCTCGCAAGTCACTTTCATTCGTGCGTGCGCTATCTACTGGACCATCTATTGGACCTCTCTCGCGAGCCACTTTCATTCGCGCGCGCACTATCCATTGGACCTCTCTCGCGAGCCACTTTCATTCGCACGCAGTGTTCATTGGACCTCTCTCGCAGGGGTTTCAATCCCTCTCGCAGGGTTTCAATCCCTCTCGCAGGGTTTCAATTCCTCTCGCGAGCTAACTCGACCTTTCTCGCAGGATAACTGGATCTCTCTCGCGCAAAAGTGATTTGTTTCCTCTCTTTTTGTCCAGAAGAGCGCCTCATAGAATACATGGGGGACCAGGAAGACTGAATGGGAGAGCATTGAATTGGTATGCCTGACCTTGGAACACAAAGTGAAAGAAACGACATTGTTCCACACAGATAGGGATGTGGACACAGCCGTGAACCAATCTCCTGTTTTCACGGTATGTAGGACTTCCGGAGCATCCTGAAAGCCGATCGCCTTAGATACCAATTCAGGCACCTCAGGTCCCGGACTGGTCGGAAGAGACAATCTTTCTTCAGTATCAGAAAATAGATTGAATAAAAGCCACTGAGCCGTCGGAGGGAGGCACCGCTGACACGGTGCCCTTCTCCAGGAGGCATGTAATTTTCCGACTCAGCATCCCTGACTGGATGGGGTCCAGGACGCGTGTGTGCCTGACCCTGGAAAATGTTGGGGGCCGACGGTTGAGCTGGAGGCAGTAACCCTCGTGCTGTCCTGTAGCTGGACAGCCAGGTGGACCCATGGGATTGTGTCGTGAATCAGACACCGCTGCATGGGTGACCGGATGACGAGGGGCTCTGGTTCTGAGATGAGGGCTGTGCGTGGCCACGAGCCATAGGCTGGGTGAACAGTAGTGTGATGAAGCGGGGCATCTGCCGAATTCCCAATCCCCGCCACCTTGGCAGCTATATGACCTACAAAGCAGATCATCAGTTGCTCTGCACTGTGGTCTAGGGCATCTGGTCTAGGGCATCTGCCTAGGGTATCTGCCTCTGGCAGGCTCAACAGAGGTCATATACTCAAGCCCATGGACCTCGGCATCCAACATGGACGCGAACGTCCCATAATCTGCTGTTTGCTCCACCAAAAAAAATCGGTAGACGGAGGCTTGGAAATTAAACTCAGTCGGCTCCTTTGGAACAGCCTGGGGCAGTTCATGCATGCTAAGGCCGAATGGAGAATCATTCTTAGAAAGGCCGAGTAGTCCGCTGAAGCTTCAGTGGACCCCAAACCTTCTACCGAACCCCTCTCAGATTGGCCAAACGTGCATGGCCGATTCTGGGAAAATAGGGAAAGTGTGGAAAGCACCTCAACCCCCTCAAGTTCGGATCCATACTCGGATACTCCTCCGCTGGAGGCCCCTCAGGTGGAGCATGCTGGGGAGCCCTTCAACTTTCGTACGGCTTTCCAGCATAGCAGCCAGCTGCTGATCAGAAGCTTGACTTCTGCGGAGAGGTTATTGCCCCTGCCAGCCTTGCCCTTTTTATGTGATGGGCCATCGGTGGCGGTAACAACCTTGCCTTTAGGGGTAACCCACCGCAGTTGGAGTCTTGCCAGAGGGGGGCATATGACAGATTGAGAAAAATCTCACTGGGGTGCGACCACACACAGGATAGATTCAGAATCAGCAACATTTCTTGCAGCACTTAAAACAATCAACGGAGCTCACACTCATAGACTGGCAAATTCTTACTGGGGTTATTACAATACTTCTCAAGTACAAAATAACCAAAAAAGGAATGCAAACATTCCTAAGATGTAATAAACATGGCAGCACCAAGTGCCCAACCGCACTATATGCTATACGAAAACAATTAGCCAAGTTTAGCGTTAGCAATAACAAAAGAAAAAACAATATCCAGTATCTTAGTAGCAATGCTACCAGCGGTTTACCGCATGTGAGTGCTATCACAGCCTTTGGAGGATGGCAAAAACCGTAGTCCTGATAGTAATCACAAGGCGTGAAGGATAGCACAATATACACAAAAAAAAAAAACTGCACTGAGTAAACCGGGGAACAGCTCTTTTTACTTCAGTCCGGATTCCAGATTTGGGATGGTTCCGGGTTTTACTCGGTGTATTTATCCAGCTAGCTAAGCAGTCTTTGTAGTATAGCCTAGTTAGTAGGTGGATGGAGATATGAAATCAATCCTGATGTTCTTGTGAACAAATCCCAAGCCTATATTTAAAAATGAATATGATAACATGTTCAGAAAGACTGTAGGGAATAGCCTAGCTACAGTCACATAATATTTTGACGTCCTCTGGGATCGATAACACTTTGCTTCAATGTTGTTGGTGATAACTTGCATGTCGTGTATGTAGCCCTCGATGGCATATTGCAGACCTTGCTGTCTGCATCTAGCAGAGATTTTCCCTACCCCATTTGACCAAAACTGCTCAAGAATAGCAGTCGGAACTGTCACTAACATTAGTTATCTAGCTTTCTAGCCAAATAATATAAATAAATAAATAAATCAACTAATCAACCTAACCTACTGTATACAGTATATTATAAGCTAGTACCAGCTATGGCTGCTACTACTGCTGAGCCTAAACTATAATTTCACGTGGCGCTGTAATGGCAACATGTCGTCCAGCTGTCTCTTGTGTTCGTGTTTGTTAATTTTAATGTATTTTGTTGTGTCGGGCTTTTGTATTTTGTTTTTTTAATGCGCTGTGTGTCTGTTGTGGGACGGGGAAGCGGGCTGGAGATTGCTCAGGGCACTCCTGCTGCTCGTTTTGATAATATTGACAATTTTCTATTCTGGATAATTTTGTTTGTGGTCGTCACCATGGAGACGCATTCACAACATATACTTGGGTATGTCCGTTGGATCTGCAGCTACACAGTTTACCATCGCTCTTCACCAGAGTTGAAGATGTCGGGACTGATCTTGGACTGCAGGCAATCTTCAAAAGGCTACCAGGGAAGGGAAGGAGAAGATAATGCAGGGGAGGAGTGAGGCGACGAGTGGGAAGGCTGATGATGCTCCGTGTTGACAGTGGTCAGACACCGCAACACTGCGTGTATGGAGGAAAGTCGTGGAGGCAGAGTTTGTGTGTTGGACTGCTTGATAACACTGGACATCTCGGGACAGCGGGGGCTATTTTTAACCATGATGTTTGGCTGTAGGCTATTCCACTTTAATTCACTTAATTAATTTGATTAATGCAATGATTCTATTCAGTGGCGTAACTACATGATCAGCTCAGGGGGGGGCAAATTAGGTCAGCACGGGGCCCTAATATATGTCGCAAAAAATAAATGTATATGACCCTATGCCGGCGAGCCAGAGACATAGGCTGCATTTGAATAGTCAAATTCGAGCAAGGAAGGATCCTTTAGATCGCATGAACCGGAAATATTATCCCGGCAGCCATGCTAAGGACCGTTCAAATTTCTTATATTGAGAAGGAAAGGAGCTTCACAGTTCCTTTTATCCGTCCTTTCACAAGTTTGCTCTGGACTATCCTTTTCAGGAGGAAGGTAGTATTCACGCGAAAAATGGAATGCCGCCAATGTTTTCATAAGCATCTGAGTTTTCCGGAACCTACCGAATTATTGAATTCAAACAACAAGGCGAACATCTGTGAAATGCCAGAAATCTAAATGTGAATAGCTAGTATTGTTCGTTAGTAGTGGCTTATAATAGAAAGTAAACAAACAATGACACAATCAGACAATACACCAACTGTATTAAGAGGCTACATTTCGCAGAGATAAAATGAACAGTTAACTGGTACTAGCTGGTACTAGCTTCCTACCTAGGGCAAAATAGGCCAATTTTCACCTGTTTTCACTAGTGACAAACAAAGGTGGTTATCTCAAAAACTATAAATGGTACAAATATGGGTCATGGCTTTTATTAAAGAAGACACCTGCAGTATTACGACTAAGCAGTGAGAACTCATAGAAATCCAGTTTTTGATACTTAACTACAACAATGTATGTACAGAAAATATAAAAAAACTAAAAAACGGGTACCTACATTCAAGTTTAAGAATTTTTACCTGGGGAGCTACAAATGCAATCAAGGAAATGACTCCTCTATCTGATTCATCAATATGCTGCCTACCTCTGGTAACAATCTGGTGTCAATATCTCAAACCATTCAAATTTTACAGGGTTTTTTTCAGGTGAACCTTTTTCGTTATCCAAATGGTGCCAAATGGTGCCAAATGGTGCCAAATGTGCCAAAAATGGCAATGTTCCAGAAAGGTCTCAATATGATTTATTTTTTAGGTTTTTACAAAACAATGAGATAATTTGTCAATATTGGCAATAAAAGTTCATTTCAACAAAAGTTCAATTCATTTTTAGACGTGTTCTTGTTGCTCTTCATATTACACAACTAACTACCCGAGGTCACAAAAAGCTGTCAAAACCCATGTAGCAGCACAGTGAATCTTGTGTATTTCACCAGAGCCCCATTAGCCAGAAATGAGTCCAGGAATGTGCAAACAGGTTTTCAAATGAATAATGGGAATAGTATGAAACTTCCCTACACATTACTGCTAGCCAGTCCTGTCCTTTAATCTGTTGCCACCTCCTATGACAGGGACGTTGGGGTTGGGTTTTAGGAGGCAAAACTTTATACATGACAAACATATATCAACTATATACAAGTGCACTAAGGTGTACTACTAAAAGTGCAGTGGATAAAAAATCAAAGTCCACCAGTTTCCTAGATAAAAAATAAAAACACCCCTGCAAATTGTAACAAATAAAAAGATCCTTGCCCTCTAATTGCTGAAGTTACCGTATTTACACAAAGAAAGTACAAAGTGGCAGGGTCCAAAAAGCTAAAAAAAATTAACTAAAAACAAAAAAAGGCAAAGGATCAAAACATGGGGGTGGAGGGTGAGGAGAGATTATTTAACCATTCATACAGAAGCCATTTAGACTACACATTCCCTCAGGAGAGCAATCTGCATCATTACAAACCCCACTAACCCTGTCCATGGAATTGTCCACCATGTTGATATACCCATTAGTCCCCCTTTATACAACAACAATCAACAATAATAATAATAAACAAGTACTCCCTCATGTTATCATGTTCTCTCCCTCATACCATGCATAAATTGTCATGGTTTTCTACCCTGTTTTCCCATGCGGTCGTTTTCCTCGGTGGCCATGCGAGGGCGCCGCCCTGTTGGTGGATGCTTGCTCCGCCCTGCTGAGTTGGGGGAGTTTCTGTTTGAGCGTTTGCACCTTTGCTTGTTACCTGAGAGACATATAAGCCTTCCGTTTCCTACGTTCGGGGCTTCGACATTGATTGTTACTTGTTTGTTTATTGTTTTGTACTGTGGTTTATTGTTGGCTGTGAGTGCTCGTGCCATTTTGGCTACTCGCCCATTTTTGGCGTCTCTTTGTAGAGGCAGGGCTTATTTCTTGCTGGCTTAGGGTGTTAATTATCTCGTAGAAGTTTGGGACCGTAAATCTCTGCTCTAATTCGCCATAATGTGCTTTTTCTCCGTGTATGGAGATTTGGGCGGTTCTTATTTGGAACTGTAGTTCTGTTTCGCCCCTCGGTGCATTTCGTCTCATAGGAGATCGGGCGGTTCGCTTCTGCTAGGTTGAGTAGCTTGTAGAAGCGTAGAGTAGCAGTTCTTTGTTCCCCTGCGCCTGTTAGTTGGTTTTCTTACTGATAGACCTGGCGTTTTGCTTCTATTCAATTCCGTGTTACTGTGAGCCAGTAAGTAGCTTTGGTACGTGTTTCCCTGTTTGTTCTCCTTCTCGTGGACTGCGTTCCCCTTTGTTGTGAGTCAGGGTTTTTATTTATTTAGAGGCTGTCATGCTATTATGTTTGCATATGTCTTGTTGCAGCTGTCCTGTTCGCCTTTTTTGCCTGCGAGACGATTTTGTTGTGAACTGTTGTTCTGTTTCGTTCTCCGGGTGTGTTGTCTCCTTGTGTGGAGCTTGGGCGATGTTGTGGACGTGTTTGTGTTTGACTGCGTGTTTCGTATTATAGCCTCGGAACGTTAGCTCTCTGTTCCATGTCGCCTCGTTACATTCTTTTCGTTTGCTGAGAGGCTAGGGCGGTTCCAATTTAAGCTTGCGTTAGTCTGTGGACTGTAAAGTTATGGGACGACGGTGCTCCGTCGGCTCACCTGTAAAATGTTTCTCTCTCCTGGGAGATCGGGTGTTTACTCTCTTTGTTTTCTGCATTGGACTGCGAGCTTATTAATCTCGCCTTGGAACGTTGATTATTCTGTTCCTGTTCGCCTCCGCTATTACTAGCTATATCCTATTATTTTTGCAGTGTTGGTTGACTGTTTATTCGTTTGTGCCTTTACACTACTCGTCCGTTCTTGTCTCGTTACCGAGACAGGGCGCATATTATTTATGGCCGTTCAGACTCCTGTCCTTGCGCTCTACTTGGCGTGTGACAGTGAGCCGGTTAGTAGTGTCTGTTTTGGTGTTTGTTTGTTTCCTTGTCTTGTCTCCTTTCCTTATCTGCGGGGTATCCCGCCTTAGTGGCCTACGGGCTTATTGATTCCCCTTGCTGCGTTTGGCTCCTCCCACCTCACACGTCACGCACCCCATTACATAAATTGCCATTTTGTTTACCTGGACAGCCTTCTGTACTGCATACAGAACAATTTACTCATGTGGAACAGTGACTTTACTAAACACTTCCAGAAGCCATTTCACACTCAAAAAAATCGATTTAGTAGCTCATCTCAGACACAAATAGATAGCTAGCTGCTTGTTACCTGTAATTTTGCTTGCTAGCTTGCCACTGTAAAGGTAATACTATCTATATTAATTTAGCTGAGAGGGACCGATTTTATGCATAAGTATATAAGGTTAGTTAGCTTCACAGAAGAAACACAGGGATTCACGCATTGCAGCTAAATTGCACATTTCCTTCGATGCTTACACCAAACTTACAGTTTCCACAAACATCTGTGTTGTTGGCAACGCCACGTAACACGTGCGAGTTTGTCAACACAGACAATACACCCTAAATTTACTTCATAAATTATTTATCATACCGTTGGAATGTGCAATTTGTAATATTAATTGTCTGAAAAACAATAAAATACAGTTGACAATGTAATTACGAACCCGCATGGCATTGCGTGAATTCACACTGGTATATCGAAAAATCGGTAATACCACCAGCCCTAACGACGTTACCTGCCATGGCGAAATTCAATGCGTTTATAGCATAACACTGTTAGTATGATAAAACAACTTACATGTCAGCAACATCATCTCGGTCATCAGTGGATTCAGCGTCACTGAGACAGGATGAGTCTCCCTCGGCAAAAACATCTTCTGGCTTATCCAGTTCGTCTAGCACTTGGTGCACGGATAAACGCCTCAAAAATCTCGACATAACTACACAAAAACTGTATCAAAAATACTCTAAAGTAAAAAATGTAACTGCGGGCCTTACCTAATTAATTGTGCTTTGCTAAACGGAATGTAGCGAGCTACGCTACAAGGTAAAAACACTGCGCCATCTTTGTGCGATAATTACGCGTGACTGCCACTTCCTTATACGCACGGCAGGATCTCCTTCATTTACGACGCCAATGTGTTCAATGAGGGCTCGTTTGAAAGATAAGAGTCTTGGCTATTGGCTGGAATATTTGACAGACAGTTTTAAAACCCAATGGAAAGCAAATAATACTCGGAGTGGAGGCAGGTCGAAGACAGTTTTTCCCACTTCAAATAGGCCTATTGTGCTATCAGTCAAAGAAATACACCCAATTGACGACTGTTTTGCATAATTCTCTGCAAACATGTTCAAAACCACTCTGGCTAACATATACTAAGCCGTTGGATTGGTACTCCAGAAACTGGCTGAGTTTCACAACGCCAAAGTGAACACAACCGAACTAGTCGTAATCAAGTGCAAAAAAGCACAAGTCGGTTTAAAATTGGAAAAAAATCATGTACAGCCTTATGAAAGTTTTAAAGTATTTTTTCTTGAAGCCTAAAGGTATAATGATTTTTTAAACCAAAGTTTTGTGAAATACAATTAAGCAGAACAGTTTACCAGCACATTGTTTATGGTGTGACATCAAGCTGCAATACATGTTTGAGAATTAGGTCAGAGTTTCCAACGTTATTTACAAAGTTTTATCTCGACGTTTTGGGCTTAAAAACCACTTTCCCAGAAGGAATGGATATATCATAAGGATATTTAATCAAAATATTGAGGTGAGCAGTTTATTATATATTATTAAATTAATGAAATGTATAATTTAATCATTTCCGTCACGCCCGCGTTACCGCTAGGGAGCGTTTGGCATTAAGAGGTTAAAGTGAAATGCAGAAGGCAATGATGTGCCTTTTTTCGTAATTTTTTTCGTAGTTCACTATGTTGAACAGTCATGTCAATATGACTGGACGCCGCACCATGACGCAAGGTAGAGAAAGAGGTTCGATTTCGACAGTAGTAGCTAGATTCCTTGTAAATCTCTCCTTACAACTTTTCCTTGACCCCCAGGACGTTTTCTGGCGAGGTCAAGGAAAAGTTGCAAGGAAAGGAAAAAGGAGCTATTTTTGTGACTAGTCGAATGCAGCCATATGCTGAATTCAAGTGTTGTCGGAATTATCTTAAATACGAGTCAGTTTCCGACATAGAAGTTGCACAAGTGATAGCAGCTCTCCATGTATTTTTTAATTTGTAAAGGATCAAAAGAAACATTTACTTTGTAGACATCCATTTTTGCTGGTAATTCCGATTTCGGAGCATGTGAATGCCTCAACCTCGTAATTAGGCTACGATTTGGCAACTGGGAAATAGGAGCTTCTGAAGAGCACTTGAGGCAGCAATCGCCTACAGAAATAGCCTAACTCATCTCTCTAAAATGCTGATATAACATTAATCACTTCAGGCAAGTAGGCTAATACACTCAGTAGCAATAGTATAGGCTACCTATAGTTAATTAATGTCCGCAAATAAAGATGTTTTATATGTTTTATGTTTTTAGGCTATTATTCTGACAAAAACAAACCAATTCGATATGACATTGCATGCGGTCCTATGCATTGAACTCATCTTATTTTGCTTTTGAAAATAGCTACAAAGTGTAGGCCAGACTAAAGTTTCTGTCTACACGAAACAATATTGTTCATTTTGACATGGTAGATCTAGGCTATATGAGAAATTGAGTATTCAGTTC
Organism: Synaphobranchus kaupii; assembly: GCA_029718625.1. Taxonomy (NCBI): domain Eukaryota; kingdom Metazoa; phylum Chordata; class Actinopteri; order Anguilliformes; family Synaphobranchidae; genus Synaphobranchus; species Synaphobranchus kaupii. Next base: position 64,424,162 of record CM056376.1, on the reverse strand, counting down.
ATTCATTCATTTATGTGGTAAAATGTTATAGCATACGTCAAAAATTAAGTTAATTCATTGCGTTTTCTTGTCTACGTGGTCGCGGTCGTTCTTACAGGTCAATTCTTCATTCTTTTGCCCTGGCAAACTTGTTGATTAGCCTACGTTCTCCAAATTGAGAGTCTCAACTTGAGCCCTCCTTGGGTTGATTAGCCTATGCTTCAAAAATAAGTTAGTTAGTGGTAGGCTACACATGACACATGTTGACGCTGCTTTTGTTTTCTCCCGCTGCTCTTTTTGTTTAGGCTACGTTTCATATAACCCGATTTTTGTTTCATTTTTAACTGTGCTGCTAACCGACGTCAGAGAGAAATAACATCCTGCTTATGTCAAAATTTGATTGACGTGCATATGGCATAATTTTATGAATATTCATGAGGTTATGAAAAAATATAATTATGCATAAAAAATTAAAAATTAAAACTTTTTTAATTATTATTTTTTTATTTATGTATTATTATTATTCGGGATGTTGTGGGGGGTTGTTTCAAAGGGTGGTTGTTGTAAACGTTGTTTTTTTATGGTGGTTCTTGATGCTTAGGGGAAAACGTGTTGGTATTTTCTTTTTTTTATTAGAACAACATTGTGAAAAAGTAATGGTATATATATTGTGACAAACTCCGCGGTGGTTGGAGTTGTCACGCAACTGAAAACAATAATCTCAATGTCCACACGGCGGCAATTCAATTTATATCACAAATGTATTGCTGTTTGCGGGAAAAAAAGGTAATGTTTAGCGGGAGCATCAGCCAGTCCGTAATCCGGGAGAATCGTCATTGTCCGATACCAGGGTTCGGTACACTTAGACGGGTTGTCCTACGGTCCAGGGCTGATGCAGGCGGAGGGTTGTCAGACAGGCGGGGTTCGGTAACGGGGCGGGTTCTCGTACAATCCGGGGGTCGGGCACACAGCAGACTTCTCCTGGCAAAATATATCATACACAGTGCTTTTATTTCTCTCTCCAACAAACTCCAAAACTACAAACTCACTCTCTCCAACAATGTTGTTTGGCAGCTCCTTTTCTAGGGCGCTCATTAGCCCGGTGATTCGCCGCAGCTGTCTTACTAGTCTTCTCCAGGTGCCGGGGATTCCCTTGCTGAGGCGGTGACGTCATCGGAACTCCTATTATGGGCATAAAATCTTTCCACCTCAGCCTGACATACCTTCCTTCTATCACTTCACCGTGGTTTCATCCCCGCCGGCTGCCATAATATACAGTCAAGCCGGAAAGTCTCCACACTCCTTTCACCTTCTCCACGTTTTATTACGTTACAGACTTATACTACAATAGATTGAGTTCATTTTTTGCCTCAAACATCTACACACAATAGCCAATAATGACGAAGTGAAAACAGGTTTTTAGAAAATATGCTATTTTATTTTACTGACAAAAATAGGTTATTTAGGGGTTACATATCTGCACACACCCTTAGCCTAATACTTGGTTGCTGCACCTTGGGCAGCGATTACAGCTTCAAGGCGTCTTGGGAAAGAAGCTACGAGCTTGGCACACTTGTTTCTGGACATTTTTGCCCATTCCTCTTGGCATATCCTTGCAAGCTCCATCAGGTTGGATGGGGAGCGTCGGTACACAGCCATTTTCAGCTCTTTCCACAGATGTTCAATTGGATTCAGGTCTGGGCTCTGGTTGGGCCACTCAAGGACATGCACAGACTTTCTCTGAAGCCACTCCTTTGTTCTCTTGGCTGTGTGCTTCGGGTCATTGTCATGTTGGAAGGTAAACCTTCGCCCCAGTCTGAGGTCCAGAGCGCTCTGGAGCAGGTTTTCTTCAAGGATCTCGGTGTACTTAGCTGCATTCATCTTTCCCTCTATCAGGACTAGTCGCCCCATTCCCGCTGCTGAAAAACATCCCCACATCATGATGCTGCCAACGCCATGCTTCACTGTAGGGATGGTATTAGCCAGGTGATGAGCGGTGCCTGGTTTCCTCCAGACGTGACGCTTGGTATTCAGGCCAAAAAGTTCAATTTTGGTTTCATCAGACCAGAGAATCTTGATTCTCATGGTTTGAGAGTCCTCTAGGTGCCTTTTGGTAAACTCCAAGCGGGCTGTGATGTGCCTTTTACTAAGGAGGGGCTTCCGTCTGGCCACTCTACCATAAAGGCCTGATTGGTGGAGTGCTGCCTGGATGGTTGATCTTTTGAAAGGTTCTCCCATCTCCACAAGGATACGCTGGAGCTCTGTCAGAGTGACCCTCGGGTTCCTGCTCACCTCCCTGGCCAATGCCCGTCTTCCCCGATTGCTCAGTTTGGCCGGGCGGCCGGGTCTAGGAAGATTCTTGGTGGTTCCAAACTTCTTCCATTTACGAATGATGGTGGCCACTGTGCTCTTTGGGACCTGTAAAGCTGCAGAGATTTTTCCGTACCCTTCTCCACATCTATGCCTTGACACAATCCTGTTTCTGGGGTCTACAGATAATTCCTTTGACTCCATGGTTTGGAGTTTGCTCTGACATGCACTGTCAACTGTGGGACCTTATATAGGCAGGTGTTGGCAATCCCCAATCATGTCCAATCAATTGAATTTATCACAGGTGGACTCCAATTAAGTTGTAGAAACATCTCAAGCAGTATCAGTGAAAGCAAAATGCACCTCAGCTCACTTTTGGGTGTCATATCAAAGGGTGTGCACACTTGTGTACATATTATATTTTACATTTTGATTTTTAATAAATTAGCACAAATGTCTAAAAACCTGTTTTCACTTTGTCATTATGGGCTATTTTGTGTAGAAGTTTGAGACAAAAAATGAACTCAATCTATTGTAGAATATGTCTGTAACATAATAAAACGTGGAGAACGTGAAAGGAGTGTGGAGACTTTCCGACTTGACTGTATATATATACACTGCCCGGCCAAAAAAAAAGTCGCACACTAATATTTAGTTGGACCGCCTTTAGCTTTGATTACGGCGCGCATTTGTTGTGGCATTGTTTCGACAACCTTATGCAATGTCACAACATTTATTTCCATCCAGAGTAGCATAGGTTTTTGGCTGAGATCTTGTATTGACGACGAGAGAGTCGAACCACTCCGTAAATTCTCCCAAAGACTTTCAATGGGGTTAAGGTCAGGAATCTGGTGGCTAATTCATGTGTGAAAATGATTCCTCATGCTCCCTGAACCACTCTTTCACAATTTTCACAAATCTTGGCATTGTCATCCTGGCATATGCCCATTGATGGGATAACCTGGTCATTCAGTACATTCAGGTACTTCGCTGACTTCATTTTATTGCTGCATAATGTTGCTGAGCCTAGACCTGACCAACTGAAGCAACCCCAGATCATAACACTGCCTCCAGAGGCTTGTACAGTGGGCACTATGCATGACGGGTGCAATGGCGACTTTTTTTTTGGCCGGGCAGTGTATATATATATATATATAAACATATAAATGTATAGGTTAGTAGTAATAGTTTAAAGTTTAAAAAAAAAAACGTTTTAAAAGAAAATAAAAGAATTCAAGCAGGTTGTTAAAACGTGACAAATAGCGGTAGGCTATAGCAAGTTAGTTGTCTGAAAGAAAGAAAGAAAGAAAGAAAGCATGCCATTTTTAAAAATGTTTGTTAGCGCCGAAGGAAAAAACTTTTGGAGCAAGTTTTGGAGATGTCTGTGAAGGTCCAGGTTTGCGTAAAGTCGTAAAACTGTGTAAAATAGCCAAGCAGTATATCTAAAAAGCAAGTTAGTGTTCTAAAAGAAAGCCTAGGAGGACTCGAAAGAAAGACTAGAAATAATAAAAAATAAAAGAATAGGCTATGTAACGTTTTACTGAATTAAAACGCAAAACCTAAAAAAGAACTTTGAATTTTTCCGAAGCCAGCGGAGGGTCTGTGGATAGAGAAGCATTTCCAGAGACCTTTCCAGCCTGACAGCGACAACACAAATGGATCCATATGCTTTTCATATGCCGTATACCTAAAAAGGGGAGACGCCCCGTAGTATCCGCTTCCTGTCCCCTATGAAATTGACGGATGTTTACACGGTCCAATGAGCTGGATAGTGCCGGAAAGTTTGTGACAAAACTTGTTTTGAGTGTTTAGCAACAGCTGGGGAAAGGGTGCGGGGTTGCGTGCATTCGCGCGCGTCCTTGCACGACGTTAGAGAAAACTTTGAGTGACACGAACAGCCGGGGGTGGGGGGCTTGGCGGGACCTCCGAGAACTTTTGAAAGAAAGAATGAAATGATGAAATGCATAGACTAGAAAATAAACCAAAAGGCCGCAAAAGGCCCCGAACCCCATTGAATAGGCGGCCAAAGATGCGTTTCCAACACAATGTAAACGTCTATCTACTGTACCTTATAATGTTGTTCACTGGTCAGGATTATTAAAGAAAACTTTCGGTATTTGCACAAGGTTATGTAATATGGCAATACTTAGCGCCAATATGACTGTTTAGTATCGAATGGTTTGTAAAAAGATGGGTTATTCAAATTAAACAGGGTTGGGCGATTATATATAGCCTATATGGTTTAATCGTAGTGAGTTTAAAAAAGTGTATTTCGGAGAACTGCGCATGTGCAGATTTCACAGCAGGAAGCCGTTTGAATGACTTGTAACATCTGTTACATGGCGGCTGATTCAAAGATATTTTAAATGAAAACATATAGATTAATACCTGTGTTTTCCTGTCTGTTTATTATAGTTTATACTAGTATTTGGAATGGAAGTGTGGTGTTGCTGATTTGCCCACAGCTTACTGTGAACTACAGTCGACGTTCATTGCTAGGGATAGCTGCTACATTATGCGAAGGATGTGCTTTGCCTTGTCTGTTCTGTAGTGATCTTGATGATGTCGTATGCACTTACTGTACGTCGCTTTGGATAAAAGCGTCTGCTAAATAAATGTAATGTAATACATATTGAAAATAAACCTTAGACTAGTGAAACAAACAAACCGCTCAGTAGACTATTTGCACAAGGGCCGTATACAATTTTAGCAGAGGTCGTAGGCCTAATAGGCTCGCTACTTAGAGTTTTTAAAACAAAGTTAAAATATTATATATATATTTGCTAGACGTACCTAGCTACTGTTTAGTATCGATGGGCTTGTAAAAGATGGGGTTATTCATTTTAAACAGGGTTGTGCGATTATATATAAACTATATGATTTAAGCGTTGTGAGTTCAAAATGTGCATTTCATTTTCGGAGAACTGCGCATGCGTAGGAAGCCCTTTGAATGACAGGTCCAGCTGTTATACTGACCACAGGTTTCACGGATTGTATAAAGCTCTGACTTTTTGAACAGGTCTATAGCCGAAACAGATGTTGACACTATCGCCTGTAATCAACCTACAAAGAAGCATGTGTACCTCAGAAAATTCAACACCGAAATCTCCAGAGGTTGTGGCTAACAAGACCGTTTTGCGGAGACCAAAAAAACCTTTTGCGGCGATGTCAAGACTTCAGAAACGTTCACTTTATGAAGAATGGCCAGCGACTGTTCAACATATCACCGTTGTGGGTATAATATTGACACGTCTAGCGAGGAACCAAAAATTACACTTTTCAACCTGTGTGAGGGGGAGGTGTACAGTGAAAATACTGTAGTATTTGTGTACAAGGACTGGCTTAAATTCAAACAATGCTACAAAGATGTTGTCGACGATGTACAAGGTAGTTGTAATTTTCTGAGCTGTTCGGAAGACTGCAGCGTGATCTGTGTGTCAGCACTCAAAATGGCTAAAAAACTGTTTATTGCCGAGACCTATGAATCAAGAGACATTGGGGATACTCTAATTGTCTTTCATTTTTGACGACCTGCACTTGTTAACAAGGCTATTGAGCAAGCCGATAATCGGATTTGGAGATCAATGGTCTGTGTGAAAATGAACTTGTGTGCGAGGTTTAATGCCATGGCTGAAGATGAGGAAGAAAAGGAAGATGTGCCACCAACACCCTTTGTCTCTGATGATGAAGATATACAACAAGTTTGTGTAAATAACTTGTCAAAAAATTGTTTTAAAAGTTTTTAGATTGTGTGTTTAATATAAATGTATACAGAATGTCTTTTTGATTGATTTTGTGAACTTTAAAATAAAAAAGCCTTTCTTTTACATGCTATTTTATGTATTGTTTCATTATTATTAAACATTCAAATATGTTAAATTCAAATCAACCCCAAAAAGGAAGGCCCCACCCAGCTCATAACTCTAAAGTTTTAAGGCGTGGCTATAAGTATCAGAGGGCCTTAAAAGACACTCCGCAAAAAAGCCTGATTTCATACATGTTGTACAGACCTCTTGACAAACATGTCTCAGGACTTGTATAAAATGTATAGTCCCCTACAGGGTTCCGTGTGCTCAGAATCTTGGGAGTCTGAGTATTCAGCGAACAATGACAAACCTGTTACAGAGCCTTGGATCGATGTCGACAAGTCCGAAACCGTCTTTTTAACAGAACCAAAAGCTATGGTCTACGAAGATGAAGGTTACGATGGGCCATGCTGTGTACAACACACCAGACAAAAAAAAATGCCCGGGGTGTATAAACGAAATCCACGGGTGTCTTACAAGTCCGATGGTTAAGCTGTTGAAAGCCATCGTCTTCTGAATGGCACTATCGAAAAACAGCTGAGAAGCAAATGTCTCGGATGTGAAGTTGATCACCCCAGTCAACTGAGACACAGCTGTCTCTTTGAAACGGATGCTTACTATTTCAAATATCATTTTGACAAATTCCTTGCAAAAGTGAAGAAACCGTGGCTGAGCCCTCTGCCGGTCAAGGCATTGAAAGTGTTCGGAGGGGAACCAGATCCTGTGAGAATCTCGGGATCTTTTGATACCCTTGTTTCAGAACTCCGTGAGGAGCCACACATTAGGGAAAAACTGCTGAAAATCTTACGCGCAGACCTTGACCCGGCCAGTGAGAAGGCTATTGCTGATGTCAGCATAGATTTCTGGGAGATTGACGGTGCAATGCATGAACACCTGTGGTGTGATCACTCTGAAGGCGATCGGACCCAGATAAACGACCATGTTTAAAAACGTTTCAAGAACCTGTTAAATGTTAATATATGCATTTTCTGTCATGTAACCTTCAACTTTTTTAAAAAAATACATAAATAAATACTTTGGTTTTTTATATAATGTGTCATTATTGTGATAGCTGTAAGGATGGATGCCGAGAAACGCACAAAAGATGTTTATTATGCTCCAGAAAATCCTGGTTCTTACGGTGGTAAAGAACGTTTGTGAAGGGGCTTGCATGAAACATCAGGTAGTAACATATCAAACAAGAAAGTTACGGACTGGTTGTCGGGGGAAGATGCATACACTTTACACAAACCCATCAGAGTCAATTTCAAAAGAAACAGGGTTTTTGTGAGAAACATTGATTCACAATGGCAGGTTGATTTAGTAGACATGTCAAGTTTATCTGAGCATAATGATAATATGACGTTTATGCTAACTTGTATAGATATATTGTCAAAATATGCCTGGGTATGTGTTCTTAAAAACAAGACAGGTATCGAAGTGGTCAGGGCTTTTCAAGGAATTCTCATAAACGGGCGAATCCCTAAAAAAATCATTTTTCAATAAATTGTTTCAAAGTCTGATGAAACGCAACAAAATAATTCACTTTGCCACAGACAACGACGATGTGAAAGCATCTGTGGTCGAACGTTTCAATAGAACATTAAAATCCAGAATGTGGAGACTTCACAGCACACAATACTAGACGCTATATAGATACTGTACAGGATTTGGTCCTGGGTTACAATAACAGCTACCACAGCACGATTAAAATGAAACCCGTTGAAGTAAACAAAAATAATGCTTTTAAAGTTTTTTAAAATATGTACGGCCTCTTTCCAAAAAGATCTAAAAAGCTAGCGTTTAAGTTTGCGGAGGGGGACACAGTCAGAGTTTCCAAAGTACGCGGAAAGTTTGCAAAAGGTTATGAGCAAGCATATACAGATTAATATTTTACAGTTGTTGAAAGGGTCCACAGAAGCCCTCCTGTATATAGATTGAAGGATTATGATGGGGGCGAGCATTGACGGTACATTTTATGAGGAGGAATTACAAAAGTTGGAAAAGACAAAACCTTTAAGGTTGAAAAAATAATATCTGAACAGAAACATAAGAACCAGAAACTCGTTTTAGTGAAGTGGGTCGGGTGGCCTGAAAAATAAAACAGCTAGATACCTAAAGATAGTGTGATTGACATCTAAAAGAGTAGAAAAGCTTACAGGAACCGGCAAAAAACATTAGGCCACCATGGAGGAAGTAGGTTTTTATGTAACTCTCCCGAGTAATGCCTGTCTAGATATTTACCCTGGAAATAAAAATTCAAGTTACACAACAAAGTTCGCTAGACCCCTCGAATTTTGCAGGCAATGGGAAGTTGCTTTAGCAGAAATTCAATACCCATGTACATGGAGCTTGCTATCATCTCATGAAAACGCTTTTATCGTAAGTGATGATAAGAAAAAGGAACTCAGCTACGTTGTTGTAATAAGCTGGGGTTATTACAAGAACATGAAAATGCTAGTGGATGAGATGAATAAAGCTTTAAAAACAAGAAAATTGGATATTGAGGTGGCCCATTCCGTACTGAAAAATCGAATTTATATTAGTAGTGCAAACGAAAATCTTTCGCTGGCGGCTAGCGGTAAACTCGCAAGGATGTTGGGTTTGGACCTGGATGTACCCTTAATGGTCGCAAAGCCTGTGGCACCACATCCTGCCGATATTCGTGCAGGGTTTTACACAATGTATGTTTACACAGACATTATTGACTACCAGAGAGTCGGAAATAGTTTTGTGCCCTTGCTACGATGTGTAGATGTGAGAGGCATGAGTTAACTCTATAGGCTTTGGCCCCCTGGTGGTGGGACGCATGCGCCCCAATTTTTTATAGTGTTCATATTTCTCTTAAATTCTAAATTATAACGTTAATAAAACACGGAACTTTCGACGCAAAATTGTTAAAAACAGTCACAGCCTGCGAACACATTCGTTTATATGCTATCAGCTCTCAGGTTACACTACAGAGCCATAAAGCAGCAGGGTGCTAATAGCCCAACCCACTTTTTTTATTTGTTTACAGCCTTCACCTCGCTGCAGTCACAGGCAATAAAATGCGTATCACAAAAGCTCTTGGTACCATTTCAACACGCTAAAAAATCAAGATCCGATTCAGGAACAATTGTATATTATTGAAAAGTTGTATAAATAAACATTAGGTGTTTTTTTCCCGTGCTCACTTCAGTATGCATACAACCGATATACTTCCGGTTTTGTATAAATACATTTTATTTTCTACAAATTCTCTTGATAAACATGTTTAAGCAACCAAATACGATACCTGGTTATGCAGTTATAACCCTTTTCTGAAGAATCCTCAACGTTTTTTCGTAATCCATTAATCCATTGCCCAGCAAAATCTCCATTTCCACAGTGCGTACCAATCGCATTTGCCTTTGTACTACGTTACCACCGTTGCGTAAAAACATTACTAGACTGCTTCAGGAATGATCTAACGTAAAACACGTAGATTATCTTCGACGGGGCTTCCTACCCCTTTAAATTAAGTAAAAGATGTCATATTCCAGCGACTGGGAACGGCGCTGTATCCACGCGTAACGACAGCCCATAGGGGTATAGCCTATCCAGATAACATTAGCCCTGTGTTAGCTGCATATAGGCTACAATATAGGCTACATTTTCTCTTACGCGTGCGTGGTTTGTTGTACTGAGCAATTGCGCTGGTCACATTTCGTTGCTGGAGCGAAGAATTATAGTTTGTATCCGAGAAAATGGCCAAGAAGACCGTTTATTTCACGGTTGCTCAGGTATTGGAGGAGCTGGACCGCAGTGATTCCAGCGGTGAGGAAGGCGAGTCCTCAGGGGCAGAGAGTAAAGACTCTGTAGCAGAAGCGGCGTTCGAGGAAGGCAAGACCCGTTTCTGTTCTCTTTGAATATATATATATATATGTATATGCACACACAAATAATAATAATAATAATAATAATAATTATTATTATTATTATAGTATCAACTGTCTGAAGCGCTATTATCTAGAGTATTTTTAGTTTCATGATCAATGGATTGTCGCAGAAGTTCGCTAGTTAGCGTTTTATGTTGTGACAAGCAGGAGAGGAGCACATTGCCTGCTAAGGGGGGAGGGGAAGAAATGGAACAGAAGTAGACATTACTGCGCCTTGAAACATTGGGTTTGCAGCGTTCATTTTCTGTCCGTTTTTTTTGTGCAGAAACCAACCCATGTGCCATTCTCAGTGCTTTATTTCACGATTTCAGTCAAGACATAATATTATAATAATGTAATTTAGTTTTTAGTTATCTAAAATGAATCCATAAATCCTAGTTGGGTACAATTCCCAATTATGTGGGAGCTAATATCAGAAGCACTGGATGTAATATATATATATATATATATATATATATATATATAAATTTTATTTATTTTTACAGTATTTCACTTAAATGTATTTCCATTTATTTCCAGTATTTCCATTTTAAATGTAAAGCAGATTGGTTAGATAACATTAGGGCAAGTAATCCTGTTCGGAGAGGTATTTGGGCACTTTTGGGCACAATTTCGGCACAATTTGTAAGAGCATACTCTCATACACATATATACAAAACATTTGTAGGTTTATTTTCTTTACATTTTGTATTACAAAAACTGTTTCAATAGAAAGATAAAGTTTTCTGATGATTGACATGCCTGGACAGAAAGATATGCACATGTTTTATATTTGGAGAGGTTTGGATAAATATTGGGACACTGGGCACAGTTTTGGAAAAATTACCAATGGATAAGGAAAGCCTGTAGATATCTTTACCAAATTCTATACACTTGTGGACAACATATCAGTGCACTAGTGTAAGGAATTCTGGCTTGCTCCAGTACTTTGAAGTTGAAATAGTCAGTGCTAAACTGTAAAAACACAAGGCGTTTTGTACTTTTTTTTGTTTTTTTATGTGTATTATGTATAAACTGTATGTGACCATTTTTACATAAATTTATTCTGATGCACATTTCTGAATGGTACAAGCCTCTTCTTTCATTGAAACTTTCAACCATGGATGTGCAGTGAATAGTTTTTGAGATATTGGCACTTAATTGACACTAGTAAAAACTAGGTGAAAATTGGGCAAAATGGGCCAAAGTAAATAGGGTTAAACACAGAGGTGGCAACATCATCAACAAGAGCTAAGAGATGCGGGTTAACATTTTCATGCGGTAAATCTAATTGGTTATAGTGTCATGGTTTTCAGCATTTTCTGTGGCAGGTCTTTTACTCTGGCCCCCTGAACACGAACACGTACAAGGTCTTTTAGGAGCCATTTTTACTTTAATAGGATTTTAGCAAGGATCATATAATTACTCAAAATACTTAATCGGAGCCTTTCGTCGTTTTGACAAACCGAGGCAGTCGCAGGTGGTGTCCTGTTCTCCGCTGTTTGGACGGCTGCTGTTGCTGTCTTTGGGACTGATGGTTCCTGTTCTGACAATGTCCGTGGTCCTGGGCTCACGTGTTTGTTAGGCCGGCTTTTGTTAAATGTATTTAAAATATCCTGGTCGATCACCGCACCCAATAATTCGTCATCCGTTATTTCACTGTCTGTAAGGAAAAAAATAAAAATTACAAAAATCTAATTTAAAATTTAAAATTTAAAAATAAAAAAATTTAAAATTTTTAATTTTAAAATTCTAAATTAAAAATCAAATTACAAAATAAAAAAATTAAAAAAAATAAAAATTTAAATTTTTTAATTTAAATTTAAAATAAAAAAAATAAAAATTTTAAATTAAAAAATTCTAAATTCTAATTAAAAATCAAATTACAAAAATTAAAATAAATAAATAAAAAATAAATAAATAAAAATTTAAAAATTTAAAATTTAAAATTTAAAAATTTAAAATGTAAAAATTTAAAATTCAAATTACAAAATAAAAAAAATAAAAAAGACAAATAAGCAAACATTTATTTTAAACACACACACAAATCCACGCGAGCACACACACACACACACACACACACACACACACAAACATTTTGTTTAGGAGAAAACTTCTCACCGCTTTTTCTCTTCTGTCCTTTAGGCCTGCAAGGTGATGTCTCTGTAACCGTCTCTGTAACCGTCTCTAGAGGGTTTTCAGGGCCTTTTTAACAATAAAAATAAAATTAAATCAGAAAAATAAAACACATAGCAATGTTCAATAGTCATAAACAGATGTTGAACAAAGTACTTAAAAGTTTCATACTCTGAATATAACTGTAGCGAAGATCGTCTTCTGAAGCTAAAACCTGGGCATATACAAGTTGCGTAGGCCTCATGTACACAGTATCTAAAAACAATTAAACATTCACCAAAAATCAGAAAAATAAAACATATAAACAGATGTTGAACAAAGTATTTAAAAGTTTCATACATTGAATATAACTGTAGCGAAGAGCGTTTGCTAAAGCTAAGCCCTGGCCTATACACACTGCGTAGGCCACGTGTAACCTACCCAGTATCTAAAAACAATTAAACATTCACCAAAAATCTGAAAAATAAAACACATAGCAATGTTCAATAGTCATAATCAGATGTTGAGCAAAGTATTTAAAAGTTTCATACATTGAATATAACTGTAGCGAAGAGCATTTGCTAAAGCTAAGCCCTGGCCTATACACACTGCGTAGGCCACGTGTAACCTACCCAGTATCTAAAAACAATTAAACATTCACCAATTATATATATATATATAAAGCATCTTTAAAGTACATTTTAAAAATTGTAAAAACATCTTACTCTGTCTAACGGTAATGTCGTCGCTAAAGGCCTCTGGTAGAGCTTCAATAAATTCCTGGAACCCCCCTGCCACGTGTTCCCCGTCGCTATTCAATATTTCATCCAAGTCTGTAATACATTTACATTAACAACCGTTAAATTAAGAAATAGAACATTCAACATGTTTAATTAACAACTTGTAAGTTCCATACTTTTGCAATAATTAAAATAATAACACATACCTTGTGTTGAAAAATCTACAGACATCGCTTGCAAATGGTTGTCTTCTTCTTCTGAGCATGTCAAGATTGAATGAATGAATCAGACCCACTACTGTAAAACCCTGTTTTATAGTTTAACAGGGGGGTCGTAACTTGAAAAAAACTCCACACCTCCCCACACCCCCACCCCCCATGAATTGTAGCCCGCACAGTTCTCCGAAAATTAAATGCACATGCAAATGCCGGGGCAGCAGTGTAGTATAATGGTTAAGGAACTAGCCTTGTAACTGAAAGGTTGCAGGTTCGATTCCTCGGTAGGACACTGCCGTTGTACCCTTGAGCAAGGTACTTAACTTGAATTGCTTCAGTATATATCCAGCGGTATGATTGGATAATATATGTAAAAGAAATGCTAAAAAGTTGTGTAAGTCGCTCTGGATAAGAGCGTCTGCTAAATGCCTGTAATGTAATGAACTCACTATGCTTAAATCATATAGTTTATATATAATTGCACAACCCTGTTTAAAATGAATAACCCCATCTTTTTACAAGCCCATCAATACTAAACAGTAGCACAACCTGCAATAAAAAAATAATCTAACAAAAGCTGAGCTTTAAGATCGTTTAATTTCCATTAATATTTTCAGAATTAAGAGTGCGGAGAAGGAAGAGCACATGTATCCACAATTATAATGTTGATTAAAATGTGCACAATTTTTCGACGCAAGTTAAAATAATTTTATTACTTAATAGCCTAATTGAGGAGAACCGGCTACATTTGATGGCATTGAGTAATTGGTGAATTAAACGCTGATGTAGCCTATTGTAAATCAAGGAAACGGATTGAAAAATTATTAAGACCAATAATCAGTTTAAAGGGAAGTTTTCCGCTACCCCCAATTTTCAGCTCAGGAGCCGCCACTGTATACACTATATATAATCGCCCAACCCTGTTTAATTTGAATAACCCATCTTTTTACAAACCATTTGATACTAAACAGTCATATTGGCGCTAAGTATTGCCATATTACATAACCTTGTGCAAATACCAAAAGTTTTCTTTCATAATCCTGACCAGTGAACAACATTATAGGGTAGATAGACGTTTACATTGTGTTGGAAACGCATCTTTGGCCGCCTTTTCAATGGGGTTCGGGGCCTTTTGCGGCCTTTTGGTTTATTTTCTAGTCTGTGCATTTCATTCTTTCTTTCAAAAGTTCTCGGAGGTCCCGCCAAGCCCCCCACCCCCGGCTGTTTGTGTCACTCAAAGTTTTCTCTAACATCGCGCTAGCACGCGCATGGACGCAACCCCGCACCCTTTCCCCAGCTGTTGCTAAACACTCAAAACAAGTTTTGTCACAAACTTTCCGGCACTATCCAGCTCATTGGACCGTGTAAACGTCCGTCAATTTCATAGGGGACAGGAAGCGGATACTACGGGGCGTCTCCCCTTTTTAGGTATACGGCGTACGAAAAGCATATGGATCCATTTGTGTTGTCGCTGTCAGGCTGGAAAGGTCTCTGGAAACGCTTCTCTATCCACGGACCCTCCGCTGGCTTCGGAAAAATTCAAAGTTCTTTTTTAGGTTTTGCATTTTAATTCTGTAAAACGTTACATAGCCTATTCTTTTATTTTTGATTCTTTCTAGTCTTTCTTTCGAGTCCTCCTAGGCTTTCTTTTAGAACACTGCTTTTTAGATATACCGCTTGGTAGGCTATACACAGTTTTACGACTTTACGCAAACCCGGACTTCAAAAAATATTCTAAGACCTTCACGGACATCTCCAAAACCAAAAGTTTTTTCCTTCGGCGCTAACAAACATTTTTTAAAATGGCATGCTTTCTTTCTTTCTTTCTTTCTTTCAGACAACTAACTTGCTATAGCCTACCGCTATTTGTCACGTTTTAACAACCTGCTTGAATTCTTTTATTCTTTTAAAACGTTTTTTTTTTTAAACTTTAAACTATTACTACTAACCTATACATTTATATGTTTATATATACATATATATGTTTGAAACTGCTGCTGATAAATTACACTCCAGAAAGGATATGTTCATACTTGGTTACTTATGCACATTAATTTTACTAAATGTACAAGTTTTAAATAGAAATTTTGAAAATCTATTGTAAAATAGACACTGCATATAGATAAATAGATAAATAGAATACTTTAGCATCCCCATGGGGAAATTTTTCCAGCAGCAAATAACATTCACATTTGCAAGCAGACATGCATACCAAGAAACTATCATTTACACTAGACAAAGGGGAAAATTAATAAATACAGATAAAATTTAGAAATATTTAGGCCTACTAAATAAATATTGAATCTTACAAACCTATCCCATTAATGTATGGTAAGGTTGTGGGTTAGACAAGGTTTATGTCAAGTGTAACACAGCTGAATTGCAGATTATTTCCACTATAAATGACTGGAATTTTGACACTTTGTTATGACACAAAGTTTGAATGACCAGATTCTCTTCAAATGGTAAGATGACAAACCACAGGGCCAAGTTAATGTCGTCCCTTTCTGACACAATGCCTTATTTCCTTCCGAGCTCAACCCTCCCGTTTTAGCACTTCAGAATCCCGTGTAACTTTTATTTTATCCCTCCTGAGCGATCAAGCTCTCGCTTGGGCTGACCCTTTAATTCGGGCCAACGCCCCCTGTATTCGTGATTCGATTCAGCTGATGAAGAACATGCAGCTGGTCTTCGATCACGAGGTTTCAGGCGAGGAGGCAACCAGGAGATTAACCAGCTTGTGCCAGGGAACTGACACCATAGTGGCTTTCTCGACTGCATTTTGAGCATTAGCCGGGGAGACAGGTTGGCCTGACGGTCCGCTGAAATCTTTATTTTTAAAAGCTTTGTCTGATCCTATAAAGGACGCTTTGGCTATGCTCGAGCCACCCACCACGTTCAGTGACCTGGATACCACGGCTATACGCCTGGACAACCGTATCAGGGAACGTGAACGTGAGGGCAGAAAACACCTGGTTCGGCATAAGCCTTCAGTATCAGTAAGCACTCCACCATTTTCCTCCGTGGATCAGGAGGAACCCATGCAGATTGATGGGTCATCTCTCCGCCAAACTGGGAGAGTTAAATCGCAAGAGTACTGGTGCCGATATTGTAGGCGTAGGGGCCATAGTAAGGATCAGTGTCCCAAGCTGACGGGAGAACGAGGGGTCTCACTGGGTAAACTGAGGTCCCCAGTGAGACTTAATAGTATATTTATTTGGACCCTGTGATGGGAGGGCCGCTCAGTTGCGTCGACGCTTTTATTGACTTCGGGGCGGTGGAATCTTTTATTAACGCAAAATGGGCTAGGGAGTTAAAAATTCCTACAAACCGACTTACAGGTACTCGTCAGGTTACTGCCCTCGATAGTCGTCCTTTGGGTTCAGGAAGTATTGACTGGATAACGAGTTCGGTGGAGATGCGCATTTCTCTCCAAGGCCACTCGGAGAAAATACAATTTTTTCTCATTGACTCCCCATCGTACCCACTAGTACTGGGACACTCATGGCTAGGGTTACATGACTCGTATGTCAGTTGGGGTAGGGATAAGAAACCTATTCGTCAGTGGGGCTCTCAATGGCAATCGCATTGCCGCTGAATTACCTTCTCTGCTTCGGGCCACGCCCCTAGTCTCTCCGAATTCGGATCTGACAGTGCTTCTGAGGAGGTGGAATCACTCTACGACCCAGATACTCCCTTCTCTCCCGCTGTCAGTCGAGAGGAGAGTTTGTCCTGGGACCCCTATGCGGAGGGGGGTTCCATGGAGGAGGAAGATTTCTCCATCTCTGATTTTGAGTGGGACAGGTTGTCTGATACCTCTTCCAGTGCACTCAAGTGTGCTCTACCCGGAGGTGTTCCAGCGGAGTACTCAGACCTTGCCGCGGTTTTCAGTAAACAATGCGCCACCAGATTACCAACCCATAGGTCATATGACTGCGCCATTGAGCTGTTCCCAGGTACTGTTCCTCCCAGGGGTTCACTATACTCCTTCTCAGTTCCTGAGAGGACTGCTATGAAGCAGTACATCGATGAATCTTTGGCGAATGGCTTCATCATGCCATCCACATCACCAGCTGGAGCCGGTTTTTTCTTTGTCAAGAAAAAAGACAGGGGGCTGAGACCTTGCATAGATTATCGGGGTCTCAACGACATCACCAAAAAAAATACCCTCTTCCACTTATGAACTCCGCATTTGAGTGCTTACAGGGGGCGTTGGTCTTTTCCAAACTCGACCTTCGCAACGCCTACGATCTGGTGCGCATGCATGAGGGCGATGAGTGGAAAACTGCGTTTAACACGCACCACGGGCAATATACCAGGTGATGCCGTTCGACCTCTGTCTTCCAGGCGTTAGTGAACGATGTTTTGAGAGAAATGCTGGAGAAATTAGTTTTTGTCTATTTAGACGACATTTAAATTTTTTCTCCAGGTCTCTCGTCACACGTCGTTCACGTTAGGCAGGTTCTTAAGGCGTTGCTTAAAGCCCAACTATTTGTTAAGGCCGAGAAATGCGCTTTTCACACCAACTCCATTTCCTTTCTTGGTTTTATTGTGGTGGACGGCAAAGGTCTTATGGACCCAGAAATAATTTTTGGCGGTCAAGAATTGGCCTACACCCAATTCTGTGAAGCAGGTACCCAAGCCGCCCAAGGGGCCAAGACTGGGCTTTCATTTTGAAGCTCACTTCCTGGTGCCGTTGCTCACTAGCGCCACTGCGGTTGGCTCCAGTGTAAGTCCATGTAAGTCAATGGCAGCAATGTGGTCAAAATACTCAGTCAATAAATTTTTCCCACAAAAAAATGTAATTGCAATAGGTGCCTTTCCTTCATCTAATGCCTCTGCATGTGCTGATGTTTTTTAAATATTGTGTCGTTTGGACAGAGTATTAACATTTGTTCAGGACCAATCAGAGGGACAGGTTGAGTCCTGGGATCACTGGCATAGATAGCTTCTATATGGTTCTCACTGCCCTCACTCGGAGGGGCGGGACCAGAAGGGGGAGACAACAATCATTGGTCTAAAACGGACCTATTTTTATCCAGTCTATGCTTGGGACAGGGAGACACGCTGTATTTTTGAGTGGAAGTCGATGGAGAACATCCCTTAGTAGCCTACCGTGAATAAGCTGTTTGTCACAGTTCGTAGCATAATAAATTGAGTGCCTTACCCGCTCATCTTCAACATGTTTGTCATCACGTATTCATGTTGGTTGGAGCGAGCTATGATGTGTCTACTACGAAAAACAATACTGTTTCGTAAGATGAGACTGAAGGGGATGTTGCAGCTACACTGCAGGCCCAGTGTCTCGGAGCAAGCAGCCAAACTGTGGGTTAAGTATCTGAAATCAATTGCTCCATACCTGTATAACCTTATCAATTTAGATATTAATTTAGCTATTCCACCCCCTCCCGTACGCAATCGCCGTACTCCCCCTGTCATGAACGTTACCATTGCTTGGGCGGCAGTGTAGTATAATGGTTAAGGAACTGGCCTTGTAACTGAAAGGTTGCAGGTTCGATTCCCAGGTAGGACACTTCCATTGAGCAAGGTACTTAACCTGAATCGCTTCGGTATATATCCAGCTGTATAAATGGATAATATGTAAAAAATGGTAAAAAGTTGTGTAAGTCGCTCTGGATAAGAACGTCTGCTAAATGCCTGTAATGCTTAGCAATGCTAGCTAGCAAGCTAACGATATCTCACGGCAAGTCGTTTTAACATTTAGCTAGCAAGCTAACGATAGCTTATGGCCATTTTAATTTAACAGTTATTTGACTTCCTTAAGGTCATTCTTGCTGGCTGGCCATATAAGTTGGCTAGCTACCGTGATTGCCTAGCGTTACTAACATTAGCCAGCTGCTCTAGCTAGAAGTCTAACCGGACATTCCTACACCTGGATCATTTTTTTAGGTCTCAAAAATTACGAAAATATGCAGGGAATAGAGCCAAAGTGTTAGTGGTATGTTTGTACTGACTCAATACGGGGATGTTTAAAATAAAACCAATAATTTATCGGAAAAGAATACGGAGTCTGCATTTGTAAATGTTTGTGATTAGGTTACAGGATGCAGATGAAAGTTAATGCGAGCTACGATGTAGCTAATGTAGCTACTGTGCTTTAGGTTAACCCACTAACCTACAATCCCTACTTTATCTGGAAGAGTTTTCAGAACGGGGTTTCATGCTGTGGCAAACCGTGACAGACAGCTCTGCCACAGTCGAGTTGATTAGCGGTTAGCCAAAAAGACGGTGGTGATTTGCTCATTTAAGACTATGGGGTCAGCTTCCTACCTTTCTAGCGGCGCTAGGGACATTTATAATAATAGTCTAACAAAATAACATACATGATTAATTGACCGTCAATATAGTTGATGGCAATAGCATTACCCTGTTCGTCCATGTGTGGTGGTGATGCATTGCGTCTAGCTTGACTACCGTGCTCAGCTGGTATGCTATCTAGCTAATCAAATTAGCTGATGTTAGCTGAATATAAATTGAAGATAACTGAATGAACGTTAATTATGTGATGAATACCACACATTCAATGCGAATAAATGACACAGAAAAATCGAGGATGAAAATTAAATTATATTATAAAACAACTTAAGGAAGTTTACCATGAGTTTGTTTTGCAAAATGGTGTTTGGTCAGGTCATGGGCTTTGTAGTTCTGTGGCTTCTCCACCCCAAACTGTCAATCATACTGTGCCCGGGCCATATCCGGTTGATTCCCCAAGCCAAGGTCACTTCGGCTCCACGGAGCAGGCGCAGTTTGTACAAACGGGCGGCAAAAAAGACATCCGGAGCCTCAATTCAATTTTTACGAGGCCGTGGAGGCAATGGGTGACGTCACAGTGGCTTTGTCCATATTTTTATACAGTCTATGTTGCCGCCCCCATCACTAACTTCACAAAAAAAAACATCTCCTGCCCACTTCCAGTGGAATCCTAGGACTGAGGCGGCGTTCACTGAGTTAAAGAGGAGGTTCTGCTCCGAACCTATCCTTATAACTCCCAATCCGTCCCTCCCCTTTGTGGTAGAGGTCGACGATTCTGAGCTGGGGGTTGGGGTCATTCTCTCCCAACACTCTCCACTTGACCGCAAGCTTCACCCATGCGCTTATTTCTCTCATGTCCTTACATCTGCCGAGAGAAATTATGATGTCAGTGATCAGGAGCTCTTGGCGGTTAAACTGGCTTTGGAGGAGTGGCGCCATTGGTTAGAGGGAGCGGAGCACCCCTTCATGGTCTGGACGGACCATAAAAAATTTGGAGTATACCCAACAGGCTAAGACAAGCCTGTTGGTCCTTATTTTTTACCAGGTTTAATTTCATTCTGACCTATCGCCCGGGCTCTAAGAATATTAAACCTGCAGTTTCGACCGGTCCGACAAGGAATCACGTCCCAAGCCTGTGGTACCTAGCTCTCAAATTGTGGCCCCAGTCAGGTGGGCTATTGAAAGGGCTGTGCAGAAGGCTATACGTTCCGAGCCCGGCCCAGGTGGGGGTCCGCCCCATTGCCTGTTTGTACCTTCTCGGTTGCGGGTTCTCCAGTGGGGTCACGCTTCGCAATTGGTGGCTCGTCCGGGCGTTCACCGGACTAAGGATTTTATTTCTTGTCGGTTTTGATAGCCTAAACTCAAGAGCGATGTGCGGGAGTTTGTCGCCGTGTGTTCTACTTGCGCCCGTAACAAGGGTTCGTGGCTTTCTCCATCGGGTCTCTTACGTCCACTTCCCATTCCCAGTCGTCCCTGGAGTCACATCACCCTCGATTTCGTAACCGGTCTGCCGCCGTCCCATGGGAACACTGTTATCTTGGTGGTGGTTGACCGGTTCTCGAGGGCGGCTCACTTCATCGCTCTCCCCAAATTGCCGTCCACACCCGAGACGGCTCAGTTAATGGTAGACCACATCTTTAGGGTGCACGGTCTCCCCCTGGATGTGGTGTCAGATTGCGGTCCTCAGTTCACCGCCAAATTCTGGCACTCTTTTTGTACCAAGTTGGGGGCATCTGTCAGTCTCTCGTCCAGGTTTCATCCCGATACCAACGGACAGACTGTTCGCACCAACCAGAGCATGGAGAACACACTTTGGTGTCTGGCTGCGTCCAATCCCACATCCTAGAGTCATCACCTTGCCTGGGCCGAATACGCTCATAACACATTGCGCAACACACCGGCCTCTCTCCTTTTGAGGCTCAGTTGGATTATTTACCTCCCTTGTTTCGTGAGCTGGAGAGAGATGCGGAAGTTCCTTCCGCCGCTTCCTTCATTCGCAGGTGTCGAGCGGTTTGGAAGCGTGTACGTTCCTCCCTATTACGCGCTTTGGCCAAACAGTGGCGGTGGCCGACAGGCATCGTTGTCCGGCCCCTTCCTACCGGGTGGGTCAATGAGTGTGGCTCTCCACACGGGACCTACCTTTGCGAGTCGAATCTCGTAAACTCGCGCCTCGGTTCATTGGTCCGTTTAAAATAATTTGGAGAATCAACCCATTGCTGTGCACCTCCAGTTGCCTTCCTCCATGCGTATCCATCCCAGCTTCCACGTCTCTCGCCTCAAACCGGTGCTCGTTAGCCGCTGCCCCCCCCCCCCCCCCCGGTTTGTGGAGGGAGGTTTATACCGCTCAGTGTATTTTGGCTGAGAGGCGTGTGGGCAGAGGCTACCAGTTTTTGGTGGACTGGGAGGGTTATGGCCCTGAGCAGCGCTGCTGGGTCCCCTCCAGGAATATCTTAGATCCGGCACTTATTAGGGATTTCCGTAAGAGCAAGGCTGAGGGATCGTCTGGAGCGATCCCTTAGAAGGTGGGTCCTGTCACAGTTATTAGCAGCCTTTGCTGTTTTGCCATTGGTTTTCCTTTTGTCGTCGTCGGGACGCTCTATCAGATTTTTTACGCCTCCGTCCCGGTGTTTGTATCTCGCCCGGCAATTATTCCTTACACCTGTTTTGGGTTTCCTGCCGATTATAAATAGCCCAGGACCTCCGCATTCCTGCACTTCGATATTGTCTTTGCTATTTTGACAAAGAAGGTCAGACGGTAAGGTATAGGAAATTCAGTCGCTGCATTTCCGGTTTGTACGAATAAGAAACGCAGCAAGTCCGGTTAGAGAATTAGGATTAGATTGGTTCTCTCTTTTATTTCCAATCTTTCTCTTTATCCTTTATTCTTGTTACCTTTTGTGCCAGCTCTTTCGCCACAAGAGCTCTGGATAACAGGTTTTCTTTTCTGTTCTTTTCCTTCACTGGTTTTATCGAGTTTTGCTTTGTTTCTCTACCTCCTGTTACGCCTAATGATTTAGTGCGTGAGGTTCTTTTGTTATTCATTCTTGCTGTTTATCCAGATTTGCCTCCTTTTGAGGTTGCTTTGATTTGGCTTGTGCTGGGGAAGTTTTGCTCCCATTCCTTTGTTTTCCTCACCTCTGGTGCGGCTAATTCCGCGTTTGTGGCGTATCTTTCAAGATATGCTTTTATTGTTGTGTTAAGATATGCCTTAACACAACCCTCACAGTTACATGAAATAATTTAGTAAAGATTGGGTAGCATTTCTTTGGAATAGAGCTTGTGTAATTTTTGTGAGCTAATATAACTAATATTGTTTGTTATAACTTGGCCTCATTTTGACATCAAGCCTGGATTTAGCAAGTTTCAATTAATTTTAGGTGCTTTGCGCATACACACTTTGTTTGCGTGAGTAACTAACTTGGTATTCTTGAAAACGTTTTTTATTGAGATGTAGCCTAATTTTACTGCAGCAGTGCACTTACTAAACAAAACTAATACAGTGCTGCTTCTCTCGCTGACAACTAAAACAGAGAATAACACTGTCACAAACGTTTCTCATTTTTCCTGCTATTTAACAATGTATTATTATTATTATTATTATTATTATTATTATTATTATTATTATCATCATCATCATCATCGGCGTCTGAGTCTCTGCCGCCATTTCGGAATCTTTGCAGAAATTCAGCTGTATCACTTTAAACTTTCTTCATCTACATTATTCCAGTCAGTAGCCCCTCCTTTCTTGCACTCCTCCGGAGATCTGCCATTTTCAGAACGGGAAACCTGGATAAATAGGTAATTAACTCAAATCGCGTTTATGAATATAGTATTTTAATCACTACTATTCTTAAATTAATATACGTTAAAGGGAGCGCGTGTATGCGTGTTAGCATACGATACGGACAATCAACCTATGTTCAGATGTGGGGCTCATTGAGACCTGTCCAGTGTAGTTGGAAAATAGCAGAATCCAGCGATGCTTACTTGCGTTAACACACAAACTAAATAAGGCACTTATTACAAAGTGAGACTGTTGAGGCATCGAAAACTGGTGTTTTCATTTAGCTAGCAATGCAGGTCAGCATGCTGTAGTTAAATTATTTCAGTACTTTACCACAGCGGACTAAGTTCAGTTACCCAGCACCACGAACCTATGTAAGAACTCTAAAACAACCGGTAGTTGACAAAACGCATCCGTATCGATTGATGCGGTTAATTGAAAACCTGCTGATCTGCTTATTGATGCCATGTAGCCTAATATAGTGCACTTGTGGAGAATTAATGCATGGCTAGGGGGTCGCGTGATGGTGGTATATGTCTTGGAAGTTTATTGGCATATTTAAGTTATCTTTTCAACACTAGTAGACTATGTTGTGCATTAATACATTTATATTCTGCAGATAATTTTTGAATCTAGTTATGTAAATTTCGCATTATGTTATTTTAATTATCCAGTAAAATTAGTTATTTTTACAAATAGGCTATCTCTTGGGATCATTCAAAATGACAGTATTTTTACTTTGTGCTCTGTGCTCTTTTTTATTTGCAAAAGACCAGTTATGAGACATTAATTGGTTGTTTTTAACCAATTTTTGTTATTTTCAATTTGGAATGGTCAGTTATACTTATAAGTGCATCCTCCATCAATTTGAGTGGCAGAATCACAAGATGAGGAATTTATCACATTACATACTGGACTTACACATTTCAACATGTGTGTGACTGATCTGTTCCCCACAGACCTGATGAACTATGGCTCAGAACCAGGTTATCCTCCAGTTTCACTTTTCCACTTTCGGGGAGACCATGCTGCAGAAGATGAATTCATTGCGCAGACAGAGCCAGTTCTGTGATGTCACAGTACGGATCAACGAGTTGGAGGTGCCAGGTCATAAGGTGGTGTTTGCAGCTGGGTCACCATTTCTAAGGGACCAATTTTTCCTTCAGGACTCACGGGAGGTACATATCTCAATACTGCAAGATGCAGAGATTGGGCAAAGGCTGCTTCTCTCCTGCTACACAGGGAGTCTGGAGTTCCCAGAACTGGAGCTTGTGAATTATCTCACTGTAGCCAGTTTCCTGCAGATGGGCCACATTGTGGAACAGTGCACTCAAGCCCTGAATAAATTCATCAAGCCCCATGTGGGACTTGAAGTGCGGTCAACTAGACCCTCTTCACGTGAAAGTGGGCCGGAACCTCTCAGTGTGGAGACAGAGCATGAAGAGGAGGGCAATGGCAAAGAAGATGATGAACTAATAGTGAGACCACAGTCTCCCCCTCCTAGACAGATTAGAGATCAAGTTGATGGAGAAGAAAGCTCCATCACCATTGTGAAAGTAGAATCCGTGTGTGACCGAGTGTCTGAGCCATGTAACAGCCTCCAAGGCCAGTTCTCAAGCTCAAATCCTGCTGCCTCCATGCAATCACCTGAGCCACAACACTCACTCATCAACTCCACGGTCGACACTCGGTCAGGGGAGATGCTTGTATTTCCCTTGCAGGGGTACACATTTAACCCTACAGCCTCTCTCCCAGGGAAAAGCACCCTTGGGGGACATTTGAGGAGTACAGATAAGGGCCTGCAGTGGTACCACCAGTGCCCGAAGTGTGCCCGGGTTTTTCGCCAGTTGGAGAACTACGCCAACCACCTCAAGATGCACAAGCTGTTCATGTGCCTTCTGTGTGGCAAGACTTTCACACAGAAGGGCAACTTGCACCGTCATATGCGTGTCCATGCTGGGATCAAGCCCTTCCAGTGCAAGATTTGTGGGAAAACTTTTACCCAGAAGTGCTCTCTGCTAGACCACCTCAATCTGCACAGTGGAGACAAGCCCCACCGCTGTAATTACTGTGACATGGTGTTTGCTCATAAACCTGTCCTTCGAAAGCATCTCAAACAAATTCATGGCAAGAACAGCTTTGATAATGCCAAGGAGCGCAGCCTACTCGAGGGCACAAATGAATTTGAGTATGGGCTCCAGGACTGTAGCATGGACAGTAAGCCTGTTGAAATGGAGGATACTATGTAGCTCAGGGTTTGTAGCTAATGGCACACCACACACCAGCATATTGTTTCCAGACATTAATGGTTCCATACAAAGAAATGACAACCTAACCTGAATGACGAGTGGGATTATTGCTTTCCAGAACATTGTTGTGCCAATGACTAAGTTAATGGAAATATGTCTTCTCCATGAGATGCTCAATGTCTCTGTTATATACAATGATTACAGTGTAAAATTTGGATCAGGTACTACATGAT
The DNA here is from genome assembly GCA_029718625.1 of Synaphobranchus kaupii. Lineage (NCBI taxonomy): Eukaryota > Metazoa > Chordata > Actinopteri > Anguilliformes > Synaphobranchidae > Synaphobranchus > Synaphobranchus kaupii. Next base: position 64,398,556 of record CM056376.1, on the reverse strand, counting down.
ATGCACACTTTCTCAAGTGTTAAATAAAATGTTAAGATTTTTGTGGAAAAACAGATTTTAAGATGCTGAGATATACAGTGCCCTCCACTATTATTGGCACCCCTGGTAAAGATGAGTAAAAAGGGTTATAAAAAATGTATTAATTAGATTAATCTCAAAAAATACAACCTTTAATTAAAGTAAATTTATTATGAGAAAACAAAATCCTTCATCAAGAAATAATTATTTTTAACAAAACCACATGTGCCACAATTATTGGCACCCCTGCATTTATACTATATAGAATAAAGTAATCATTTTTTATATTTGGTCGCATATCCTTTGCATGCCATGACTTCCCGATGTCTGTGACCCAACAACATCAAAAGACTTTTAATATCTTATTTTCTGGTACTCTTACAAGCGATACTATAACGTCTCTGCATTTTAATGGATCTCTATGGGAATTGGGGGGTGGGAGTAGATTCAGCTGTAAATTACACTGGAACAGTATGGAACACTTGGTTGGCTAAATGGCTCTAAATCATCAAGGGTCTGGCGTATCAAACAAGCCTTAAGCCATCACTCTGCTGCCAGAAATACAGTAGATATGGATGGATAAAGCTTTCTCTATCTACATAAAAATAAGTTTCTTTATCTACATATAATAAATTCTTCTCCTGACTTATTTTTCCATAGAGTTCAAAAGGAAAATTTGTCAGGAGAAACAACCCTTAAAGTGATCCATCCATATCTACTGCATATCTGGCAGCAGAGTGATGGTTGAGGCTTGTTTGATACCTCAGACCCTTGATGACTTACAGCCATTTTACCAACCATGTATTCCATACTGTTCCAGCATAATTTACAGCTAAATCTAGTCCCACCCCCCAATTCCCATAGAGATCCATTCAAATGCAGAGATGTTATAGTATCGCTTGTAAGAGTACCAGAAAATAAGATATCAAGAGTCTTTTGATGTTGTTGGGTCACGGACATCAGGAAGTCATGGCATGCAAAGGATATGTGACCAAATATTAAAAATGATTACTTTATTCTATATCTAAATGCAGGGGTGCCAATAATTGTGGCACACGTAGTTTTGTAAAAATAATTATGAGTGATGAGGGATTTTTTTTTTTCTCATAATAAATTTACTTAAATTAAAGGTTGCCACTGAATTTTGAAAGGGACATCTCTATGCTTAAAACCAATGGTCGGATTGTATATTTCATATTTAGTAGCAGATATTTATAGTAGAATATTAGAATATGACACAACATTCACATGATTATTTTGCATTTGAGTGAGCAGGGCTTTTCACTGCTTTTTTGGCATATGATCAGGCTATTGTTGGGTTTATCTTGTTGCTATGACAGAATTCAAATTTTATATGATGAATAAATATATTTATGAACTCACACATGGACGCTATTGTCCACTATGTCACGCATGAGATTAAGCTAATTCACCAAACGGTGAAGGTTTTATAACCCTTTTTACTCATCTTTACCAGGGGTGCCAATAATAGTGGAGGGCACTGTACATATATAGAAACATAGATGAACAAACTAAACTGTTCTTATTATTAATTTTAATTGCATTGGTTTTACATTTAATTAATAGGCAGTTCCAAAGAGAGACAATCGTGTCTATTAGTGTTGTTTGAGTTTAAGCCTTAACCCTATTGACTTTGGCCCTCCAGAAGTAATTTCCACCTAGTTTCTACTATTCTTATTTAAGTGTCAATATCTCAAAAAATATTCACTGCACATCCATGGTTTAAAGTTCAAATTGAAGAAGGTATGTATCATTCAGAAATTTGAAACAATACATTTATTTCAGAATCTTCACATACAGTATATACATAATATGCATAAAATATGTAGCCTAATGTTTTTAAATACGTTTTTTTTTTTTTAAATGAACAAAAGCGTGTATTTTTACATAACAACAGCAATGTATTTCAGTCCTGCGTTAGGTGGTCGCTGTGGAAATGTCGACTGTAAGGGACTGTATGAAGATAAACTCTTTAGGGTTAATCATAAAACAATTGTAGCTTCCTACCAGGCTGAATATTTGTTTTCATAAACATACAGGTGGTGGACAAAATATCGGAAACACCATTTTCCAGAAAACATAACACCTGCCACATGTTTGCTATGCAAAACCTCAACCTCTGTTCCTAACCTGATTATCTATGCTGTTTTGTGAATCATGTGCCACGTGTACATTTTATATGATGACTTTTGTTTCTTTACAATTATGCCAATAAACCATAATTGCCTGTTAGTCATATTTTTATGAAATGCTAATAAATTATAAATTACATGTCGCTGTTATATCAGTAATAAGTGAGTACACTTCAACAAATGTATAAGAAATCAGAAAACATTTTGGTCCCCAAAAACGAGTTGATCTCCTCTATGTAGTACAGTGGAATGTGATTAGTGAAAAAGTTAACTGAAAAAGGAATAATTAACAATTGGGCCATATTTGTGACTTGTGTTAAGTGTTGGATTCTAGACCAGTTTCAATGATCTTCTATTTTATTCAGCTGTTCACTTCGAGCAGAGGTGTTCACTCCCCACAGCTGTGTAGAGGTGCACATCTCCAGTTGTCATGGACCAAAATGCTTTCAGTTTTTGTCCTACATTCGCTCTAAAGTGTTCTCACTTATTACTGACACAAAGGCAGCATTTAATTGACAAATTAATATTATTTGGTAATAATATAATTAATGGCTAATTATGATTAATTATCAAGCTAATAAAAAAACAAGACAGAAAATAAAATGGATACATGGCATACCAGTCATAAAAGAGTGTATAAAACATAGGTAAGAGAAATGGGAGCAAACATATAGCAGCTGTTTTATGAATAACTGTTTTCCGTTTCTGCCGTTTCTGATATTTTGTCCACCCCCCTGTATTTATACGAGAAATTTTTAGGTGTCTTCTAAATTAGGTGTCTTCTAAACCGAAAGTGCATCGGGTACTGTATATAGTACAGTAAGCATGGGAAAATGCTGAATGCTTATTTGTACAACGTTTTAAAATATTATTGTTTCTATATCTGAACATGACTTTCTTAGCGTGTATAAACTGTGCATTTTACAGTTTGTAGCTGTGGCAAGATGAGGGTCGTAAGCGGTTTGGGCTATTAATAGCACTCTGTTATTTTATTGCCCTGCAGTGCACCAGAAGAGGCTGAGGTTTTCGCAAGCAGTGACCCTTTTAACTCGTTCGTGCAGATGGAAAATTTGATCAGTTCTCACCTATTTAGGGGGTGCTCTGTTTAAGGCTTTATAACTCCTGGTGTGAGCATAACAGAAACTTGGTAAATGGCTGAAATGAAACAAGACAGTTGTACAATTTACAAGATTTGTTTATTTTTATAATTTAACTCAAAATAAAGTGCCACAAATGCAAATAATCTTTGTTGAAAATATTTTTTCTTTAGTTTGCAATGAAATACTGAGAGCTATATATGTGAAACAGGTAAATCTATACATTTCCCGGATCATAAAATAGGACGATATGCAGAACTACTAAAGATATATGATGAAAAATATAGGCAGTGTACCCTGTTGTCCATTAGTGTCTCCAAATCTATCCAAATGGCTTAATTGTGCACTGCTCTAAATCATAATAATAATGATATATTTTACTAAAAATCAACCGCTTTTGGCTCAGAAAAATCACTTTTGCACCATTTTCAAGTGGGAATTACTATCTTTTCATCAGTATAGGGGGGGTAGATATCTATGGGTCCAAAACCCTATCCAAAACATGTCATAAAATGAATAAGATTTGTTTTGCATAAAGCATATACATTTGCCCCATCTGAAAGTTTAAGGTGAAAACATGATATCACACTGTAGCACACACCTAAATATGTAGCCTAATCATTCACTCATGGACCTCAATAAAAAATCAGTTTCCCCTGTACTCTACAGTATGTATTTTGCGCTGGGATCATGACTGAGCCATCAATGAACGTTACTTACAGTGTGTGAAATACACTCAAAATGCGAAGATAATATCTAACATAGCCTATTGGACAAGACAGTGATCAAGTGGAAAAACAAATGTACATATGTAGCCAGCGAGAAGAACTGCGAATTACAAGCAGTACTTTTTTTCATATCGCGGAAGAAAAACCCCTGCCAGCATGCGTTTTCTTTAACTCTTTGCGTAATGGTACATTGACTAGATAAAAAATTCTGTTACGGATTCTGGATATCCTGTCCTCTATTGGATAAAACAGTTATATAGATAAACTGGAAACACGTGAAATACTTCAGAGCTACTGGAAACATGTGAAATACTTCAGAGCTGTAGGTACAGTGTATGGGTGTTGCGCGCATACGTTCAATGTTGTGTAATAACGAGCTACGAGTTTGTATTTCTCAAACAGATTGTCCAAGACAATAAATGACCACTGAATTTTGAAAGGGACATCTCTATGCTTAAAACCAATGGTCGGATTGTATATTTCATATTTAGTAGCAGATATTTATAGTAGAATATTAGAATATGACACAACATTCACATGATTATTTTGCATTTGAGTGAGCAGGGCTTTTCACTGCTTTTTTGGCATATGATCAGGCTATTGTTGGGTTTATCTTGTTGCTATGACAGAATTCAAATTTTATATGATGAATAAATATATTTATGAACTCACACATGGACGCTATTGTCCACTATGTCACGCATGGGTAGGTATAGACTGGGTGGGGGGGGGGGGGGGTGCTTGTTAAATGGATTTGCTACGGGAAAATAATGACACTTAGAAACTCTCTATTCAGCAGATTTGTCACGAATCGTCTACCAATAAAGCTAAAACACAGAGTTTGTGATTTCCACTAATAGTTTGTCTGCAGGAGTAACGAATGTCTCAGTTGATGATGGCGCCGGCAGCATTATCACTAGGCATCTTCGCAAAGGGGTTAAAGTCCTAAGACAGGTGTGAAATGGTGTGCAATAGCAGGGCCTTGCTCTGGTCATATGTGCAATAGCAGTGTTCAATGTTCAGCTCTATAATGTCCAATGCAGCTAGGGAGATACAGTCGAAGTGAATCTACAAATGGAAAGTCTTGTTCTGAGCTGTTGTGGAGTTTGGTAGGGGGCATGTGATATTGCACCATGCTCCTTGTAGGATTGAGCTATTTTTTTCTGATCCTGAAAGGAAAAACATACATTGGTTTCAGATAGCTGTCAACTGCACTTGACATTAGAGAGCTGCACGGGAATGGGGACAGTGATAATACTGTGGAATTCTGCGGTAATCCGTGGGTATGGGGACAAAATAAAAATATTCCCGCGGTGACAACGGGAATGGGGATGGGCGTTACAGTGTTCTTGGGGGAACGAGGACGACATGTACGTTAGCACCGCGGTAACGGCAATAAGATTCTATGTTCCTTATTGAGTTGCACTGGTAGGTGACCATCTCGAGTTTGAGTGGAACAACACTGTCATGTATGAAAGGAGTTCGCTTTAATTAAAATTGACGGGAATATTGTCCCATATGTCAAATGCAACAAATGCCACGCGGCTTTAAAATGGAGATCTCGCGATGGAACCAGTGGTCTATGGGCTCACATTAATACATGCTTGCTGCTCAGCACCTCCGCCAAAGTCACGCGAATCACCGATGTTCCCGGTTTCAATTTAAGGAAGCTAGAGCTGCCAGCAAGTGCCAGGAGGGAAATAGCTAACAGACACAATCGTGCACATGTGTGCGACAGATATAAGGTATTTAAGGCAATGATTATTTCGAGTTATGTGCAGTTGTGGGTTATTATTATTATAAATGTCTTTGAAGTGTCAGCTAGAGATTTAGAACATCCATTTTCTTCTAAGTGAGATGCAAATTAATAGGCTATGTTACTATTGCTAAAGGGGACGTGAAGTACTCGGTAATGCGAGTCTGGTTCATTTTCTTTTTACCTTAAATAAAATATGGCCCTGCATTCAAATCTGAAATTGACCTGTATTTGATAGAAAAATAAACGAAAGTTCGTTTTTTGGGGCCATCCATTTTGGTACAAGCTAGGTTGGTTCTTCATCAACGGTTCGGCAGTGCATTGTGGAGTGACCTGTTAAGTGAGATTAGCCTCCCTGGGGGAGAGGGTCTTGTTCTTCAAAACCACAAACCACATGATTTGTTCTTCAAACCACAAACCGACTGAAGCCAGACGCTGTGGTTGGGTGGGCGCGCAAAACTTTAACGTTAGCCAGTGTATGGAAAGCACATCAGGAATAAAATGTATTATGATTATTGTTGTTGTTATCTCCTTCCATGTCGCAACTTTATGTTAAACATTAAAAATAAAAACTTTTTTTGCACAAATTGAAGAATCATTTTTCATTTAGTTGTATTTTTTATTTGAATAGAAACATGTGTGGTCCAATTTGTGTTCTCATATAATTTTTTATTATTTTACATTTTTAAGCGGTGCAGCCGCTTCTATATGTGTCATGTGTGTCCGTGTGTCCATCCGTTCGTAGCACGAGATTTAAACCAATCAGGAGGCACCTATGCGTCACATGCCCGGCAATACAATATTAGCTTGAGAAAAGCATACCCAGCTTGAGACAGCTCTATCTCAAAAAATATACATGTCACAGCTTAGATATTCGCACCATAGGAATCCTGGGAACCAGATGCACATCTGTATATAATTAATATGTCTTGTGTAGCTTAAAAACTGTAGTCGTGGTCACAAGTTTGAAAATGGGTTTGAAATTGAAATGACCAGCTGCCGCTAGAGTGGAGTTTTGAACATTCCACCTGTTAGCAAGGTGAGTTGCTGTAGCAACCCCCCGAAGCAAAATCAATACAAAATCTACCACCAGTGTTCTGCTGGACCCAGTCAGTTATGGAACGGCCCAACAATCCATGCACCCTCTTGTTGAGTTTGGAATTCCATTGTTATTGTTCAGGTAATAACTGTAATCTTTCCTGTTTGTTATCAGAGTACTAAGTCATATTTCCTGTTTCTTCTGAAATACCAATGGCTGTCATTTTCTATTGCATTTTTTACTGCTTACTTCACCACCTGGGTGTGATTTTTAAATAAATAATACTATCTTATTTGGCTAATCTTTATCTGACCCACAAACTTACAGTGTTTCTATAAAATATGGGTCAACTTCAGATTTGAATGCAGGGCCATATATTATCTAAGGTAAAAAGTAAATGAACCAGAGTCACGTTACCAAGTGCTTCACATCTCCTTTAAAAATACAATGTTCTAAGTGGATTGTATTATTTCTTTATTCTAGACAATTTTCCACTGTGGAAGGCAAAGGGTTGAAAGCCGTTTTGCAAAAGCTGATTGATATTGGCCACATGTTTGGGAAGGTGCCAGTTGACCAAATACTCCCATGTGCTATCACAGTTTCATGCCACTTGGACAGAGTTGTTGCTGACAAAAAGGCCAGTCTGGTGATGGACTTAAAATCAGGAGTCGGCTTTGGTGTGACAACTGACCTGTGGACAAGTGACACAACAGCTAATTTCCGGTCATGCAGGTCATGCATTTCAGGTCATGCAGTCGCACATTCTTGCAACAAGAGAGGTGGAATTTAGACACACTGCTGTGAACATTCATGCGTTAATCAACAGTATACTGAATTAATATGAGATCCCTCCCTCCAGGGTTTTATATGTTACTGACAATACCGCAAACATGAAAGCCGCTTTCAGAGAGGAGCACTGGATAGCCTGTGCTGGGCATAACTTAAACCTGTGAGGGGGCGAGGCAAGGTTCTGAGAACCAAATGCGACAGATAGGGAATCTATAAGCGTACCTTAAGAGATACGCCACAAAGCGGAGAAACCGCAACAGGAAAAGGAGAACAAAGGAATGGGATAAAAAAACTTCCTGACCGAAGTCAAAACAAATCTACTTGAAAAGGAGGCGAGCTCGAAGAAGCGAGTATAACAAACAAAAAGTACCTCACGCTCTAAGACAAAGAGCGTAGAAGAGGTAGAGAAAATAAAAGAAAACCCAGAGCAACAAGGGTGTAGACTTAAACAGAAAAACAGTCTGTTACTTAAGCTCTGTAGGCAAAGAGCTGAAAACAAAAAAGGTAACAGGTAACGAGAGAATAAAGGACAAAGAAAAGGAATAGGAGAAAATAACCAATCCTATCCTAACTCTTTAACCGGACTTGCTGCGTTTCTTATTTGTACAAACCAGAAAGGCAGTGACCGTGTTCCTATACCTTACCGACTTCGATGTCAATTAGCAACGACAATATCGAAATGCAGGAAAGCGGAAGTCCTGCACTATTTATAGCCATCAGGAAACCGAACACAGGTGTGGGAAATAATGACTGGGCGAGATCCAAAGACTGGGACGAAGACGGAAAAAATCAGATGGAGCGTCAGATGACGCCAAATCGAATACCAACCGCAGAAACAACATAGGCTGTCAATAATCATGACAAAACCTAGTGCTCTCATATGGCTTGCAGGCTGTGGTGGGAGGTGATGATGATTAGCTAACCAGGGCTGCCAACTTTAAGAAAGGTTTTCGAGTGAGATATTAGTTTGGTGTGACCGCGGTCCAGGGGGGAGCAGGGTTTAGAGAGGGGGGTTTGGGGGGCCACCCCCAAGAAAATGTGATGTTATCTGACTAAAAAACTATGGATTTTCACATCATTTTGGACCATTAGGCCTATCATTACCATATTTGTGAAAAAATAACATCCGCGGGGGAAGGGAGGAGGCCCCCCCCTGAAAAAAAAAATCCATTCACCAAACCAATTTCCTTCAATTTTACATACCTTTCATCATTTATGAGCTGCACAGGTAGCAATGGAATCAACTGGAAAATCTGATCAACTATGACATCACTTCTCCACTACATGGCTTTAATTAAACATTTATTAGTAAAAATCTAGAATAGTTTGGACATGTAGCCTACAAATCAATTATTAACGATTTAGCCTTTTAGCTTTGGCTATCCATAACGGACGTCAGCTGTTATAGCTACTGTTTCCGTTAGCTCTATCTAAAAAGGGACACAATAAATTAAACTTTAAAAGAAGGAAAGAAAATCACTGTTCTCTAACAAACATGTTATTCGTGTTAGTGGGAAGCCAAGTCCAGAGTAACCAAACACTTGTTGCTGCTGTCTGTGAAACTACTGCTGCTGATAGTGGAGCTGCAGTTACATGCCAACCAACTAAAATGTTGGTAATGTTAGCTAAAAACATGAATAATGCAATAACGTAATGGCCACTAAATAGACAAAGTATTGGAACATTTAATAGATTTGTGAATAGATTAATAGATTTAATAGATTTGTTAGTATATCAAACTCTAGCTTGAGTCATTTAATTTGAAACAGTCAATTTAATCTCACTTCAAATGTAAATTGGCAGAATTTTTATTTAATACAAAGGAATGTCCACTTCTGTAATGTGAAATCAATACTGTACTGTTGTAACTAGGCATTTTAAAGCCAAAGCGAGTGCATCCACTTAGCTACTGTGCTGAAACTGGACTTATTTGGATGTTTGGCTAGCTTACTAATATAAAAGACCATATGTTCATGTTTGCAGATCTATTTTTAAAACGTTAACGTTCGCTAATATTGAATAACATTAACGTTCAATTCAATTCAATTTTATTTGTATAGCGCTTTTTACAGAGAACTGTCACAAAGATGCTGCACAGGGAAGGAAAATTGAGCAAAAAAAACAGGCCTTAGCCCCCAACCAGCAAAATGAGGTAAAAAACTCCCCGGCAGGGGAGAAAAAAAACACTGAACAGTGGCGAGAAAAAAAACACAAAAAAAAACTCCCCAGTGGGAAGAACTCTCGGAAGGAACCTGGCTAGAGAGGGGGTGCCCATCCTTTGCTGGCCGGCCCCGGTTTAGACTAAAGGTGGACTGAATGGTAATAGTCATTTCAATAATCAGTTCAATCATCAGTTCAAAGGGGGCGGGGTGATGCATCTGGGACTCCGCTTGCGTGAAGTCGGGAGGATAAACCAAACCAAAGGAGGGACGGGTCCGAAGCAGTCTGCAAACTCAGGGTGAGGGGCATAACTGGAGCAGTCTGCAAACTCAGGGTGAGAGGGGGATGGGCCGGAGTAATCTGCAGCTCAGGGTGAGAGAGGAAAAGAGAAGGTTTTGGGTCATCCAGGCCTTTACATCTTTGAGACAGGTCTCTAGTTTAGACAACTGGTCAACTTCACCTGGCTTAACTGATATATAAAGTTGTGTGTCATCTGCGTAGCAGTGGTAGTTAACACCATGTCTGCTTATAATGTTCCCAAGAGGGAGCATGTAAAGAGAAAAGAGCAGAGGACCCAAAACCAATCCTTGTGGTACTTCAAAGTTCACCTTAGAAAATTCAGAGGACTGACTGTTTACCCTAACAAACTGGGATCTATCATAGAGATAAGATTTAAACCACATAAGAGCATGCCCGATAAGACCACCTAAATTTTCTAACCTGCAGAGGAGAATATGATGGTCTATAGTATCAAAGGCAGCGCTCAGGTCAAGTAAAACAAGAATAGAAATACAGCCACAGTCCAGAGAGAGGAACAAGTCATTCATTACTAGGGCAAGGGCGGTCTCGGTGCTATGGTGCTTCCTAAACCCAGATTGAAACCTCTCATACACATTATAAGTATGTAAAAATGAAGAAAGCTGTTGCGCTACACATTTCTCAAGAATCTTTGATAAAAATGGGAGGTTTGAAATGGGTCTATAATTGGCCAGGACAGTGGGATCAAAATTTGGTTTCTTAAGTAGTGGCTTGATTTCTGCCAATTTAAAGGATGTAGGAACATGGCCCGATAGCAATGATGAGTTAATTAAATGAAGAATTGGTTTGATGAGCATAGGCAATATCTCCTTCAATAACTTTGTGGGTATGGGGTCTAGAAGACAGGTGGATGATTTTGAAGAAGAAACTAACTGAATTAGTTCGCTCTCAAGTAAGACTCCATCTCATAAACAAACCAATTATAATAACGTCTCCATGAATGAGATATGGTTTGCTATTTGATGCCTAGCCAAGCCTCTGCTGATGTCTGTTACATTAGGTTTCCACTGTCACTGTGGTAGCTAGCTAGCTAGCAAGCAAATGAGACAGCACGCTGTGATGGAAATAATGCTGCCTAGCATCATAAAATCTACTTTTAATCATTTTAGCTAGCATTTAAACTACACTACAAATATGAAATTGAAGATCAATTTTTCCAAAAGTTCAGTAGCCTACTTTCATGGTTGAGAATGCCATGTTTGCTTTGGACACAGAAAGCTTGACAGACATAGCAACAGTTACTAAGGGGGGCGGGGCTTAGAGAAGGATCAATTGCCCCAGCGGTAGTTGCCATTTGGGATAGGGCTTAAAAGGGTTTGTCTCTAAAGTATCACGGGCTGTGGTCTTAAGTTAGCATGAACAAAATAGTCACATGTTTTTTCCACATTTAAAAACAAACACTGGGTGATCTTTAAATACAGAGTGGAAGGAGGTATCGGATGAAAGGACATGCCAGTGACCTTTTACCATGATCTTGAAAATAGTTGCCTTTGGGGTAGGCTATACAGTATGTGGTAATGAAAATAACAGGGGCCGCAGACACACCTCTCTCACTTTTTTCCGGGCCACAGATCAAATGTTGAAAATGTAATGATGTGAGACACACACACATACACACATACAGTTGAAAATGTGCCTTTTTATTAATGATTGAGTGGCTCTTAAAAGAGCCTTTTTTAGCATGAGTCAGCCTATTCAGTCCGAAGATAGGCGGGGGAGACCAAGCCAACCTGCATGCTCCGGAGGAGCACTCCATCACCCCGGTACATAGATTCATCATTCCACCTAATGTAGGCCTACGGGTGGTCAATGCAACCCATGTCACGAGCTAGCACGAACCTACCGATGCCGTGCCTTGTTTTTACCAGGGGGTGCCCTAAAAAAATCAACCACAGTCAAAAAACATTTAAAAAAAAGATTATAGCCTAGTTAAGCGTGTAAGCATAATATTTCTGAGTTTTTTTTTGTTATTGCATAGAAAACACAATCTCCAATGTTTAACGTTAACTCCGGTCCTTTCAAAACAGTATTTAATTTTGCCATATGTCGCCTATGCATTACGTCATGTTTTATCCTATGTTCATTGAATGCATCCGGCAAATAATTAAAAAAAATACTTGACTACAGTACAACAGCTCAGACATAAACAGACAAGCTGCCTTGCGTTCAAAATCTTTTTTTCCCCCTCACTCAGGCTATGACTCAGAAATAACAGTGATTTAAATCTGTTTACGTGCATTTGGTGTCTTTTAACAAAGCAATTCATATGTTTTAGGCTATTACTATTTTGCATAATTTACCATAGGCTACATATTTGTCTGAAATACAGCGTCCAAAAAATCAGTACTTTCCATTTTCTGTGCAAAAACAAGCTCTGAGACTCGTAGGTCTGCTGGTCCAACAGATCGGTGATTGAATTTAATTTACATTCAATGGGCATCATTCATGAAGTGTTCCTAAATATGCGCGTACGTTTATGTACGAAACGAGTTGGTATGAAAAATGTATGCCGTAGTGATGTGCAGTTCGCGAACGAATCGGTATTTTTGAACGACTCTTTATGCTGAGTCGTCTGAGTCGACTCAATAGTTCGAGGGAATCGTGGTTACCCACGGCTCTGGCTCTTAGCTCTGGCTCTCGACTCTGCCTGCTCTCTACTACAGCCGGGAGCCGGTGTCACTAGTTATAACCTAGGTTGAGCAGCAGTAGTGATAAACATGATAAAATAGGTCGCACAAATCTGTTTTATAATCATTTACGAATACATTTTTATTTGATCTAACAATATTGCACACATTTTTGTGAATTAGATAATCACCCCAGCTCATTCCAAAGTGATTATTAGGCTACTAGCTACTGCTAACGGTTAAAAGATGTAGGCTCCCTACAGTCGCCTACTAGCCTACCCAACTCTCATCAGCACGAAATCAGCTCGACTCAGCGTCGTGAACCGCAGCAATATCCCACGGTTCCGGAGCCGTGACACAAACTAAAGTCCTTTTGAGTTTTAATAGAGAGCAAATGCTGTTGCCTACACCATTAATAATCGGGTTTAGCCTACTTAGCGTCGGATCAACCAGAAACATTGACAAAGGTATTCTGTTATATCTAATGATAGTCCGAGACGCCTACTTTTTATTACAAAATTATTAGGCTACATGTGGCTGTTTGCAACCGAATTGCAGCCTAAAACAGAATTAATATGCGATTGTGTTCAACAAATAGGCTACTTTAAAGTGGTGGCATTTTTATTTTAGAACTCTTGACCAACAACAACAGTGAATAGATAAATATAATTTTGTATAATAGAATAAATAAAAAGCCTAATGGTTCAAATAAACATATTTTATGGTGTCCAAATAAATCTTTACTAAATCTATTTAAAAGTAATAAACGAAACAGGCTCCTGTAGCCTACACACACACACACACACACACACACACACACACACACACACACACACACACACACACACACATCAAGATCTTGCTTGTTTGTCGGATTTGGCTGGCTATCTCTCCTACACAGCCATTCATCCATCACATTTTCAGTAGGCTACTGGATCTGATTAAAAAAAAAGAAGATTTATATTTGCATAGACTAATAAAATAGCTATAGCCTATGCAAATATAACCATTAAATGTCTATTCTTACATGTAACATCTAACGTTACAGTCAATGACCGACAGCGATATTTTACACTTCTGCTAGAATAACGGAGATGGGAAAGTCGTAGCCTAAATAAATGTAAACTGGATGCGATTGCAAACTAGCTTGAAAAGTAAGAGGGAGTGAACAGAAAACATTGAGCATAGGCTATTAGAAAATGAGTATCAATCAGGTGATGTACGTCTGAATAAAATATCAAAGCTGATTTACCAACTTCATTTGCTACCAAACCCTGCTGTCTGAAACAGCTTCAAATTCCAGCTCGCGCTGCTGGGAGAAAAAGATGCAGCTCGGGTAGCTCGAAAGAATCTAACAAACGAATGGTCGCCTACTGTATTAACTGGAAGTAGCCTACCAAAAACTCGCGACTCCGACTCCGATCCGACTCTTAAAACTGAACGGTACGGAACGAGCCGAACTGCCCATCACTAGTACGCCAGATTCATCAAACCATGTGGGAAAGCCAGATTATTTCGTATTCACATACGAAGCGTGTCCACGGTATTTTGTGATTAGCATAAATCTACGCCCATTAATTGCCTTATATGGAGGCTGTCACTTCCATTTAAACGTCCATACCTATGGAAGATTATTCAGCCCAAAATTAAAACGAAAATCAAAATGGAAAATCAAAATGGAGGATTATTTAGCCCAAAATTAAAATGAAAATTAAAAAGTTTTCATTTTCATTTTCAAACTGTATCTATGTAAATGAGGGGGTATGGTCCTCCTATCAATCAAAGCAAGCAGGGTGGGTCTCATACAGGTTAGTGCAGTAGCACTTAATGAACACTAGGGGGAGCATAGCATAGGGATGGGTAACAGTCTATGCTTGATACTATGCTCTCAGGGCACTCGTAAGTTTTAATGGATGAAATGATGAAGAATCTGACCAGTGTTATAAAGTATTCTTGTTTTATGAAAGAAATGGAGCTAGCTAGTCAGCGCTACGCGGTGTAGGCTATAGGTCAAACCTGCGAGGTGGAAAATTCACGGTCAGAAAGTGAAAGTCCTCCCCAATCATTTGTTCCAATCACCTGGATTTTCTAATTATCACAATTCTTCAGCCAAGAGGTAGGAGCTAACTAGGCTAATTAGTGAAATCGTGAGTTCATGGGTGGAAGAAACACAGCAGGACTTTTACTTTCTGACCCCTGGACTTTCCACCTCTGCAAACCTGGTAGTAGCCTACGATAGGCTACATTGTGCCAGGTTAAACGTTGGATTGCATCAGTTGTGTTGGACTGCTGGAAATAACTGAAATCCTCTCTTAAAATAAATGAAAAGACCGCAAATGAGTCACTGGATCATTTAAACTTTTAATCTGGCTCCGGTACTTTAAGCAAACATTGCTTCAAAAAGTCTATCGACAGCCAGATTCTATTCTATATGTTATACAAAATGAGAAATGTTAATGTATGCTATTTGAAAGTGAGTCGGCTTCGTCATACAAAAAATCCAGGGTTAAATCTTAAATTGAGCTTGCTAGCTGTTTATTATTATTATCCTAAAATAGCTCTCGTAAGTGTTTCTCTCATAAGTGTTTCTGTCCCATCCATTGTTAATTGTGTTTACTGTATTACACACTGTGTAATACTCGTGTGTGCATGAGTAACTGGACTTTTAACCTGGCTCCGATAGATCTAGCTAGCCTACTTCAAATGAACATTAAGGCATAGCTTCTAAAAGTCTATCGAGACATTAATGTATTTGAAAGTGAGTCGGCTTTGTGATACAGGAAATCCAGGGTGGAAATTTCAATTAGCTGTCTAACCCCTTAATCTCGCTTCGTAGCTAGGCTCTGCTTCCTGAAATTCCCTCAGGGAAAAAAACGACGACACACTTGGCAGCTTCCAAGTTTAGACATTCTCGTTTATTTCTCAGGATTCTAGCTCCGATGTGTATTAAAACAACCGGATAGAATAAAACGTCATAGCACCATTTTGTGCGTTCCATTTTCAGCTGTCTTCAGCAATATTTTTTCTCTCATAACAATGCAAAAATGCATCTTTATCATATATGCGACCATATTTTTTGAAGACCGTCATGAATCTAGCTATCGATAGACTTTTTGAAGCTATGCCTTAATGTTCGTGTAGGCTAGCTAGATCTATCGGAGCCAGTTTAAATGTGTAAACGGTCCAGTGACTCATGCACACACATGAAGTTTGTAATACAGTAAACACAATTAACGATAGATGGGTAACAGAAACACTTATGAGAGCTATTTTAGGATAATAATGTCGCCCTCCCCCTATACCAGGGGCTAAACTGCTCGATGTAGGTTCACAACGCCACTCCCAATTTAGGGACGGGTGGGAGACCCGTAACCAATTTGTAGTATGCGACCGAGATTCAGCACACAGGAACTATTCAAACAAATGAATGGAGGCAAGGCCGACATACAAAATAATCACGTTTATTCACTTTGACCATCAACTGGGTTACCAATGGTAAATTTACTTTATTCAGTTAAAATCTCACTAACACACCCACATCACTCTCGCATATCACATACTTTAGCATAAGACAGTGTCACCGTGGGGCATTCACAGGAAGTTCAAGCTTTGTCTCACAGCTCAATACTAGGTAATAGACCGAAAAGACTAAAGTGGGGGGGGTGGGGGGGTGGGGGGGGGGGGGGGGGGACACAAGGTTAGTACTGGGGGGCAAAACCAGCTGCAGAAATACTGGTTGGAATTTTGGACATGGGACAGATACAGGGTACTCTACACTCCCAGACCAATACGATTCACTATGTGCAAGTATCAACAAAAGGTAGGCACCACAAGCAACACTCAGTGGGAATTCTTTGTAAACCACACCTCGGGAGTACCTCCCTACTATCAGCCACCCCAGCGAAGCCAACCATGAATCTACCCCACAGCCCTAGAGCATTAAAACTGTGGAGGTCTGAGGAACCTTTTACACAACTTAGGTCTACACCCAAAATGCAACCACACTGATAGAATCCTGCACTCCTGAGATACACTGTCACCCCAGTAAAGCACTTGGATAACACAGCAATATATTGCACACAAACCCGGTATATAAAGTGCTACGTAACTGCACACCACTCACACTATAATGTATTGCACAAACCCAGATATAATTAGTAATAGGTGCAGCCGACTAGTACTACAAATCACAGATAGCACACCATTACATTACACATTCTGGTTGTTCAAAAAGCTAAATTACTACTCACTACTCACTACTTACCCACTAGTATGATGGATACTTCACAATCAAGTGGCGCACCCGTATTGCACATAACCCAGTTACATAAAGTGCTAAGTTGCTACACTTCATTACAAGATATTGCACAAACCCACACCTAGAATGCCAGCTAAATACACTCATACAAAGTTAAAAACTAGTAGACCATAGTATTGCACAGGACCCGAGCACATAAAATACTACAAATTCATAGGGTAACTCCCCTACAGTTAAATACCATTCAACCACATATAGGGCACTGAGAAACAAACATAAAAATGTATACCAAGGAAGAAAAAGTGGCTAGCTCTCACTAACTAACTTCCCGCTTTGTCCCCAATCACGGTTGTTTTGGAATAATTCCAACGTGCGACATCTGGCTAGTGGTGTGTCGTTCGCGAACCGGCTCTTTTAGGTGAACGTTGGGAGCCAACTCGCATATCTGAAGAGCCGATTTCTTTTGTAAATGAACACAAGACAAGTGCTTGTGGTCTTGGTGGAACTTTTATTCGTTTTTTTTCTTCAAGTTCCATCTGTAATCAAAGAGAAAAAATTTTTAGGCCAAAAATAAATAAAACCACTATAAGAAAATAACATTAATAATAATTTAAAAACCAGTTTAATTGTTGGTCAGTTTAATTTTTCTGATGCTGCAGTTTTGCACATTTATTTTTTTATGCATTTATTTATTTTTCTTTATGACGCAATATTATGTTCTATTTTATGAGTGTCTATTTTGTTTTGAAATGTTCAACTACGCACTGTGTTTATTGTGCAATTTATTTCAAGACATAAAAATGTCCTACTTTCAATGCACATGTGTAATAGCGTCTTACTGTTTTTACATTTATTTAAATAGTTTTTATAACAAACAAAATGGAAACTAATGTTATTTTGGTAATTAGAAGGTAGAGTAAGATTCCTTTAAACAATTTAAGTGATAGATGTGCACAAACACCAATCATAGGTCAAAATATCCCTAACTTTGGCTGATTTTGAAAAACCGGAAATGCTACTGAATGAAGAGCCGTTTGGGAGCCGAAAGAGCCGGCTCTTATTGGTGAGCTGAGCCAAATGATCTGACTCACTGAAAAGAGCCGGAATGCCCATCACTACATGCGGCGAGCCTTTCAATAGGCAGCTTACTGTTCCTCTCCAGACACCGATGCTTTCCTGCATTGCATGTAGCTTCTGGCGCTGCTACAACAGAAATGCTACCTCCGGGCTTACACACCAATAACCGCGTACTCCATTTTCTTGATAGATCCACTCTCCCACACAAACTTTTCTGAGCAGATGATAGCAATGTAGCAGCTACTTGTCTCAGGACAACAACACGAATAAAGAGCCCGGTACAAACAGTCCACCTCTTACAACCCATACCATACGCTTGTAGCCAAACGATACTTTGGGGAGACTTCTCGCGAGAACCAGCACAATGCAAGGTCCCTACCATAGACTGTATAAAAATATGGACAAAGCCACTGTGACGTCACCCATTGCCTTTCCATGGCCTCGGAAAAACCAAATTGAAACACGGAAGTCTTTTTCGCCGGCTGTTTGGACGAACTGCGCCTGCTCAGTGGAGCCGACTTGACCTTTGCTTGGAGCAGGGTGAACCGGATATGGTCTTCATGGGAGGGTCTCTGTCCAGGCACAGTATGATTGACAGTTCGGGGCGGAGATTCTGGAAAGCGGGAGAAGTTAGAAGCGGGAGCTCTGGTTTTATATTGCAAGCGAATTCACGGTAAGTTAAGCTAATGTTTATTATATCATTTCATTTTCACGGTTTTACTGTGTTATTTATTTGCATTGACTGTGTGAAATTCGTCACATCATTGTGTTATGTTATAACGTTTATTCAGTTATCTTCAATTTACAGTACAATTTAAAGTACATTAATATTCCACCCAACTCAGATCGGAGGTAGGCTAATTCCATTAGCTAGCATACCAGCTTGACAGTGAGATTGGTTACGTTAGGCCTAGGCAGGCTAAGGCGAACATAGGGTAACGTTATGATTGCCATTAACGATATTGACGGTCAATCAATCACATTTACGTACAAGACTACTTTTAAATGTCCCGAAGAGCTGCTCTAAATAGGTAGCAAGCTGTCAGCAAGCTTGCGACCCAAAAAATCCGTCCAGGCCATAGACTGTATAAAAATAGGTCCTTGCGGGATTTCTAAATTCCAAAAAATGTCTGGTTAGGTTTTGCTCGTTCCAATAACCCAGCAGAGTAGCCTATTATGTTAATAATGCCCGCCCGAACCTGTCCTAATTTTTTTTGTGTGGATAAAATATACAATAGCTATATGATCACCCTAGCTAACGCAAATCACAATGAAAGAAGATGAAATAACGTCAGCTGTGGTCATCTACGAAGCATTTTAATAAGAATCTATTTGCATGCGTGAAAATTTCAGAAGTTTCCCACCCTAGTGCATGGTCTCATTACACAGACTGGTTGTAACCTTGAATTTTTAATGTCTTTTGCAGACACGATGGAAAGCCGAAGCCTCAACTGTGAGTTTCTGTACCCACCTTTCATTGTGAACCATTTTTCTTTTTTAATCACTGTGCCTTAAACTAGTCATTTACATAATATACTTGTGTATTTCTCTTTCATTGCTAATTTTTCAAGCGTAGCTCGCCTTATGCAATAGGACCAAACAGCATATTGACAATATTAAAGTATCATGTCTAGATTGTGGATGATGTTTTTAATAGCTTGCATCCAGAATGTATCATTGTATATTGCAATGAGATGCATTTAATTTTATTCCTCTTACACAGCTAAAACTGTCTGGATAGTTGGTGACAGCTACTTTTTATTTTTTTTAATAGTATGGTCCATTCCCTTAAAGACTGAATCTACGGGAGGAGTTTCTCCAATCCTGGATTTAGCTTTTAATGGAATAGGTTTTTTTTTAATGAAATGGGTCAGCTTTTCAAATTTTATGTGATGTTATATTTTGTATTATGATTTATTTTAATTAATGACATCTGTAGCTATGCCATTGTTCACCCAACTCCCCCTGCTCTTCCTCATCCCTGTCCTGCATCTTCTCTCCCCCACCCCCCCATCTTGTCCTCTCCAGCCATGGCACCCCATGGCCTTTCTTGCTTCCTGCTCCCTAAGCCGGTGTAGCTAAATAAATTTTTTTTTAAATTATCCAACTTGTTTTCATGTGTTCATTATTTGCATAACAGAATCATGCAGTAGGTGAAATAGCAAATATTACACAATATATAAACTAATCAAATGTCATTCAAAATGAAGCATAAATAAGGGCATCTGGTAGCCTAACTACCCTCTACATTATACATGTTGTACAGCAATTAATTTTTGTAAGTACTTGCTCTGTAATGAGAATCAGACCCTTTATATAAATGTGGAAAAATGTAATTTGAGGTTTTTGTCTGCTTTTGTCTTTAAAATATTTAATACCCTCTTGCATTCAGTTAAATAATGAGTACATAATGCACCAATACATTACCGCTCAAGATGGCCTTCCCCAGCGTGCACACAGTGTAGGTATAGCCACTGATGTAAATAAGTAACACATCCTGTAATCTCACTGAAAGACTAAGGAGGACCAGCTTGTGCTGCAACTTTAAATGTGTTAAAGGAGTGATTAAGATCATTCTTTTTTCACAAAGCAACTTGAAATCAGTACAATTCTTTTATGTATCCTTAAAAGATGGTCAGATGTCCCTTGTGGCTGACAGGGTGAGTCTGTGGTCCATACATCCCGCACAGGATGGCGGCGTTTTCCTTTGTAATATGGATGCTGCACATTTGATAAGAGGGTCACCCACAGACTAGGACTGCGGTCCCCAACCCTATTCCTTGTGCTGTTTCAACCCCCAAATTTGGCACATCTGATTCTACAAATTAGCAGCTCAAGATATCATTTCATCACAGAATTAGTGATCTGTGTTAGTATTGATTATGTTGGTAACTTGAACAGCTGGTAATAAATTTACATCTGTAAAATAGAGAAAGGATAGAACAAGATCAGTTTTCATTTCATAATAGGGGACAAAAAACTCAAAGGTAACAAGAAGTTAGGGGTTTGACATAGGAGACAACAAAGTTCAGTAGCCTGTCTCAGTTTAAAGCCCACTCACCACGTCAAGGTGCAGGCTGAGAGTGGGAACACAAGACAAGACACACATTTAGTACAAGACAAACCCTGACGAGACACACATTAAAAATGACAAGGTCCACATAAAAGATCAAATTTGTACATGTTTATGCTGGCTGTAAGTGGTATTGTAATCCATGGGTCTTTGTAAGCGAGGACTTCCACAGTAAACACTTATGCCCCGTTTATGCGGGCTCTAAGTGATACTTGCAACAGTCATCCAGGGGTTATGTGTGTATATATAATATTATGTACATACATGTTGACCAACCACTGCTGCAGCATGTCTTCATTAGCTAAAGGAAATCTATCAAAGAATAAAATGGTTATAATAGGCTGCGATCGGTTGCGATGCAGCTTACAGAATTATAAAACTACCATCACAGATAAAAGTAGTCGGGCACCGAGGAATATGGTTTGAAATTAGACATTTGGATGATGTTAATTGCCAGAATTCAAAGCAAATTCTGTCTGAAATCTCATACAATATTCTATAATCCAAGGGTCATGGGAAAATATCAGACTATAATGTTAACGTTAGCCTATGTGGGAAAATATCAGACTGTAATGTTAACGTTAGCCTAACGTTACCCTATTTTTATACAGTCCATGGTGGTGGCAAGTGGCGACACGAAAAACATGATAGCTAAATGACAGCTAACGTTATGTCGGGTTTCCATCTCCATGAACACGTTTCCCACATGCTTTAAAAGTTATAAATAATGCTCAACCTAAAATGAATACCTCTAATGAAAAATACACCATGACTAATGCACGGTAACGTTAGCAATGTCGAAATTCACTCCACATAAAATGCACTTAGCCAGTGGAGAGCATAGGACGAAGTGCAATGTAGCTACATGTCCACGATGAGACCGTTAACGTTAAATTACAAAGCTAAAAATAGACACAAAGGCTCACCAGGTCGATGTTTAATGGAATATAAGTTAACGTTACACAACTGAAATTTGACTAACGTTACTTTTGACAGGTTTTACATCGTTAGCTAACGTTAAGTAGCCAAACCAAACGGTTTTGGGAGATAAAAGTTGCTAACTGCACTAGCATACCGGTCTACGTATTATACAAAAGCGTTAGCTTGTCATGCTAGGTCGCGGTAGGTAGCGTAGGCTACTTCTGCAGGCTGTTATCTAATAAGGCTACTTACTTGGTAAAAAATAAAGTAATAAAAATTGTATTACCGAAAAAACTGGAGACTGCTTTTTGTTTGACTAATGCACGGTAACGTTAGCAATGTCGAAATTCACACCACATAAAATGCACTTAACCAGTGGAGAGCATAGGACGAAGTGCAATGTAGGTTTTACATCGTTAGCTAACGTTAAGTAGCCAAACCAAACGGTTTTGGGAGATAAAGGTGCTAACTCCACTAGCATACCGGTCTACGTAATATACGTTAGCTTGTCATGCTAGGTAGCGTAGGCTACTTCTGCAGGCTGTTATCTAATAAGGCTAACGTTACTTACTCGGTAAAAAATAAAGTAATAAAAAATGTCTCACCGAAAAAACTGGAGAGAATGCTTTTGAGACGCTCGATTAGTACAGTTGTATGCAGTGTTACAATAGGATTGTGAAGACAGAGCAGAATATAACATGCAGAACATGCCATAATGAATTCAACACTAGTGACAATAAGAATTGCGATCTGATTGCAATGTGTCTAATATTAGCCAAATTCACACATTAAAAGGAGGAGAATGGCTGAGAATGTCAAGGCCATTGCTAGCCACTTGAGGTACCGCCTATGGGTTCCGCCCACGTCCCGCCCCACGTCCCGCCCGTTCCGTCTATGGTTCCCGCCCCTCAAAGTGAGTGAAATGACCGGCAGTAACCCGACTCAATCTGTCCCCTGATTGGTCCTGAACAAATGTCAATACCCTGTCCAAACGACACAATATTTTAAAAAATCAGCACATGCACAGGCATTAGATGAAGGAAAGGCACCTATTGCAATAAAAAAAATTTTTGTAAAAAATTTATTGACTGAGTATTTTGACCAAATTGCTGCCGTTCACTTACATGGGGAAAGACCTATACTGGAGCCAACCGCAGTGGCGCTAGTGAGCAACGGCACAATGGCGGCTCCCAGGCCAACCAGGAAGTGGGCTTCAAAACGAAATCCCAGTCTTGGCCCCTTGGTCCCTACAGCTCCCGCTTAAAATAGCGCTCTGGCTGATTGACAATTCCCGCTGGGTCCTAACACCCTACCTGTTACAATAATAAACAGCTAGCAAGCTCAATTTAACATTTAACCCTGGATTTTTTTGTATGAAGAAGCCGACTCACTTTCAAATAGCCTACATTAACATTTCTCATTTTGCATAACATATAGAATATAATCTGGCTGTCGATAGACTTTTTGAAGCAATGCCTTAATGTTCGCTTAAAGTACCAGAGCCAGGTTAAAAGTTTAAATGATCCAGTGACTCATTTGCGGTCTTTTCGTTTATTTTAAGAGAGGATTTCATTTATTTCCAGCAGTCCAACACAACTGATCCAATCCAACGTTTAACCTGGTGCAATGTAGCCTATCATAGGCTACTACCAGGCAGTGGCGGCTGGTGATCAAAATATAGGTTGGGGCGCTAGCATGGTCTTAGTGTCAGAAAAATTTTGGGCATTTGTTTATAAATAAAAAAGGGAAATACATTTGACTTTAAACAGGAAAAAAATAAGCAATCTTGTGTCTCAGTTGCATAAGACAGTTTAATTCACATTTCACATTAACATTTTGGGACAAAGACATGTTAATTAGGCTACATATCTAAACATCCTGGCAGCACTTATGACACCAACACTAAAGATTAATTGGCCCATTACAACACACTAATGTAGCCTAAAACCACTACTTGAACATAAATGTTGCCCTTCTTTCTTTCAGTCCTGCAAATTTCTCAATGACTTTCTGGTTAAAGTCAGTCACTTCAGTCACCAGTCTCTTTTCCATTGACAGCATGGCCAATGCATTCAGCCTATCCTGGGTCATGGTGTTTCTGAGAAAAGTTTTAATCCTTTTCAAGGTTGAGAAGCACCTCTCAGCTTCTGCTGTGGTCATGGGTGTGGTGATGAGGATCTTTAGGAGAGTGACAGTCTCTGAAAAGACTTCTGCAACATTATTCTCCATGAACAACTGGAACAGGTCCAGCAGGCTTTGAACTCATCTTTGCTGTAGATGAGACTAATGCCAATTCTGTAGCCTTCATCTAGTTGTTCAGCAATGCTAAGCGTACCAAAAAAGCTCAGCTTCATACTGTTGTCACTTTTTGCACAAAAACATCAAGATGTTTTAGGTCCCGTACCCCCGTTGTTGTCCATAACGGTTCGGTGCCAGCAGTTTGAAATAGCAAACAGGGAAAGCAATATAATGCATTACCCACAACACATCCAGCTAGCCAACTCCGTTTGTCGTAACACGAGCGAGAGAAGCTCCGTGTATAAACCCGACCGCGATCACTTGCTTGCTGGTGAATGTCCAAATAAAGTCGCTGTGGTCCAAGCTCCTTCACTCTTTTCTTTTCTTCAAATGAACGCCTTGAAAAAGGCTCTTTTTGCAAAGAAACAACCGAATTTTCTTCGTTTTGTGTTCTACTCGAAGACGCCATTATTCCACTCGAATTCCGTGCCCTAGTGCTCGCGGAGTGATACACGTGCTGCTGCGTCCAATTAAATACTATCCTAAACCATGAGAACTAATCAGAAAACGGTAGGAGGGTCCGGGGCGCACAGGCCTGCGTCCCGGGGGCTTCTTTCTTGGCAGCGAATCAGACAACAGAATCAGCGGGCTCGCCTGAAAAAGTATGAGTGTTCTGATTCAGTTAACGTTACCGGCGCCCTGCGTATTATACAATACATATTCAGGGGTTCCTGTATTATACAATACATTTTCAGGGGTTAATGTGCCGATTGCAGGGCAACTTTAGACAACACAAGACCAACATATTTATATGTTGTAACATGTTTGAGCTACATTTGTATTCTTTTTATTTTACTTTTTTATTTTTTATTTAGGCTATTTATTTTATTATTTTATTTTTTTTTGTATGTGGGGGAGTGGGGGCGGCGCCCTAGCGCCCTCTATAGGCCGGCCGCCACTGCTACCAGGTTTGCAGAGGTGGAAATTTCAGGGGTCAGAAAGTAAAAGTGTTTCTTCCACCCATGAACTCACAATTTCACTAATTAGCCTAGTTAGCTCCTACCTCTTGGCTGAAGAATTGTGATAATTAGCAAATCCAGGTGATTGGAACAAATGATTGGGGAGGACTTTCACTTTCTGAACGTGGATTTTCCACCTCGCAGGTTTGACCTATAGCCTACACAAGCGCTGGCTAGCTAGCTCCATTTCCTTCATAAAACAAGAATACTTTATAACACTGCTCAGATTCTTCATCATTTCATCCATTAAAACTTACGAGTGCCCTGAGAGCATAGCATCAAGCATAGACTGTTACCCATCCCTATGCTATGCTCCCCCTAGTGTTCATTAAGTGCTACTGGACTAAACCTGTATGAGGCCCACCCTGCTTGCTTTGATTGATAGGAGGACCATACCCCCTCATTTACATAGATACAGTTTGAAAATGAAAAGTTTTTAATTTTCATTTTAATTTTGGGCTGAATAATCCTCCATTTTCATTTTCCATTTTCATTTTCGTTTTAATTTTCATTTTGGGCTGAATAATCCTTCATACATACCTAGTCAAAATGGCCCAGAAAAAGCAAAGGAAATAATTATTCAGACACTGGAATCAAAGTTTTATTAGCAAATGTTCAATCAAGGGGAAAAAATATATAGTTTAGTCGGCTATTGTCAGTATACCGGTGTCATGAACTGGGAAAGTCAAGGCCTAGCAGGAGATAACATGTACCATCAATGCAGGATCATCGCTCACACAAACTGTTAAAGGTAGTAAAATAAAAAAATAAAAATGCATTGACATTAAATTGGAGGCGAAGAAACGCACAGCACATCTATGTCTACATCGGACGAGCGATGCTTTATCGCAGCCTGGAAATAAATTAAACATTATTCATTTTGTAATTTTGTTAGGGTTCTGTGCATGTGAGTTGTGGTTTGAAATTGGGTAATCACATAGGCTGCCTTATTTTAGAATCTCTCTGGCGCATTCTAATTGCGGTCACATTGATGCGCGTGTCCCACAGAGCAAAAGCCAGAATCGAGCTCAGGTTTTACCGGGATATAGCCTGGCTACATTCTAACCACTTCACTTTTAAATCAAGTTTATCCAGTTTTTCCACTTAAACGCGAGATGCAGAGCCGTATCATGGTCCCGTGAGGCCCCTGGGCACATGTCTTTTGGAGCCCCCCCCCCCGCAGCTGAATTTTTATTCTGCCTAAAAGGGAAAACGTCCGCTCACCCTGGCAGTTTGTCACTGGCAAAGTTAGAAAAAGTTAGAAAAAAAGTGCCACAAAAACATTGGGGAACACTGAATGTAGATTCAGTGCCTGCAACGTCTCAAGCAATTTATTTGGGCACTTCTCACCCTCAGAGTCAGACATGAAAGACTTGAATTGGATGAGTTAGTTGGCAAAGTTCATGTCCAGGTCTGATGGATATGCAGCAGCGGAGAGTGCATTTACCTTTTCAACTATGACATCACTGTTAGACACCTGATCTGGCATAAACAGAACTCCAAAGAGACTGGTCAAACGCTTTTAAGCGTCCAAGCGATGTTCAAGACATGCCACTAGCTTATCAATGACCACATTATAATGGGGGGAGTTGGGTTCTTGTAATGTAATATAATGGTTCGGAGGGCCAGATGCAACAGAGAGAAGTCAAAAAGTATTTCCGATAATTGGAAACACCACTAGAGCGAAACGTATTCGCGAACAGAGAGAAAAGGATAACAAAGAATGGAGCAATAGACTCCTGGCGCAGAGCCAAACGAAAAAGCAACCCTAAAAACAGGGCGAGGCTCAACACTGAGCATAATATTGATAAACAGAAATTACCTTTGAGTCTCAGTAGAAGAGAGAACTAAACGAAGGTAGAAAAACAGAAATGAAAATAATATTTCTCCGGTACTGGAAAAAATAAGCTCGTAGATACGAGTGCAGACAAAGGAAATGCCTCTCCCCCTCAAATGAGGGTTTAGTAAAAAGAGAGGTGAAAAGAAACCAAGAAAATGATTCCTCCAGCTTGCAAAACTCAGCGAGTAACAAATAAAGAGGTAATAGAAAGAAGCATAAAATATAGGAATGCCTCTTAAAGAACAGAAAAGGAGGAGGAATAGCAAACAGAGTGAAAGGCAAATATAAAGATCAAAAGATCAAACCGTAACTCTAACCGGACTTGTCCTGCTTTGCTTATTAGTAACAGCAAGGAAAGCAGTCTGTTACGATCCTGGGGGAGGTTGGACCTAAATGCACGACTAAGGAGGCAGATGAACAGAAAGGATCTTTATTTAAAGCTTTGGGGTAGTCCCAAAGCTGTACAAAAGGAAACACAGAATATATACAGGTAACAGGAAGTCCAAACACAAACTGCTCCAAGCCGGAGCTGGACTTTAACTCAGGAAGCGGTCCCAAGCCGGAACTGGACCTTGGGTTCCGAACCGGACTGGAACTGGACCGGGAGGTCCAACAGGAACTGGTGTAGCGGAACAGCAAGCGGTTCCAAGCCGGAACTGGACTTTGGGTTCCGAACCGGAACCGGACTGGAACTGGACCGGGAGGTCCAACAGGAACTGGGTTGAGGGAGAGGCACGGAACCGGACTGGAACCGGTACTGTAAGGCAGAGGTAGGTATTAGGCAGGACACGAGCAGGGTAAGGCTGTGTAGTGGAGCTCTGGTTGGCCCGGTCTGGGTAGCTGGACCAAGGCGGAGCCTGGAACCGTAACCGCAGCAAGGTGGGCGCTACGGCCGGACAGGAACCACTGAAGGGTGGAGAGACAGCACACCCAGCTGTGGGTGAAGCGTGAGCTGGAGTTGGAGGTACCGCAACACACAAACAGGGAAACTAACAGCTACAGACTGGACGAAGCAGGAACAGCTGGTAATTAGAGGGAGACAGGTTAGAGACAAACAAACAGCGAAATGTCAGGGCTGGATAGCTACCAAACTGGAGGGAAGGTAAACTGAAAGCTGAAGGGCATAAACCCACAACCAAGCACTCAGTTAACAGGACTAGAAAACAGGAGACCAGGCAACGAACAAGGTAAGTTACAGAGCAGCAAACAGGGTCAGGAGGCAACACAAGTAATGATCCAACCCTGGAGGGGAGACAGCAGGTGGGTTAAATAGGGACAGAGTGATTGGAAACAATCAGGAAAGCGTGAGGAATGTAACCGAGGGGGATAGATTAATTGACCGGTGGGGAATGCATGCAACAAGGGGGGAAGGAGATAGGTTGAAACCAAAGTGGGGGAATCAGAGTGAAACAAACAGAAGGGGCACGCCCAGCCTGTAGCAACAGGGAAAACATGGACAAGGGAATCAAACATGACACGGAGGGACAAGGCAAAACAAGGAAAACGGACTGGATGGGAACGGGACGTTACAGTACCCCCCCCTAAAATGAACGCCTCTTGGCGTTCACCTGAGACAACACAGGAGGATGAGGGCTGGAACGTTCAGGAGGTCGGCCACAGAGCGGGCTGAACCGCTCAGGAGGCCGTCCGCAGCGCGGACGGAACCGCTCAGGAGGCCGACCGCGGCGCAGGCGAAACCGCACAGGAGGCCGGCGGAGTAGCGGAACTAGCGGGCTGGAACGTGGCGGGACTGGAAGACTGGAACGAGGCGGGACTGGATG
The DNA here is from genome assembly GCA_029718625.1 of Synaphobranchus kaupii. Classification (NCBI taxonomy): domain Eukaryota; kingdom Metazoa; phylum Chordata; class Actinopteri; order Anguilliformes; family Synaphobranchidae; genus Synaphobranchus; species Synaphobranchus kaupii. Next base: position 64,369,664 of record CM056376.1, on the reverse strand, counting down.
ACTGGAACGAGGCGGGACTGGATGACTGAAACGGGGCGGGACTGGATGACTGGAACGGGGCGGGACTGGATGACTGGAACGGGGCGGGACTGGATGACTGGAACGGGGCGGGACTGGATGACTGGAACGGGGCGGGGCTGGATGACTGGAACGGGGCGGGGCTGGATGACTGGAACGGGGCGGGGCTGGATGACTGGAACGAGGCGGGGCTGGGGGACTGGAACGGGGCGGGACTGGGGGACTGGAACGGGGCGGGACTGGGGACTGGAACGGGGCGGGACTGGGGGACTGGAACGGGGCGGGACTGGGGGACTGGAACGGGGCGGGACTGGGGGACTGGAACGGGGCGGGACTGGGGGACTGGAACGGGGCGGGACTGGGGGACTGGAACGGGGCGGGACTGGGGGACTGGAACGGGGCGGGACTGGGGGACTGGAACGAGGAGGGACTGGGGGACTGGACCGAGGAGGGACTGGGGGACTGGAACGAGGAGGGACTGGGGGACTGGAACGAGGAGGGACTGGGGGACTGGAACGAGGAGGGACTGGGGGGCTGGAACGTGGTGGGACGGGGGGGCTGGAACGTGGCGGGACGGGGGGGCTGGAACGTGGCGGGACGGGGGGGCTGGAACGTGGCGGGACGGGGGGGCTGGAACGTGGCGGGACGGGGGGGCTGGAACGTGGCGGGACGGGAGGGCTGGAAGGGGAACGGACAGGAGGGCTGGAAGGGGAATGGACAGGAGGGCTGGAAGGGGAACGGACAGGAACGGCGATGAACGTATTGCCCTGGGGGCAGGAGGCGGCGACGACTGCGTCGCCCTGGAAGCAGGAGGCGGCGACGACTGCGTCGCCCTGGAAGCAGGAGGCGGCGACGACTGCGTCGCCCTGGAAGCAGGAGGCGGCGACGACTGCGTCGCCCTGAGTAGTATATGGAATTCGGCTTATGTCACTTTTTGATTGAATTTGATTGATGGTTGATAGGTCAAAGGTCAAGCGGTCAAATGGGGGTCACATTTGCATATTTTTAATTTTTAAATTAATTAATTAATTATTTTTAATTTTTTTAATTTATAAGTTATTATTCGAAGGGTTGGGTTTATTGTGGGGGATTTTGTTTCAAGGTTTTATTTATTGGCATTGTAACGATGTCATTTTATTGGGGGGTTGTTTGTTGTAAACGTTGGTTTTTATGGTCGTTCTTTGGGTGAGGAATTTTAATTTTATTAGAACAACATCGTGAAAAAGTAACTTTGTATATATATATATATATATATATATATATATATATATATAAATAAAAACAAAAGTATAGGTTAGTGGCAATAGTTTGTGTTAGCAGAAGCGTTTTAAAAGAATAAAAGAATAAAATAATTCAAGACGGTTAATTGCAGACTTTTTTAAACGTGACAGACCGCGGTAGGCTAAATGAACAAACTAGCACATCCAGGTCGGTAGAGAGCCGAAGGGTGCAAAATGTTGAAAGCTCTGCATCAAAAGGGAAAAAACTCAACAAATTAAGTCAGGGAAACCTGTGTGTGCGAATGACTCCAAACCCGAGTACAAAGTCCGTGCGGAGTCCGGATAGATCTTTTTACCAGACTTGCTAGAGAGAGTTGTTGTAAACTACGCGTAACTCTTGCAGCTGAAATTGGAACAAGCCCAGGAGTCTCCTTAACACAGATACTCAGAGACAGGGGCAGACAATCACACAGCGTTGAACTACACGCGGCTCCAGTATCTGTCGAACACACATGTTCTAGCTCAACGGCTAGAGAGAGTTGTTGTAAACTACGCGTAACTCTTTCAGCTGAAGAACTGTGAGACAGGCAGACGCGCGACACAGCGTTGAACTAACAACAGATGGTGGAAGACTTTGTGTTGTGGCGAGTTGGGTTTCTGCTGACGATTGTAAAACTTTGGTTGACGAGGAACAGCTGTATTCCTGGCGGGTTATTCAAAAAAATAAGTTTGAAATGAATGAATGAAATGCATAGACTGGAAATATTTCAACAGGCCGCAAAATGCCCCGAACCCATTGAAAAGAACTCAGAGAAGCGTTTTCCAAAATCTAAAAGTCTGTATTAGTATTTAATAAAAAACTTTTCAGGATTTTGTAATTTGTAATAGGGTAATACTTAGAGCCAATATGAGTGTTTAGTATCGAAATGGAATGTAAAAGATGGGGTTATTCAATTTTATAATTGAAATATAATATTGTGTAAGCGTAACTGGTGCAGTGGGCCCTGGAGGCTATGTAAGATTTTACAGAATTAAAAAGCTAAAACTTAAAACGAACTCTGAATTATTCTTGGGTTCCGCGGGGGCTATAGAGATGGTCTATAGCGTTGCAGAGAGATCTTTCCAGACGGGGCTAGAGGGCGGACAAATGGAGTAATTAGTTCATCGGGCCTGTGTACAACTGAAAATGGGATACACCCCCATGTAGTGTCCTACCACACCTAGACAATTGACGGGCGTTTACACGGGCCAATGAGAGGGCTGTATAGCTTATGACAAAACGGATTCTGATGGCTAACAACAGCTGGGGAGTGCTGACGCGATGCTAGGGGAAACCTTTGATTTGATTGAGGAACAGTTGTTATACAACGCGGTTGATTCAAAGTAAGTTTGAAATGAATGAATGAAATGCATAGACTGAAAATATTTCAACAGGCCGCAAAATGCCCCGAAACCATTGAAAAGAACTCCAAGAAGCGTTTTTAAAAATAAAAATCTAAAAGTCTATTAGTATTTAATAAAAACTTTTCAGGATATTGTACAAGTTTTTGTAATAGGGTAATACTTAGAGCCAATATGAGTGTTTAGTATCGATGGGTTACTAAAAAGATGGGGTTATTCAATTTAAACAGGTTTGAGTCGGCACATAGCCAATACTGTTTAAACGTAACTCTTTCAAAAAAGCATTTACATTTTAAATTTCGGGGGGCTACAATTCACAGCAGGGGTTTGTGTGACGTCTGAATGACAGGAGCAGCGGTTATACTGGCTGGGGTATCCAAGGATATTTGAATGTAAGGCATATAGAAAATAAACCAGTATGCAAAAGGCCCCATTTTGACGTGGAAAAGCCATTGAGGAGGCATCCAAGAAGCGTTTCCAAAAGCAATGTAACCGTCTATATACCTATAGGCTAATGTTTTTTCACTGGTCAGCTTCATGAAACAGAACTTTCAGTATTATGCACAAGGTTGCTAATACTTAGTGTCAATGTTACTGCTTAGTATCGAATGGGATGTAAAAAGATGGGTTATTAAATGTAAACAGGATTGAGCTATTATATATAGCCTATAGGGTGTAAGCATATCTACTTCAAATGTGTATTTAATTTTCGGAGAACTTCGGATGAATAGAACTCGCTGTGTGCCGGGAAAACACTATTGCAGAAAGCTTTGTAGAACAATTGCTTTATTGACCAGTAGCCTAGTCTACCCATCAGAACACTTTTCGGTCATGAGGTGTAATTTGGCTATTAAAAGTATAGTATTAGTATAAGCTACAAAGACAACTTAGATAGAGACATGATGCATAGGCTATAGAAAATGCCTTGGACACGTGAAACAAGACCGTTGATCCAATTTTAGCCATGTCAACATTTAATTCCTACAATAAAGTCTACAGGCAAAATGTTGAATATGGACATGTGTGAGCCTCAAAAATTAATAAAACTAAACTCTGCATTGTAATCAGGGGTTGTTGAGTTGTACAGGATAGTAGATATAATTTAGCAATGACAATACTTAGGCTAATAGCGTTTTAAAACGTGTTTCAAATATGTTTATTTTTTATTAATTTCTTTATTTAAAACTGATTATACGCAACTATGTAGCTATAAGACATTTTAACACACATAATCCGTCCGTAATGATATAAACTTGGATACAAGGTAGTAGCCTACTATTACAGGTTTTTGGGGTGAGAGGGAATGTGTCGCAATCTATTTTTATACAGTGTATGGTTGCAATTCCTAACAAGGTCTGGAGAATAGGCTCTGATTAGGCTACGTCGTGCCTATATCAATCCTACGCCACACTCCAACACTGTAGGTGCCGGTAATACCCTTTAACGTAGGAGGGGCTGCGAAACCCAATAAACACCTTCGAAGGAGAAGAAGAAGAAGGCCTAGCTTTAGACCTAAATAAAACGTAGGGTAGGCTACGCGAAAAGTAGAGCTAGCTAGCTGACTGTTTGTACAACTTTCTTCAAATAGCCTAGGCCTAAGCAAATTTAGTTTCGGCATTCTAAAACTTGTTTGTTGTTGTAACGTGACAGATTTCTTATTTTTACGTTTTTATTAACGTAAGTAAATTAGACTCAACGACGTGTAGGCTATTAAAATCACAAGGATACAATCTACTGGTTGCTCATGGAGAGGTTTGTGTAAAATATTTCGATTTTATTTGGTCTAAAACTTTAATTTGGAAAACCGTTTGCTACCTTGCTATTAACTAATCTACACGGTCACTCAGAAAGTGGCTTATCGCATAAAGTTATGTAGCTAGGCTATAAATGTATGGCTATGAACGTTTTCAATATTCCAGGTTCCTGTACGAAGCAGGCTAAATGTGTTAATTGGATAAGGCCAACAGTGTAGCTAGGTAAAACCAAATATTTTAGAGTGGTTAACAAGATACGGCTTTCCCCTGTTTTTATTTTTTATTTGTTTATTTATTTTGTCCGTACAAGCAAAAATGTTAGATATATGGCCAGATAAGCAACTGGCGCTTTTCCACATTGGATTTTTTGTCAGCACAAGGGGTAAGTGATCAGGCACGCACAGTAGTGTTTTCAGTTAGCGTAGCAACTAAAGTTACATAACGTAGCATAGAGTGACGCGAATCTACCCCCCGGGGGCTAGTCGGATTTTAAATTGGCTTTCGTTGCATAGTCAAAATCATAACGGGTTTTAAGCAGTAGTACTGGGTGCTGACAACCTAGGCAAACACAATATAATAAAGATAAGGGAAACTTGATTTCATCGGTCTGGTAATGAAACGTTAATGGACTGTTTTGTGATAAATCCATGGATCTCCAGTCATTCTGCGAGAGCCGCTTGTCTGTCTAAGTTACAGCCTCGAAGTTACAACGCTCACGCGGCCTATTCCTCTCTGGTAAAACCCAGGACGGGTGTTTTTGCGTCATGCTTTTAAGACAGTAGTTTATTCTCAAGACGTTATTTGATATTTTGGTGGGGTTTTGTGGGATGTATCAAATGTTATATTGAAGCCTTGTGTATTGTAGGTTATATTAAATCTAATTATATTAAAGTTCAAATGAAAAAAGATGTGCACCGTGTTTTAGTTGTTCTTTTCTTTCAAGTTTACATATTTTTGGATGCCAGCATTGAGCAGACCATTAAATGAAAAGCGTCAATATTTGAAAAAAGTGATTCCCGCTACTTATTATAAACCAATTCAGGCACTGGGGTAATTGTGTGTGTGTGTGTGTGTGTGTGTGTGTGTGTGTGTGTGTGTTTGTGATACATTATAGCTATGATAATACTCAATATTGTAGGCATGTTGTTGGTGTATGTGTGCGCTATGGTTTTTAAATAATAAAGTTTGTTTGTTGTGACAAGATTGCAAAAGTGTAATGTTTTCAAATCTATACCAACAGTGTATTCCTAATAATAGAGGACCCCACAACACACATAATTTAATAGGTCTTTCTGACCCTTCAAAAGTAACTTTAATTCAGTGTGCATTTTAAATTCAAATTAAGAGGCAGTAGACAAACTTACCTTAATGAAATGTGCTACAGCACGGTTGAAATAAAATGATTCAATTCAACAGTTTTTAACTGACTCTTTGTGTAATTTTATTCTTATTCTTGATACATATCAAATTTTATTTCTGCTTTGCGCATCTTAATGCACGGAACAGACCTAACACAGGGTTAAGACCCTTAGGTATGTTTCACCAGGAGGAGAGCTATTTATTTTTCAGGAGCGTGTGTGTGTGTGTTTGATTAAATTTTATTTAACAATGGGCTTGTTTTGTTTGTAACTATGTAGCTTTTAACAAAATAGCAGTGCGAACATGGACAACGTGACCTATTGTTTAGGCAATAGGACTTAGACACACAAACATAAACATCTAACCATCTAAAGTCCGATCTAACCAAGTGTATTTCAAGGGTTTTTCTCTGTTACGGGAAAAGAGGTAGCTATAGCTACGGATAGTGTGACATAAAAATATGTGAAAGTTAATGTCTTAAACTGAAAAGGTCAAGCCATTAAAGCCGGTGATATGTTGAGTTAGAATGTTCGACGTAGCAGAATTAAAGTAGACTATTCATTAGCTGCTCACAAACATGTAAATAACGGAACTTTTCAACAGACATCAACAGAATGACAATAAGTTGTTTAAACAAGGCAATATACTTGTATTTTATTTACACAAGAGTTGTTGAATGCACAGACACTACACAAACCCCTTCAAATGCAGCACCAAAACGCATGCATATCAGAGACTGAGAGTTGTCTCCTGTCAGGGATCACAAACACTATGGTACCAACAAGAAACAGCTAAAGTGTGAAGAGACTAAGGAAACTAAAGACTCTTTACGGTGGCAGTTGGTGTTTGTGTGTAACATTATGGCACCCTAAGACTCAATATTGTACAAATGTTGTTTTTGGTGTGAAGTGACTATGTTTATAAAAGCATTTAATACACAAAAAGACACTGTCAATATTGTTTACAAGTTGTTGTTGTGTTCGGTTGTAAGTTTTTGAGGCTTGAAACACTAGATACGGAGACAGTGAGTTGTTAGAAGGGTATCAAAACCAGGAATAGTGTGCCCTATACTGACACGAAAAGCATAACAACAAATGTGCATAGGGGACAACATGCATTACCTTGGTACAATTAAACAGAAGTGTTTCATTCTTTTGTTGTTTAAAACAGAGCGAGCATATCTTGTTGTTGCTGAATTAAAGTACTCATTACTCACAAACCATGCAAATAATGGAACTTTTGTACAGTATTTTCTTCAGACAGTCTACCATTGAAAGACATAAGGGTAAAAGATCATTTGTGTTTTACACAAACAAATGAGCAGTAGTTTCAAAACACTTTAAAGTTTGTTTCAAGATCAGCTCAATTGAAAAGCACTTTGTTGCTAACCTGTTTGGGGTTTTCAAGCCTATGTGTACAATTGCTAAGCAAAAAAGCTTTCTTTCAAAAAAACTTTAATTTGGAAAACCGTTTGCTACCTTGCTATTAACTAATCTACACGGTCACTCAGAAAGTGGCTTATCGCATAAAGTTATGTAGCTAGGCTATAAATGTATGGCTATGAACGTTTTCAATATTCCAGGTTCCTGTACGAAGCAGGCTAAATGTGTTAATTGGATAAGGCCAACAGTGTAGCTAGGTAAAACCAAATATTTTAGAGTGGTTAACAAGATACGGCTTTCCCCTGTTTTTATTTTTTATTTGTTTATTTATTTTGTCCGTACAAGCAAAAATGTTAGATATATGGCCAGATAAGCAACTGGCGCTTTTCCACATTGGATTTTTTGTCAGCACAAGGGGTAAGTGATCAGGCACGCACAGTAGTGTTTTCAGTTAGCGTAGCAACTAAAGTTACATAACGTAGCATAGAGTGACGCGAATCTACCCCCCGGGGGCTAGTCGGATTTTAAATTGGCTTTCGTTGCATAGTCAAAATCATAACGGGTTTTAAGCAGTAGTACTGGGTGCTGACAACCTAGGCAAACACAATATAATAAAGATAAGGGAAACTTGATTTCATCGGTCTGGTAATGAAACGTTAATGGACTGTTTTGTGATAAATCCATGGATCTCCAGTCATTCTGCGAGAGCCGCTTGTCTGTCTAAGTTACAGCCTCGAAGTTACAACGCTCACGCGGCCTATTCCTCTCTGGTAAAACCCAGGACGGGTGTTTTTGCGTCATGCTTTTAAGACAGTAGTTTATTCTCAAGACGTTATTTGATATTTTGGTGGGGTTTTGTGGGATGTATCAAATGTTATATTGAAGCCTTGTGTATTGTAGGTTATATTAAATCTAATTATATTAAAGTTCAAATGAAAAAAGATGTGCACCGTGTTTTAGTTGTTCTTTTCTTTCAAGTTTACATATTTTTGGATGCCAGCATTGAGCAGACCATTAAATGAAAAGCGTCAATATTTGAAAAAAGTGATTCCCGCTACTTATTATAAACCAATTCAGGCACTGGGGTAATTGTGTGTGTGTGTGTGTGTGTGTGTGTGTGTGTGTGTGTGTGTTTGTGATACATTATAGCTATGATAATACTCAATATTGTAGGCATGTTGTTGGTGTATGTGTGCGCTATGGTTTTTAAATAATAAAGTTTGTTTGTTGTGACAAGATTGCAAAAGTGTAATGTTTTCAAATCTATACCAACAGTGTATTCCTAATAATAGAGGACCCCACAACACACATAATTTAATAGGTCTTTCTGACCCTTCAAAAGTAACTTTAATTCAGTGTGCATTTTAAATTCAAATTAAGAGGCAGTAGACAAACTTACCTTAATGAAATGTGCTACAGCACGGTTGAAATAAAATGATTCAATTCAACAGTTTTTAACTGACTCTTTGTGTAATTTTATTCTTATTCTTGATACATATCAAATTTTATTTCTGCTTTGCGCATCTTAATGCACGGAACAGACCTAACACAGGGTTAAGACCCTTAGGTATGTTTCACCAGGAGGAGAGCTATTTATTTTTCAGGAGCGTGTGTGTGTGTGTTTGATTAAATTTTATTTAACAATGGGCTTGTTTTGTTTGTAACTATGTAGCTTTTAACAAAATAGCAGTGCGAACATGGACAACGTGACCTATTGTT